>CM070034.1:96735556-96745798 GCA_036250615.1 Ptychadena robeensis
GATGGTCAGTGTGGAGGACACTGGGGGAGATGGATATTCCCCATGTATGGATGAATGGATTGGATAGTCAGTGATAACTGCAGATGACACTGAACACTGCCTAGCTAATGGTTCCCTATGTAGCAGCAGCAGCAGCTCTCTGTTCTAACTCTCTCCACTCTCTCCAGCAACATGTGAAATGGCGTCTCTCCTTGCTATGTTATAGGGGGTGGGATGGTCCGTGAGGTGGTGGGTGCTGATTGGCTGGATTAAATCTGCTGACTGTGACTCACAGGGTCAAAGTTTGACCAATGCAAAAAGATAGGGGCGAACCGAACTCGCCATATGTTCGCGAAATAGCGCGAACGCGAACATGCGATGTTCGCCGCGGACAGTCCGCCGGCGAACAGTTCGGGTCATCACTACTTATACCTAGCCAGAGCTTGGTTTCTGCTGTTTTTCAAAAACAGTTCTACCATTTAGGCTATGCTCTCTCTCTGATCTCCCCAATCAGATGCATAAAAAGCACACTTAACAAATCCACTAATTTGTGTTTATTTACCTAATAGGTCCTCTAAGTTTTTATTGGAAGAAATAAAAATGGCTAGCACTTTATCAATCATAATAATAACAACAGTGATAGACCTTTGTCTGCATGTGGAACAATGCCAAGGAAAGAATTCTATATAGAGGACCAGCATGATAGCCATGTGACAAGTATTTTAAGAAGGAATTTGGCTCTGGCATTCTTTGGAACTCTTTTGTGTCTGTTTTTCCTTAAATAAATATGCTATAGGTACTTGACATACTGTACTGCCATCATATCTCATGGAACAGTATAGAGCAGTGGACAGAGCTCTGGGAGGGTAAAGAAATATACAGCGCTATAATTCAGACAGCGCGATGGCTCATTAAACAAGGGTCCAGGCCATCTCTCAATATATCTAGTAGACAAGACATCTGTTTCTGACAGTATAACGGCGGACAGCTTTTTATTTCAGTTCCGGGTACACTGCTGCCTCAGTATACGATAGATTACAGATTATTCTCAGAATTAATGCTATAGAGAAGAAGTATGGCAATCCATCAGTGGCCAGCTCAGGGTTGTACAGTTATCTGTTAACAGCCAGATGTACAGTATGTCAGCATATAGAGGTAGGCAGGGTAATTATCTCTATATTTGTAGTAGTGGGCAGCATAGTTATCTCACTGAATACAGCAATGCCAGAGCAGCTGTCAATCCTTCTGCAGCTTTGGATGAGAGATTTATGGAAATACTAAGGCTTTGTGAATATTGCAGAGTATTAATATATAGGTCTGAGTAGCAGAGTCATTGCTCTCCAGCATTACTTCTCGCTAGCCTTTTGTCATAGTTCCTCCTCTGCTCTCCCTCTCCCCACTACTCTCCATTCTCCTCCCTGTTCTCTCTGATTCTGGATGTGTTTGTCCCTCCTCTTCGCTGGCTTCTTCTCCCTTACCCTGTGTGTTTTGCCTGCTCTCTTACCCTTCTCTCTCTCTGATTTGGTTTCCCCTGTGCCTCTCCCTCCCTCTTGCTGTGTCTCTGCTGTATGCGTGTGCTCTCCTCTGTCATATTCTGCCTTTGTGCTGTACAGCTGTAGATCCACCTCTGGATTTTTCGTTTTTCCTCGCTGAGTGTCAGTGGATGTGTGTCCTTGTGCGTCTTATTTATCTATGTGTCCTTGCCTGGTGCATGTCAATGACTTTTTTCTGTATGTGCTGTGAGTTGCACGGAGGATAACGATGTCTGTAAGATTAGTCCTTTACCTGTGATTAGCCTGTGCTACGGCGCAGACCAGCTTGTGTGTCATGCATGTTATTGTGTGGATGCAGAGAGAATTGCGTTAAGGTCTTTCAGTGGTTTCCTTTGGTTGGAGATGGAAAAAAGGAAAGGCGTCTCGCAGCAGCGAAAAATGAAGGCCAGGTACAGATATAATCTATCTATTCATTTGATATCGATGTCTCTGTCTATGCATCCAGTCCTGTTAGTCTAACTAGTCCTGTCTCAGAAGAATACATGTATTTCCAGGCTTGTGAGCCATGTTTGGGTTTATAATCCACCAATGCAAATGCAAATCATTTGGTCATTTCAGTGCATACTGGTTGACATACTTTACCTACCTGATTAACATATTGATTCTTTAAATATTTTGCTGTTTATCTTTGCTTGTCGTGTTTCTTATTTCATTATTTCATATTCATTGTTGTGTGCATCCCTTTGTTACGCTATCAGTATCCTGGTGTATCTGTGAAGCAGCCCTGCCCTGGTACCCCACATATTCTCTCCATATCATCTGCCTATCACCCTCCCTTTATTTTGCCTCCTCATACACATAGCACATACACATTCTCCCCCATTCATCTCAGCATTCAGCGGCCGTCCTGAGAACCTGTGTAGCCTTTATGCATCTCTGGCCTGCCGTCTGCATTCATCTCATGTAGCTACACTTCAGCTGCATTATTGACCCCCCATTCCACCAGCTGACCCATGAGACCTCAATGTACACAGAGAGTAGGTGGATGAATGATTTCTAGAGGAACACAGAAAAAAGAACCGTGTCTGGAAAACAAGAGAGATATAGAAAGATAGTCACACATATTCCAGGATTATGGAAATTGGACCTACTTAGGATAAAGAATGGATAAAAAATTAGATGATATACAGTAGGATAATATTTCACCACCCAGAAAAAGCACAGAATATGGAGATTGCAGCACATATCACCCTGCAACTGAGGAAGAGGGAGGAATAAACGCACAGTATCAAGGGAGATGGCTTTATGCATTGTTGAGACAGAGTATTAGCTGCAAATTGCTATTCTTGCTTATAGGTAAACAAAAATCAAACATTATTGGTATACTGATGATGTATGTACATTACAAGTAATTTGAGATAGAAGAGAACACACATAGCAAAGACCTAACACTGGAAAAGAGTCTGCAGGTGCTTGAAAAGCCAGCAGACCACAGATAATCCCCAAGCTTATTTTACAAGATCACAGCGGCTTCTCACACTTCTTGCCTTATAGAACAGTCAGCTGTTTGAGTACTTACATGAACGAGTAAGGTCCAACATATAGGTATTGTTATCAACATCAAAATGTACTTTCCTTTTTTTTTTTTTACAGCAGCCTGGTATAGCAAATATTCATGCTTTAGAGCTGGCCTCCCCTATGGCCAGAAGGGTGGCCATTTAGGGTGCTAGTTCTTGTACATATTATTTGCAAAGAAGGGTCACTGAAGACCTCTACCAGTAACTGTTATTTGCATGAGCTGTTGACAACCTCCCCAGCCAATGGTTTTATGCCTAGATAAGATTATGTTGGGTTGATGGGAAGATTTGTAATAGAGTCAAATTCAAATTATATGTAATGTATTCAAATTCACTATTGGCTATTTTTGTGTAAGTTTTTGTGTTATTCAGTGTGTATTGTTTTCAGTTTGATATATTTATTTAAAAAATATATTTGGCAAGTGATAGGCAGAGGTGGTAGGGGATAAACAGGTTTTGCAGGACAATCGTTGGTCAGGACACACCAAGTGGAGACAGGGAACATATAGGTATATCAGAGAAATACAGTCACAGAATGTGACAAAGCATAGCACTTCTATTTCCTTCCAGCCACAAGACAGCCAATTGACTTCAAGTATGCCTTCCATCTCTTCTGCTAATCCCACCATAGCCCTACAAACTGACTATAAAATTTGCAGAATTATAGGATCACCTGATCAGTAATTTTCTGCAAGAGGATGATATTGATGATCATATACAAGCATTCCTTATTCTCTTGGATAGTGATCACTAAAGAGGGAGAGAAAGATTATTATTTATATGTATTTATATAGTGACGACATATTTCACAGCACTAGTGATCATATCACTAACTGTCTCTTAGAGAAGTTCACAATCTAATATCCCTTCCATAGTGTTTTATTGGGGGAAGCCAATTAACCTAGAAGTCTAAAATGTCTTTAGAGTGTGGGTGAAAACTAGAGTACGTGTAGGAAACATACAGAGACATGGGGAGAACATACACATGTTTTTGCAGATAGTGCTTAGACCAGTGGTTGGAAAACTTTTTTACTCATGGGCCACAATGAGTTTTTAAATTTGACAGAGGAGCAGAGCCAGAGACGTTAATGGTCGCCAGCCATAGTTGTCCTAATTAATGATGCTGGGGGCATGCAGCAGGGACTTTGTAATCTTTTCCAGTGTGCTTTCAGCAAAGACATGTTTTAGTATCTGTACCTTTTGATGACAGCACCATTTTGGTCTACAGCCTTTGACTATCTGCTTCTCTTCCAGAAAACCTGCTTCTTCTCTTTCGTCTTTATTCTGGCCTATGAAGCCACCATCATACTTTATGAGATACTCTACCAATACACACTTATTTTTCATTTTTAAATATAACATACCTTGTTTCTCCATCTTATATTGTAGCCTATAAACTTGTTAGTATTCCAGTTATTATCAGGAAACATTATTCACAGGTTTGGTGCATCAAGTAAATTATGCACTTTCAATGTGAAATTTATAAAGAATCTCGGACACATGATTTAAAGCACAATGGACAGAAAGTATGCAATCAGATTGTAAGATGTAACTTTAGCTTTAATTGGACTATTTACACAAATTAAGCACTATAGTGTTTTAATTTAAAAAGGCTAACATATTAGGGTGGTATCACAGTTAGGAGGTAACCTTTTTGATTATTATTTCTGATCCTGTTGCTTTTGATATAAGGCATTTGAGAGTTTAAGCAAAAAAATTGTAAATCGTCTTTTATCCATATGCAACTGATATACCCTTCCTTGTTCTTTTCACAATCCTAAAGCCTTCCATACACCTTCATACAACTCCATACAACTTTCATGAGACCTACCAACAACTATGTAGTATAGTGACCTCCCTGATAGAATACATAGTGATTGGAAGGTGTAGAAAGGTCCTCCTATTACATGGTTTTGGTAGAAGAAAAGTTGGTTGTACAGAAGTTGCATGGTAATTGTAAGTGGTGTATGGGTGGCTTTAGGATACAAATTAATTAAATCACATCTAAGTTATCTTAACTAAAAATACATTTTTAAAATGTTATTCATCCATTAGAGTAATTGGGTAATTATGTGTCTGGGCAATACAGGTAGCTGCCTGTTACGTTTAATTAAAGTGGGGCCAGCTTCCCTCACACACAAAGACAGATATTTCAACCCCTGCTTTAAAAAAATGTCAGTATAATAAATATTCGAAACAGTTGCAGTGTATACAGCTAATCAGAGACTGTGTCATGTTTGGTTTAAAATGTATATGTGATGGAGCAAGTACTGGTCTCACCACCTACCTTATAGATAACCCAGAGACAAAGGGTAAAGCCCCCCATAGACAGGCAGACTCCTCCATGCAACTTCTGTACAACCAACTTTTCTTCTACCAAAACCATGTAATAGGAGGACCTTTCTAAACCTTCCAATCACTATGTATTCTATCAGGGAGGTCACTATACTACATAGTTGTTGGTAGGTCTCATGAAAGTTGTATGGAGGAGTCTGCCTGTCTATGGGGGGCTTAAGGTTGATGAAGGGGACACATAGAAATGGAATAAAAAGAGACAGGAGTTGGGCCAGTTATTTTTTATAACAAATAGAGGGGTTTATAAAGAATATATATTGCACTGCCTGGCCAAAAAAAGTCACCACCTGGATTTAACTAAGCAAATAGGTATGAGCCTCCTATTTGATAATTACTGCATAGGCAATTATCTTTCAATGAGGTCAGCTGACTATGAATATACTGAATGACCAGGTTATTCCATCAATGGATTTTTTCTTCCCTGATGGCATGGGCATATTCCAAGATGACGATACCAGGATTAATCAAGCTCAAATTGTGAAAGAGTGGTTCAGGGTGCATGAAACATAATTTTAACACATGCATTGGCCATCACAGAGTCCAGACCTTAACCATCATTAATGCAAAATCTTGGTGAAAAATTATTGCAACACTGGATGGAAATAAATCGTGTGACATTGCAGAAGCTTATCGAAACAATGCCACAGTGAATGCGTGCCATAAACAAAGATAAAGGCAGTCCAACGAAATAGGTGTGTGATGGCCAGGCAGTGTATATACACACAGTAAAACCAGCATCTGTTGCAGTAATAATGTATTAGAAAGTAGTAATGTTTTGGTCTGTTGTAAAGAAACAACATAAAGTTGATGTAATGCTTGACTGAGACCATGTTGTTGATAACTGATTTGAAGCACTCCACAGTAGAGATTAACTGACTGTGGTAGCTCGACAATTGGGGACTCATGATAGCAGTGCCATATGTTCACTGTTGCCTAGTCAATAACTACTATTATTGTGAACACAGTATGTGAGATAGAAGTGGAAACATAAAGTGATGTAGTAGTTGTCACAGGCACGACAGATTGGACATCAACATCGGCTTTTAGAGTTCATTACAGAAGCAGGGCCCAGCAGGTATATGTATTCTCCCATAGAGTTAAATCTTTTTATTTCCTTTACTTTTATTGTTATTTATATTTTTTATTTTTAGCTTATTCAAAAGTGGGGCGTTGTAGATCTAATAGCGTTGCCAACATTCCTAAATATCATCAAACACATAAAACTACAAATAGATCAGTATTGAACTGATCCCTAAAGATGAGTTGGCCAGCTCTCTAGAATATCTTTTGTTGTCCACCCCACTTTGTATTCTGTCATTTCCCCATTTCACAACCAATTATGTCAGTTCCAAGCAGGTTATATTGCTCAAATAATTCTTCTCCACGTCTCCAACATAACCAATCACAGGTCTTTTCAATTGATGCTCCATTGCATCACTTTTGTCTCCTTTCTCAAATTTAAGAACCCATTGTGGCACACAAGTTACATTTGCATGTACTGCTTTATGCATTTCCATGCAATATGTGCAGACTGCACTTCTATGGAAAATGCAAAGTATTCTCTAAGGCAGGGGTCCTCAAATTACGGCCTGCAGGGCGGATCAGGCCCTCCATGGTGTTCAGACCGGCCCGTGGGTAACCAGAATGCCCACCCTGGGTGCCCAGTATCACTCACCCTTTCCCCAGCACCCAATCAGCAGCTTCTGTCAGCAGACAGAAGCTACAGACTGGAAGCTGCCAGGTGACGCCGTAAGGCAGATTGGCGGGGGGTGTTGCAGGTAGGAGGAAGCTGATTGACAGTCTGAGCACTGGAGCCTGCTAGCCTTTGCTGCCATGCCCCCTGTGTTCCCAGTGCTGGGTGAGGCAGGTAGGATGATTTCACTCTGAGTAAGTTGTAACAAATGGGGGTGGGGGTGATTCTTAGGAGGATTCAATCCTAAGGCAAAAGGGGGAAGGGAACTGATTATCCGTGAAATATTTAGGGGGTTTTATATATATATAATATCGTATATATATATACACATATATATATATTTGTGTGTTGGGGGCGGGGTCCAGACATCATGTTATTTTGGGCTGGATGGGTCAATATGAATGTGTATTACAGGGGTTTGTTGAAGCAGTACGACATAGCAAAGCACTTAGCACTACACCGATCATTACCATAGTCAAATCACATAAAGCAATCCACATATCGGTACCAGCAAAACGCATGAAAAAACACCTAGAAATACCTGCGGACATGCAATAAAACCCCCTTTTCTAGTAGTCCGCCCCCCCCCCCCCCCCCAACAATCTCAGGGCCTGTGAACTGGCCCCATGTTTATAAAGTTTGAGGACCCCTGCTTTAAGGCATGTGGTGTGCACAGTGCTTATTAGTGTTAATGCTAATTCATGCTGTACACAAAGCTGTGTGTGTAGTGTAAAAGAGCTCTTTTCACACCGTGTAAACCATTTTGTGTAGTGTGAATGGTAAAACAGGTTTCCTATGAAAACCTGTTTACCACACTGTAACCCTAATGCACTCTTCACAGAAATGGCAACGCAATGCAACAAGGGGGTTGTGACAAAAGTATACAAAAAGTTAAATTACATTTAGGTTGATGAAAGCTAACACAGTCATGCCTTCCTCTTCTTTACTTCAATTGCATCCACACGTCAGCATGAGAACGACGCATGGATGTGGTGATCACATGATCACACTGCTGCGTTGTCCCCATGACAATGTTCAGATGCCTTTATATGTGCATCCGCCCTGTGCTGAGGTCTGCTTCACTCTTCACCCTCCTGTCCAAATACATTGGTTCAAAAATCCAAAATACTAACCTAATGTAATCAATAAACAAACAGTTTTCTGTATTGGTCTTTAGTTTATATACTTTTATATAAGTGTCTGTACACATATAACACTTTTTTCTCAGCCTTTTTTTATTATACCTCATAATGTACAGTTAGGTCCATAAATATTGGGACATCAACACAATTTTAAAATTTTGGGCTCTATACATCACCACAATGAATTTGGAATGAAAGAAACACCGTTTTTTAACTGCAGACTGTCAGCTTTAATTTTAGGGTATCTGCATCCAAATCAGGTGAACGATGTAGGAATTACAACAGTTTGTATATGTGCCTCCCACTTGTTAAGGAACCAAAAGTAAAGGGACAATTACTATCAGTGAAGCAAGCCATCATTAGGCTGAAAAAAAACAAAACAAACCCAGCAAAGAGATAGCAAAAACATTAGGCATTAGCAGAACAACTGTTTGGAACATTCTTAAAAAGAAGGAATGCACCGGTGAGCTCAGCAACACCAAAAGACCCAGAAGACCACGGAAAAAAACTGTGGTAGATGACCGAAAAATTATTTCCTTGGTGAAGAAAACATCCTTCACAACAGTTGGCCAAATCAAGAACACTCTCCAGGAGGTAGGTCTATGTGTGTCAAAGTCAACAATCAAGAGGAGACTTCACCAGACTGAATTTAGATGGTTCACCACAAGATGTAAACCATTGGTGATTCTCAAAAACAGAAAGGCCAGATTAGAGTTTGCCAAACCACATCTAATGGACAGATTAGACCAAGATTAACTTGTACCAGTGCGATGGGAAGAGAAGAGTATGGAGAAGGAAAGGAACTGCTAAGCATACCACCTCATCAGTGAAGCATGGTGGTGGTAGTGTCATAGCGTGGGCATGTATGGCTGCCAATGGAACTGGTTCCCTTGTATTTATTGATGTGACTGCTGACAAAAGCAGCAGGATGAGTTCTGACATGTTTCAGGCACTATTATCTGCTTAAACTCAGCCAAATGCTTCAGAACTCGTTGGGCGCTTCACAGTGCAGATGGACAATGACCCAAAGCATACTGCAAAAGCAACCAAAGAGTGTTTTAAGGGAAAGAAGTGGAATGTTATGCAATGGCCAAGTCAATCACCTGAATCTGATCGAGCATGCATTTCACTTGCTGAAAACAAAACTGAAGGGAAAATCCTTACGGGGTCCCGTAGGATAGACTAACAAGTTGTCACACCTGCGCCATGAAGCAGTCCGAGAGATATACACGGATAGAAGATGTACTACATCCAAGCGTCCCAACTCATCCCTGTCACCCGTCTCGGCAGAGAAGGTAGAGAAGACCGCCTTCCAGTTGAGATGGAATGATGACATGACCTTGGGCAGGAATGCCGGCACTGGCCTGAGCACGACCCTGCCCGCGTAAAAGTTGCAGAACGGCTCCTTCCAGGAGAAAGCGCAGATCTCCGACACCCTGCGCGCTGAAGTCACCGCCACCAGAAATAGCAATTTCAGGGTGAGATGCCACAAGGAGATTGAATCCGCCGGCTCAAACGGAGGCAAGAGGAGTGCTCGCAACACCACCGGCAGATCCCACTTCGGGAACCAGACCCTATGAGGAGGGCGTAATTTAACAGCCGCCTGCAGAAATTGAGCGATCAGGCGATCCTCCGCCCACCGCACCCCGTGACGGCCGACAAAGCCGAGACTTGGACCTTCAGGGAACTCAGGCTAAGACCTTTCTCGAGGCCCGTCTGGAGAAAGCGTAATACCTGCGGAATCGTTGGGGAGACTGGATCGAAGCGGGCCTGTGAGGCAAAGTGCACGAAAGCCGCCCAGATCCTCTGCTACGTGCGATTGGTCGAACTCTTCCTAGCCGCCAACAGAGTTGAGATCACCGAGTCGGGAATGGCCTGGCGTTGAAACCTGTGCCGCTCAACCTCCAGGCCATCAACGTCAGGGAACGCAAGTGATGCCGCTTCCCGTGTTGCAGCAACAGATCTGGCTCCAACGGGAAATGGATCGGTGCTGTGACCGACAT
>CM070034.1:96747055-96771622 GCA_036250615.1 Ptychadena robeensis
GGATGGGCTACAAACCTGCTCATGGTGTTCAGTCAGAGATTTAATCCTAGGTCCCTAGTGCTGCATGGCAAAAGTGGGAGTTACTAAAGGCCCCCATACGCGTCTAGAAGATTTTTTTCTTCAATCAATTGTTTTGGCAGCCCACATGGTTAGATTCAATTACACTTTCAGTCGATCCAAAAACATTTGATAAAATATCTGTTACAACAGTCTGCATACATTACAATCAATCACCGATTTACCTGAACCCCAAAATTTATCTTTTTAAGTCAATTGAATTGGTGAGCATCAAGACATCATAATGCTGCCACAGTAATCAGAATGTAGTAGTTATCACACTGGTCACCAAAATAGTTAAAATGTTTTTTGGCTGAACTAAGACTATGACTGATCATCAATGTAAAGTTACTTCTTAATATAAATAAGCTCTTAATTATTACTGATGAAAGGAATGTTGCTGCGGATCTTAGCCACCATTGTTTATACTTTCCATTAATATTTTCTTTGACATCCCAAATCCACACATAAATTTTAAATCTCTGCATGTCCATTGCTTTAATACAAAATTATTACATTTCAAAAACATATGTACATATTAGGTGTTTGCATACCCAAATATAAAAAAGTTTATTTGTAGTATTTAACTGTAAAATGTAAAAGGCCGGCCTGTTCCTGTGGAAGAAATGTAAAAGAGTGGTGTAAGCATATACTAGAGATCTTTCAGTGTGATATACACAGAATGAGAAGGGGTTTCTTCCCTGAAGAGGTATCTTCTACAAAACGCTCATTATAGCCTATCCAGGAACTCAGCCAAATAATATGCTTCACACAACAGAGTAGTGGCCATTTGGCATGATATTGCAGAATACCAATCCTTAGATAAAAGGGACATCTTTGTAGCTTTATTGGACAAATACATTAGAGCAAAATGTAACCAATACCTTATTCGTATACCTGTCATGATATACCAATGTTTGCCTGTGAAGAATTGCTAATGCCTGGTTCACTTTGCAGTTCCGGTATTGGATATAGCAGTGGAAGAATGAAAATAAGTATACCTAACAGCAATAGACAAGACAAAAAACTGTTTTGTACAGTTTTATTTTTCTAACAGAACATCGCAGTGGCCGGTAGCTGGATTGTCTGATTGAACAATCTGGATTGTCATCCCCTCACCCTTTCTTTTCCCTCTTCTCCCCCTGTTCTGATGTTATATTGTTAAAAGTTGTGTATTTTTTTTCTCTGTACTGTTCCTTTGTACTGGTTATACAATGTTGGACCACATTGGTCCATATTTTTATTTTGGGGATTTCCTCTGTTGTCTTTATATATTTAGAAAATAAATAAAACTTAAGGAAAAAAAAGTTAACCAAAATGAATGTACAAAGGTATAACACTGCAGGTACTTGCTGGATTCTCTGTCTCTTTAAAAAGGATAATTGGGACAGTGTCCTACACTAACTCTGCTGCACAGCATACAGTGACAGCGTTTTTAATTTTTTGTGATATCTCCTTGATAGCTCATGCTCAGGTCTTTAGGATTTAATCTCCCATGTGCATCGGGAAAGAAGCATACTTTGTGTTCTTCTTCCTGTTATGATGGCAGCAACTGACAGCAAGTACACAAGGGAAACTACCAGCATGAAAGTGTCCATGTGGCATTACCCTTAGGCTCCCTCCTGATGTTCCTTTCCCTTGACATTTATCTAGACCATGTTTCACTTCAGTTCATTTTTCCTTTTAATACATAAAGCTTACTTTTGTACA
This sequence comes from Ptychadena robeensis, assembly GCA_036250615.1. NCBI lineage: Eukaryota > Metazoa > Chordata > Amphibia > Anura > Ptychadenidae > Ptychadena > Ptychadena robeensis. The sequence continues at coordinate 96,748,823 of CM070034.1, forward strand.
TCTTTAAAATATACCTCTGCATTTTAAGTAGTTCTTATGGTTTACCTTTTCCAGTTCCCCCGGGCCATCTTCTTATTGTATAACTTACTTTTTCTTTTTATTGTAAATCAGTTTCCTATTTCCGTTCGTCTTCACTTTATCCATCACTTTGGCAAGTGTTTCTATTCCTCCCACCTAACTCTGATACTTACCATAATATCTTGCAGTAAGGCCTGCACCATTTTGTCACTTTAATGGAAATTCATATTGAGAAATATCTAGGCTGCCATTGCTGATAAATAAATATGCCATTTTTTTTGTATAAATTAGTGACCTAAAACAAGTATGCATAAGTAAGTCAGAAGAAAGACATATATTTTAGATCACCATGCTTCTTCCCTTAGAAACTATGAAAACATTTAAATGGCTATGACTGCCTGGTAGCATTTTCAGAATAAGAGGTCATTGGTTGCAACATATACATCCTAGTTGGAATTGATGGTTGGGGGACTGGTGGAGTGCTGCAAAAGATATATTAATGCCAGCCACCAGAACTGTATATTTTACATCTTTTAACATTATTTGTAAATCTAAAGATTTATAATATAGTTAAAGAGCATTGATATTTATGAGTGTTCTCCATATTTTGGAAAGTTTGAAGTGAATTAGACAAGAAGGCAGCAACATTTTGGTACATCACATGATTTCTGCACATTGGAACATTGCTTTTGCAGTAACAGCAGTTATATTAGATGTGCATTAAAATTGTATGCATCATTGTCTGGAACTTACTTTCTATAATAAGTACTTTGCTCTAGTGTGTCTTTTTTAGAAATGCATTCATTTGTTCCCCCTTTTGGTGATCATTTTGCTACAGCATATAAATAACATGCTGTTCAGTATGAGGACTGTTATGCTAGTTCCATTTTTCAAAAATACTGGAATCTTTAGTTTTTGGGTAATGTATCCAGAATGTTGATTAAGTATTATATCAATTATCTAAGATTTACATTGACCAGTGATTTATATTTTTAATATACATTATATTTTTAATATAAGCAATCATGGGTTTTCATGGGAAGTGCATGACTACAAAATGAAAGATAATCTTATGACAAGTAAATCAATCCCAGATAGTCCACCATTCTGGAAAACCAATTCAAATGATGTGATTTAAATAATCCTTTATCGGTTAACCATAACTGAAATCCCCAAACAAATGGGTTTATAACACTATGTATTTTATATTAAAGCATGTAAAATATTTGGACAGCTTTACATGTTCATTGATATGAATTAATAACATAGCAGAGAACGGTTATTTTTTGTTCTATAACCTATTGTAGCCCTTCAGATGCGTCTTTTGTAGATATTTTTGTAGACCGCGGATGCCCGATTTTTCGGGAAAAACGGCAGCTTGTATATGTCATGCCGTCATGTACAAGCTGCCGTCTTCCCGAAAAATCGGGCATCCGTGGGCGGGACCCGACCGACTTTTCAGCCTATTTTAAAACAGTTCTGAATCCCTCCCGTCCGACCTACCGGATCGGTCGGGAGGGCTAAAAACGGCCGAAAAATCGGCACGTGTATGGTCACCTTTACACTGCCTACCCCAGCACTAACACAGATGAGAAGGGGCTGTGTGTGTGATGTCAGCCTGTAGATCCCAACAAGCACATTGTGCTTCCTGTCTCTGTATGTGTTAATTTATCCTCCCTTTACCAGACTAAATTTTCTTGCCTGTAATTATCATTAATAGTATAATTATTCTGTCTGCAATGAGATATCGGAGGGCGTGGGGGTGGTGTCTTTGTTTATATCTCTAATGTGACGATGATAAGGTGGAGGAAGAGGTTTGCTCCAGATTCCTAGTGACCACATTTAATCCATTCTATAACTGCTGGAATTCTAAAGCTGAACAAGCCTGTGGAGTTATGTGGAGGTGTCAATAAGAGTGGAAGACAAGGTAAAGGAGTTATTTGTAGATTATGACATTAGTTGAATTTACAGCAGTCTTTTCCCTATAAGAACTTGTTTAGCCCATGGTATATATTGGACTTCAGCATAGGGTTCAGTCCAACAAATGTTTTCAAAGCTGTGCTCTAGATATATATATTAAATACTGTGCATAAGGCTTCAGTCCCCACACCCACCCTGTTCGGGTCCTCATGGGATGTTGATCCGAGCGCTGGTGTGAATGCATCAATAATTATGTTAATATTTTGTGGATTTAAGGATCCACTAGTTGTTGCTTAACTATTCTTTATGATTAGAACTTTGTATATGAAGATCATCAACAAAAAATACTGGACATCAAATGTTTTCTTTATTTTATAGTGAAACGTTGAAAAATAATGCAATGTGATTGATTTACTTTATTTTATGTGTTTATTTCTTTATAGGTGAGTCCACAGTCCAGTATGATTCTCCCGCTGCCACCTTGCCTGTGTCCCATCCTGTTTCTTGTACTGGGCTCCTTCCTGTCTGGCTCAGCCTCAGGTTGCCCCCAACGCTGTGAATGCTCTCCTCAGGATCGTGCTGTTTTGTGCCACCGCAAGCGTCACCTAAACGTCCCCGAAGGCATCCCCACTGACACACGACTATTGGACCTCAGCAAAAATAGGATCAAGGCGCTTAACCAGGACGAATTCTCTTCTTTTCCCTACTTGGAAGAGCTGGAACTCAGTGAGAATATAGTGTCCTTGATTGAACCAGGCGCCTTCAATGGCCTCTTCAACCTACGATCTTTGGGGCTTCGAAGTAATCGACTCAAGCTCATTCCTTTAGGTGTATTCACAGGACTCAGCAATCTCACACAACTTGACATCAGCGAAAACAAAATTGTCATATTGCTGGATGACATGTTTCAGGACCTTTATAACCTCAAATCTCTGGAAGTTGGAGATAATGATTTGGTTTATATTTCTCATCGTGCCTTCCGTGGACTCAACAGTCTGGAAGAGCTGACACTGGAAAAATGTAACCTCACCGTGGTGCCCACAGAGGCTTTGTCACATCTGCATGGTCTCATCTCTCTACGGCTCCGCTATCTGAACATTAACATCATTCGTGACTACTCCTTTAAAAGGTTGTTTCGACTAAAAAGTTTAGAGGTGGCCCATTGGCCATATTTGGACACAATGACATCCAATAGCCTCTATGGATTAAATTTAACATCTCTTTCTATTACACACAGCAATCTGAGCGCAATACCATATGTGGCAATCAGGCACCTTGTTTATCTTCGCTTTCTTAACCTTTCATACAATCCAATCTCATCTGTGGAGGGATCTATGTTGCATGATTTGCTGAGACTCCAAGAATTCCATCTAGTAGGTGGCCAGCTTTCTGTTGTGGAACCCTACGCCTTCCGTGGTCTAAACCATTTACGTGTACTTAATGTTTCCTCCAATCTCCTAAGTACACTGGAAGAGTCTTCTTTCCACTCTGTAGGCAATCTAGAAACCTTAATTTTGGATCGTAACCCACTTGCTTGTGACTGCCGTTTAATGTGGATCTTCCGGCGACGCTGGCGTCTGAACTTCAACCGACAGCAGCCATCTTGTTCCAGTCCAGAATATGTGCAGGGAAAGGAGTTTAAAGATTTTCCTGATGTGCTGCAGCCAACTTACTTTTCATGCAGAAAAGCACGCATCCAGGATCGAAGTGCTCAAGTGGTTCACGTAGATGAAGGGCATACTGTACACTTTTTCTGTCGTGCTGATGGAGATCCACCACCTACTATACTGTGGCAGTCTCCACGGAAGTCTTTCATCACCAGCAAAAGCAACGGCAGGCTGACTGTGTTTCCAGATGGAACTTTGGAGGTACGTTATGCTCAGATCCAAGACAATGGAACTTATCATTGCGTGGCAAGCAATGCAGCTGGTAATGATACTTCACTGGCTCATCTTCATGTGCGCAGTTACTCACCCGACTGGCCTCACCAACCCAACAAGACCTTTGCCTTCATCTCAAACCAGCCGAATGATAGCGATGTCAACAGCACTCGTGCAAGTGTCCCTTTCCCATTTGATATTAAAACTCTAATAATTGCCACTACAATGGGATTTATATCCTTTTTGGGAGTGGTCTTGTTTTGCTTGGTTTTACTTTTTCTTTGGAGCAGAGGAAAAGGAAATACTAAACACAATATTGAGATAGAATATGTGCCGCGAAAATCTGATGCTGGACTCTCTACTGCAGATGCTCCTCGCAAGTTTAACATGAAGATGATATGATATTGGTTGATCAGTGGGGAAAAGGAAAGAATGGGGTAATAGGGGCAGGTAGTGGATTGCACGGAGTCTGTTCTTGTTCCACCTTTCTTGTTAAGCCCTTACCGGACAAGCGGTATAACTCTGAAGGGAAAGCAATGGCAACAGGTATTCCATAGCCTGTAATTTTTGACCCATGGACTTTGTATGTTTGGGGAATGACCTTTGCACTTTTAACCTTGTGAGTTTAACCCTTAAAACTTCCCCAGAAAGCCCACCTGTTTCATACCAACAATACAGTTGTTACTTTGGGTGGGCAGCAGGATAGGATTGGGCAAATAAAATAATAGAAAAGGAAATGTAAAATCCCCAGTCAAAAACAGGAAAAGTTGAAGGAATGCGAGGCCAACTGACTCTGACATTGAACTTTGACCTCTGTATCTTCTCCTAATTTCAATACCTGTGATTTTTATGAAAAAAATAAATATGAATATTATTGAAAAAAATTAAAGAAAAACTGTAAAACTCCAAAAGCAGTGATCTTTTTGCAAATCAAAATATTTCACATCTGTTGATATGATCAAGGAGGTTTGTTTGTTAATTGTAGCACCAAAAACCAGTATTGCAGCTCCACTTTGCAGTTTTCTTTTAAGAGGCATTAAAAAGACAAATTAGTATTCATAATGTTTCATTTATCAATTGAGTTTTAATAGTCTCACTCAACATAAAGCAGTGAAAAGACATGATTAAAATTGTAATTTTGGTTTTTGATCTGGAACTTGATCTTTTAGAAATAACCAAAGGCCATTACTGGATTCCAGCTCAACGGGTAAAGTCATAGATAAAATACATACATGGTAGCTGTTTTACATACAGGATTTTTATTTGTCTATATTTAACTCTTATCTTCTTAACTTACCATGCCTAGGAGTGGCACCTATTTGTTATCTTATTGGAGAAATATAGTTTAGTAATTTCTCCACTCTCCACCTGCACACTGAAGGAGCAGCAAGAGACAAATGAGGTAATTTCTTTATTCTTTTACTATAAGCATGCTTCTGGTCAGCTTATTTGCATCGTTCACACTGATTGGCTCACAGTTCTTTACCAGTCTGCTTGCTATTGTAAAGTAGACAGCAAAAGGCTGATTTCATGTCATCTTCACAGGTACATAAAAACCATATTATTAAAAATGTTTTAATAAACAATGGCTTAATAATTGTGTGTATATGATATGTGTATGGATTTAGGCAAACTGATGAAAATGGGAAGTATAGGAAAAAGCATAAGTTGGCATTGATAACACAGAGGGGGAAAATACCAAATATATTTAAAATTGTGCTCTAGGGCATACATTTGTATAGAAATGTCTTGACCACAAGACTTAAGCTAGCCATACACGTCTAGATTTTCTGTTCAGTCAACTAAAAAAGATAAATTTTTTGGGGTCAGGGAAACCTGTGATTGATTGTATGTTTGTTACTGTAGTAACAGATATTTGATCAACTTTTCTGTAGATAGACTGAAAGTGCAATGCATTTCAATACAACCAATTTAAATTTACCAACACGTCCAATCCTTTTTCAATAAAAATTTTTCTCAATTTTAATTGGTTTAGGTTGATCTAACCATGTGGGCTGCCATAGATTTTCAACCAATCAACCAAAAAAATTGATTGAATTGAGTTGATTGGATGAAAAATCTAGACGTGTATGGGGGGCTTTAAGCTAGCCACACATGGTTCAATTTAGCATTCAATCGAGGTTCGATTCGATTTTGTAGTTCGATCCAAATAATCGAAAATCGATTTTAATTTAATCGATGTTCACCACATATAGAGTATGATTATTGTTTCATTTCGACTGAAAAGTTAATCGAAGTAATCCAAAATTGTCGATTGAATTCCTCTTACGATTTAGTTTCAATTCAAGAAGTTAAGGGAAGTAGCCAAAAAATCGAGCAAAAAAAATCGAGCAAACTTTTCCAACCTGTCCGATCACTTTTCCATCGACGATTTGACAATAATCGGTCAATGATCGTCAATTGTACTATGTGGGCAGCACATTGATTTTTTTTACAATTGATTGTTTTTTTGATCGAAAAACGTTGATTTAATGCTAAAATCGAACCATGTGTGGCTAGCTTTACACAAATTTTTATGATTGGATTCAGTTGCATGAACCATGAGTAAACGTCAACTGGCACCTAGATTTTCTCAAACTACTTCTGTATTCCTGAGGAACGTGTTTTTTGGTATAACTCTAATTAAATTTTTGTGTTAGAGCAATACTTTTTCTTTTTTGTAGTACACCCTCAAACTTTTTCTACATCCTCTACACCCTCCAGCAAGTTTAGTGATGATACAATGCTTAGAAGCTGTGCAAATAATTTACAAATTTTAACTAATCAAATTAACAAAAAAAAAACATTTGCCCATCTCTAGTTTTTACATAATTTACTAATTATTTATTTATACCTTTAAATTGGGTTAGATTAATATTATAATGGGTGGTGTACACTTATGGAGCCCCATGTAAACTTAAAGCTCTTGAAATTTGCAGCAGAGGGCTAGAGAGAAGGACTGGAAGTGACCACTGTAAGGAAGGACCTGTAAGATCAAGCAATATCAAGCAATATGGTAATTATAATGAGTTCTGAATCCTTGTAATATCCCTTCAAATTATATTTTACCTCTGGTGTTTAGCTTTAAAGATCACATACTGTCAGGGCTATGTTAGCAACAGCTTTATAACCTTTAGGAACCATAAAAATTGTTCCTGAGATGGACAAACATTTCACCTCACAGAATTCAAATATAGTGAATATGATTTAGGTTGTGCAATCAACAAAACAGAGTGGGAATAATCACACAAAAATATCATTTTTTTTAGCATACACAGAAATATATACACATATAATAAAAGATAATAATATCGCAAGATATATATGACCAGAAACTCAGATATCAAATTGATAACATCAACATGTAATTAACTCAACATACAGTATATGGAGTCCTGGCTGAATGTGGGTGAGGCATTTAAAAAGCTCTCAGTTATATAACAGATCACACACGCAGGGAATACATGAAACTTAAGCCTGCCATACACCCACCGACTGGGTGCCGACAGACCAGTTCCGATGAGCTTTGGAATGCAGCATGATGATGTCATCACGCTGCATTCCCGAGCTGCCTGCATCGGCGGGCACCCTTTGTGTGCCGGCCATTACCTTCAATGAAGACGCCGGTCTTCATTGAAGTTAATAGCATCGGCCGGCTTCGGCCAGAGAACATCGGACATGCCCGTTCTCTGGCTGGCCGAGCTGTGGGGCGACAGGGATCTGTGAGCACCCCCGATTGGCGGGCGATTTTGCCGCCGACGGGCGTCGGTCGGCGGCAAAATTGGCCGCAAAATCCGGGGGGGGGCGTCGATCGGCGGCAAAATCGGCCGCAAAATCAGGGGGGCTTCGGTCGGTGGCAAAATCGGCCACTAATCGGTGTGTGTATGGCAGGCATTAGACTCTGCAAGATCTATGCCAAAATCTCAGATAAAGGCAATTATTTCTCCAAGGTAAAAAGCTATAGTTGTGATACAGGCTAATGGTGAATAGCCAGTGTTTCACTATAAGAATATAGAAGCAGCCTGGTTGGTGTTTGCATTTCACCAAGAGGTTTTTCTTACCATAGACTATTCTAGCACGAACCTCTGCAAAATAAACAGAGTACTTCTATGTATCACGCCAGCTTGTTGAGAAATGTAATATAAAATTTATAATTTACCAAGATAGTGGACAATGAAACCTTGTGTTTTAATGGCTGGATTCCCCTCGTGTTGTGATGGCTGGAACTTTCTTTTGTATAGTGATGGCAGGATTCTCAGTATCCCTGTGCATCACCTTTTAGCACATTAAAGTTGTCCAATCGTATTTGGACAGCTACCCATATTATAATAGAATTTAACCTTTAAACTTTTAGGCCAAAATAATGTAATGTTACAGTTAGATCGTTGGATGGTAGAAGGGTATAAACTATACAGTAAAAGATACATTTAATAATATAAAATAGAACAAGATCAACAACAGGTGTTTACGTTACAATGTTTCAGAGTAGGTATTTTGTGAACAATCTAAGAAAGATAATAGGTAGTTGTGCACAGCCTTCGGCAGTGATTACACAGCTATAGTGATATCAGTGGCCAGAAAGGCCCTCAGTTGGTGTATGGCAGAGTAAAATGGAGTCAGTAAGAGGGGTGGGTGTTTAAGTTGTGTGCAGGTTTGCAGCTCTCAAAATGGAGGAGTGTGGCCCCCTGTAACAGACAAATAAGTGGCGCACAACCTAGCACAACAAATAGTTAAATCATGTGGAATAGGATAAGATAAAACAAAATGAAACAAAACAACAGACAAGATACTCACATTAAAAGAGGTTTACAAGGATGGATCTCTCAGGGCCATGTGTTTTCCAGGAGGACCTCACTTCCTGGTTGGGGATGAGATCACTTCCTGCTTACAGATGCTGGGGGGCTCAACAGGAACAATGGGACGCGTTTCGAGCGGACGCTCTTTTTCAACCAACCTTTCTATTTTGTGAACAATGCCTGCTTGATTTTAGGATGAATCACATGCCTGTTAAAGTAACTAAAATGTTTCTGTACAATACAATATTTGAGTTCCACAATATTATCCACCACAGAGAGATATCAAAGGCCTTTCTCAACACTCTACAATGTTCCAAGGACATGCCTAGTCATAAGAACGTCCATTGTTCTCAGACTGGACATCTGGAGATGGGTCTTGCATAATTCCCCTCAGTCTACAAAAAGGAGAAAACAAAACAAAATGGCTTTTATATATGCCAATAGATATTCTTACTAAGAATATATATAAAACGTTACACCCCTTATACTATACTATGGTAGGTTAAATGGAAAATGACTGCTGTAAATAGGACTTATTCACAAGTGTTGAGTTGAACATGTCAGTACACTATCATGGGGTGATTAACATGAACATGCTTCTCATTTGGAATAGTGTGAAGAAATGCATTTTAGTATAAATTTGCAGAGCACAGTTCATTGAAAAAGAGTTAAATGTATTGTAAAAAGAACAATGAAAGAACTCTCCCATGGCCAGACAAGATGTAAAAAGGCTTAAAAGAACTTCCTTACAGCTGGCAAGATGTGGATAAGTTCCCTAGTGAAGAGAAGAAATGAGGAGAATTGTAACTGATCATGTAAAAAATTTCCTGGACAAATTATTCAAGCACTAAAATGTACAGCTGACTCTTTACTGGATATGAGGTAAAAGAATATAGCTATATGGATATGACAGATCTTTCATTGCTGTATAACATCTAAAAGAACTCTAATGCTGCTGGAAAGAAAAGAGAATACCCACACGTGGATATGAATGACACATTTTTTTTTCCAAGTGATTTGTGGTTTTGTGTATTTTTAACTTGTGATGTTTAAGCCCTGCCTAAGGTAAGTTTCAGCTCTGATCACTGTAACATTCGCTTGTTACATTGTTAGCAGTAAAAGGTTAGGATAGTGACAAAGGGCAGATGTTTGTATCAGAGGAAAAGCTGCAAAGAAAGTAATGTGATCTCCTTCCAGTCTTCTTTTTTTCTCTTCAGTTGTTCCTCTTTTTGAAAGCCAGTATAAAGAAAAAAGTGATAGTGAAAAAAGCAGGCATTGTGTTTGACCATTTATTTTTTTCCTTTTAGAAGTATTATTTACCTACATATGTGTTGCATATGCATATGTGTTCTTTGAGTGGGATCGAACAGGGAAACAACATGTTGGTAAATCCCTGTTGGCTTGGCAGGAATTGCCTTTACCTCCAAAGTATCGAACAGGAGCACAGAAGTGCTGCGTAATTAGTCTCTGTTCAATCAGCAGTTTCATAGATTGAATGGGTATTGATTGCCGATTCCCGGCCATAGTTGCAGAAGATTGACCAGCGTGCACGCTCCCACTGAACACATGGTGGTCGGTCACCCCCAACTACAGGGGTGCCCACCTTGAGGTTTTGACTTTTTGTGGCCAATCCTGTTGTAGTCAGTTAATTTGGAGGGGGATAGGTCTCCACCTTGAGGTTTTGACTTTTTGTGGCCAATCCTGTTGTAGTCAGTTAATTTGGAGGGGGATAGGTCTCCCAGAGGGTATGCTCACTTGGATCAAAGCCCTGTACTCGCGACCCTCTGCACGTGTTAAGGTAAGTGGAATTCTCTCGGATCCCATAACCATAACAAATGGCACTAGACAGGGATGCCCCCTGTCCCCTACCATTTTTATTTTGTCTCTAGAGCCTCTAATCCGCACCATACTATGGAATAGGCTCATAAAAGGCCTCCAACTTTCGAATGTGGAACTCAAAGTAGCAGCATTTGAGCATTTCAGCTTTGAATATCTCCCTACCCCAGGAGGAGGTCTGCCGACTTAAACAGAGGCTTCCGTTTCTTTGGCAGGATGCATATTTCAAATACCTAGGAATCCTGATCCCCAGAGATCTGACACAGCTTTTTCAGCTAAATTTTAAACCTGTCTTGGCATCTATTAAAAAAGATTTGTGCTCCTGGAGAACAATATCCTTCTCCTGGATGGGGAGGATAGCGGTGACCAAAATGATGGTCTTACCACGTTTACTCTATTTAATGCAGACCACACCCATTAGTTTGGCCCCTTCTTCCCTCCTTGACCTTGACAGGATGCTATCCACCTTCATCTGGGGACAAAAATAGCCACGTCTCAGTTGGATGATGCTCAAGCAATCCCGAAACAGAGGTAGCCTGGGGGTTCCAGATTTGCATAGATACCATCAGGCTATTCACCTTAATAAGATAAAAGATTGGTGTGCTCTGGAGTCCACTAAGGTATGGGTTTTAGCTTAATTTGGCTTAAAGCGGCTACCCCTCCTAGAGTATTGAACTCTCACCCACTGATAGGAGCTACCTTTAAGGTATTTCACTCTGCCCGAAAGCGATCAGCTCTCACTTCTTCCCCAGGGCCTTTATCCCCTGTATGTGGCAACCCAGGGAATTCCAAAAAGTCTGGAAGACACCCTTCCACTTGAGAATTAGGGATCTTTTCACCAATGGTAACTTTGTGCAGTGTACCGACCTAACTGGTCTGTATGCCTCGGGTTCCGTCCCTTGGTGGTCATACTTTCAATTATGCCACTGGCTGGACCAAACACTAAACTGGGATTTGTACACTAGAGACCTTTCCAGTTTTGAATCAATATGCTTAGATAACGACCAGACCAGACACCTCATCTCACTTTTCTACAAAATGTTGGAACCGGCCTTGCACCCCAAAATTGCCACCCTTCAAGCTAGATTGGAACGGGATATGGGAGTCCGGATCTCATCTGCCCAGTGGGAATAAGTGTGGTTATCGGCACACAAGAGTTCTTTTAGTGTTCGCCAACAAGACACTAATTATAAACTCCTATCATACTGGTACCGCACCCCAGTCCTCTTACATAAATTTTTCCTGTCACTATCACCTGCATGCTGGAGGTGTGCTGAACCTACTTGCACGCTCCTGCATGTTTTTTGGTCCTGTGTTAAAATTGCAGCTTTCTGGCACGATGTCCACAGATGAATGTCACACATCCTTGGTAGGGACATCCCATTCACTCCCGAACTCTTCCTTCTTCGCTAGCAGCAGGTTGCTCTTAAGTTCAAATCGCTAGAGCGTCACATGATTAATGCCGCTAGAACCTTGATCACTTGTAAATGGGCGACCCCCTTAACCCCTACAATTGGTGATTGGATCAGACAGCTACGATTTGTGCATGAAATGGAACTTTTACTCTATAGCAAAAAAGATAGGCTGAAGGTCTTCAATAAAATGTGGTTGCGCTGGCACCTCTTTGAGGATTCGGTTGAATTCCAGCAGCTCACCCATCTTTAAACATGTTGAAACTGTAAAAGTTTTTGCTTATCTGTGATATATGCTTTTTGTATCGCTAGGATTAATCTAATATGGGATGTACTTATTGTCCATCAAGGTTTGTTCAATTTTACCCCGCCCCTCCCCCCCCTTTTTCCCCATTATCCCCATGTACGATGTGTTATCTGCTTAATACTTTATTGTACTTGAAAATTACTTTCTTCAATAAAAGTTATAGGAAAACAAAAAAAATTATTTGGAGGGGGAGTCTCCTCCCTCTCCATATTAAGTGGCTACAATCTGCCGGGAATCCCCTGTGTTGGTGGAGCACACAGGATTCTCGGCAGTTCCATGACATCACCTGTAATGAATCTGCTACAAGCCGGCCATGGATCAAGGTGTCTATGGCCAGCTTAAGTTGGAAGGTTTTTTCTGTTTTTTTACCCCCACCCTAATGAAAATGTAATTCAAGGACCATAAGCTGCAGGCTTATCAGACAACTGATCAGAAGCACCAGAAAGACAAGGCAAAAATCCAAAAAAGGTCCTCCAGTGAATGGCTGCCTAGGCACATGCAGATGTTTTTCTGGTAAAGAACTGTATTTGTAATTCTTTGCTGACTAAATCGTTTTGTTTTTTCTTAACAGCAATAATAAATCCTGGTTAGGCAACCAGATTGTGTGTTTTTTAGATACTGCATAGGGCTTCTGTCAACTTGAAGCCATGGCCCACGGATTGTGCACATTTAAGGACAAATTACAGTGAACACATCCTATTCATTTGAATAGCAAAAACCTGGAAAAAACATTACCAATGCTTTTTGAGCGCAGTTTTTCACACTGATATGTCCTTTAATGTTCAATGACAACAAAGAGACACAAGCAAAGCAGTCTGTGCTGAATTCCCTGTTCACAGTGGACACAAGCCCTAAGTGTGTATTGAGTCACTCATATGAGGGAGTTGGATCATCCTTGAAAGACAATGAAGGTGGCCAAAGACTTTGGGCAGTGGTGACAATGGAAGCTGAAGCTGTCACATTGTTGGAAAGGGGAATTTACAAATGATAGCATGCCCTCCTTTGCAAATATCTTAGGAATTCTCACAGATTATGGCAAAGGTGCCCGGGGCACCACATTTCTTAAGAAATTTAGTTATGCTTTAGTTATGCTTTAAATAAGCATGACAAGCAAGCAACTATCATCCTCAGAAAGGGGAACATAGCAATTTCAGCATATTAACCATCCCTCAGTGCATGTTTATTAAAAAAAATGTAAATGGACTAAAAATGGACCAAAGATTAGATGTAAACTGAACTGTATGCAGAGCTCCAAATTAATATGATGTAAGTAATGTATGCATGTACTTCCTTTCTTTTTCAGGTATGGCATCATGGGCCTTGGTTACAAGACAAAGTCTATTCTATCCAAAACAATCATCGAAAAATCTGACCCTAGGAGGAATACTAGCAAACGTCTTAACACACAACAAGAATTTAGTTCTTATGTTACCTTTTTATACATTGTTTTTAAAATTTAATAATAGTGGTCAAGCTGCTGCAACAAGTCAGATTTGATCATATCTTGAGTGTGCAGGGTTTTGAGGTTGGGGTACTATAGGTTAATACACTTAGTTATTAATACTTATTATGCATCATAAGTAACGTAAAATAAGATGAGAAACAGGAAAAGTATTGGTATTATGTCTGCATCTCAAACAGTATGCCTAATTTATAGATCCATTTAATTTATAGATCCATTTATAGATCCATCCTAATTTATAGATCCATTGATAAATAGTTCAAATGACCACTGTAGGTCACTCCAAACTTGCCATCTCTGTGAAAAGATGTAAAAAAAAGAAGCAAAAGTAGCTTTGGGTAACAAGCAAGATAATGGTGAACAACCCCAGAGCAAGTTAATTTATAGAATGTACATTTATATAGCAATAGATGTAGCTGTTCATTGTAAAAAATGCTGTCATATTCTAATGGTCATATTATGATTTTATTGGATGATTTTATATGAGGTGTCTGAACATTAAACCATAGACTGAAATTGCTCTTTATAATTGCAACTTATAGGATGAATTACAATCTGGTGCATGAGCATTTCAGAGAATTCCTAAGGGATATGAGGAGCCAGCTTCCTCCTGACTGATAAGCGTCTCACTTCATTACTTTCACACACTAAACAGGTCAGTCTGCTAATTGTGGGTGTGACTAATAAAGATTTGCTATTGAAGATCTCAGCCTGGTGTGTTTGGCGGGAGCAGACCACTTGAACTAATCAATAAGAAATAAGTGCTGCTAATTAATCAGATTGAATGTTAATGAGCTGTTAATCAAAAAATGATTCATATTTCATGAAAAATCCTTCCTACTATAAATCTGTTGAGTGCTTAGGGTACATAGTACTTTAGGAGGATTTTCTCTATAAGCATCAGGGATAAAATAGCAGCTTTAAACAAGAATACAAGAAAGAGGTCAGGATTTTTCCTGGGTTATGAGAGGTCAGGATTTTTCCTGGGTTATGAGAATACAACTGGACTTCTGGTACCCTAAGGTAAATGTACTTATAACATGATCATAGTATGATGATGCCAACATATGTTACTACTGCAGCCACTCTAGCTTGCTGTTCATGATGGGATAGATATTGGTAGCCAATTTTACCTCTGCTGCATATTTTTTTCCAGATGATAAAGAAAATTATTGTGACCAATGTCAACAATAGTTTTGAAGCAACATAGTGCATGTGTAAGACAGGGAACACACGTGTAGATCCGGGCCAGATCAAAGGCCGCTTCGAGCTCTTTGCGCGCTCACGACCATCCCTGTTTTCAAGTGGGACCAATCACTCCGGCTCGAAAAAAGGGATATTGGACATGACCAAAAAAATTGGAAAAACCACAGTCGATGTCCATTGCTTTGCATGGTCTCCATGCAAAGCATCGTCGGAGAGACACAGCTCTTCCGATAACAGGCAGCAACACAATGACGTCATCACGCTGCTGCAGGGAACCTCGAACGGCTCCTATATCGAGCCGTGTGTTCCCTGCTTTAGTTGGTATTATGCACCCAGGAATGCTCTGACTTAAAGGTGTTTAACATAAGCAGCTAAGAACTCATAATGTAATTGAGTTCTTATCTAATCTCCAAGTAGACATCTCCAAGAGATTATGTAAGCTGCCATTGCTGACCTGGTTCGAAAATTGCACTGCTACCTTTGTTATGCTAGCCATACACTCTGAGATAAAAATTAGGATCCATTAAAACAGACCAATGTATCCCGACGGCGGTATCGGTTTGGATCGTATTTTTTTTTTTTACGAGGATGTCATCGAAATTCATCACCATTTATATCGGCCATTGTGATGTATTTTTTTTTTTTTAAAGGGGAAGCCTCGACAGTAATTGCTCTGTATGAACAGTATGAAGTTTCCCGATGTTGCCAGACCAATTTAAATTTTTGAACATGTCCGATAAATTACGATCGTAAAAAAACGGCAATTACGATCGTAATATATCGGTTGTACCATGTGGACATGTGTGGATTTCAGGACGATAAAATGCTTTCATTGGTCGGTTTTAATGGATCCTAATTTTTATCTCAGAGTGTATGGCCTGCTTAAGTGTTCTCAACCTCAGCATATGATACTTTCACAATCGCTGACCCAGAATGGGGTTGGTCTAGGTTAATTTATCTGGTGTTTTTCTAGTGTTTGAGAAGTAAAAAAAGTCCTTGGCATTTAGAAACACATTAAAACATTTTAGGGTGACACTATTTGCAGCCATTTTTATAACGGTACACTTTTTGGTTGGTTTGGTTTTTTTTTCCATTAGCTCCAAGAGGTGCAAGAGGTTACCTGAAGTAATGTTTACATGCATGTATAAGGGCTCCGCAAAATGACCTGTGCAGCCCCGTTCGCAGTCATTCAGTGGCCAGACTTCGATGAGGGAATGTCTATGCTGAAATGTTACAGCAAGAAACATGATAACTGTCCAGGGAGCATGTGGAAGGGTAGAATTTAAAGTGTGTCAGTGTGTTATTTCTACGCTATTTTCTTCACCCTCTCAGGTATAGGTATAGTAATTGGAGTCCCAAAAACCCCATAGGGTAGAGAGCAGGGATACTCTTGGGGTCCTTGGATCCTAATTAACCCCCCCCCCCCACTTGTAGGTACCCACAACACTGGCCAGGTTGGCAATGAGGACTCTTGGCATCAGGGTTGGTTTGGCACAGGAGGGGCCCCCCTTTCCCTGACTAACCTGGTCTGTTAATGTGCCTAGCATTGCTTGGAGGCTTTATGCCTAGAGGGATATGGCAGAATTGAATGCAGGCAGTCAGCAGGGGTTGTCTGGACTGTGTTTAGAATGGCACTGGACAAATGTCCATGTGAACCTAGCCTTAAGATGTTACACAACATACTTGTTTCAGGTCAGCAACCTGATGACCTGATGATTTTGTTATATTCAAGTTATCTGTAGAGCTTTTTTAATGGTGTGTCTAAATTAAATGGATGCAAATCTGTTTAGCAGTTTTAGCTCAGAGTCTGCTACTTTCTAATGCTTCTGCAGTTTATTTATACAGAATTCATAAAAGATCACTATACAATTTTAGCATCTTGACACAAAATATTTTCATTTATTAATTTTATTGTATCTTTCCTCTTATGTTCCTGTAACTTAACATTTAAAATTGCCCCTTCACTAAAACATGATGACACTTAAATATTAGACATATTAGAAAAGAGTTCAGGTAAGTAGAAATAATACAAATGCAAAAAGATTAAGAACACCAACCAAAAATGTTCTTTGGCTAAAGCCCTAAAGAGCCATTCTTCACATCACCAGTCCAGTTTCTGCTGCGACAGCAATCCCAGGCTGCATAGTCCAGTTAGTAATAGAAAGAGATTAATCTCCATGTACTAATCTACACATATATTTAGCTTTATTAGATACGAAGTGCCAAAAATTTACAGCGCTCGGATGTTGTTGAACAGAGACATTAATTCATTAACACAAACTGAGTGGAAAGATGTACTAAAGGCCTCTTTCAGAACAATAATCTCATCAAGAGATAAACTTGTATAGCAAACATTATACTCCACTGAGATTATCCCAAATGAAATAAAAATCCTCTACAAATGTTTGTTTTCACCACTGATATTCCATGGATGTTCTTGTCCAAACTAAATCAGTTAACACTTGTCTTAAATAACAACAGACATTGCTGCTGTTCTTTTCCTTGTATTCTTTTGTTGGGATATGAATGGGTCACTAAAAACCAGGACGCAATTCTACAAGATACCTAAATGCACATTGCTGATAAAGAATTAACCTTCTACAATGTACATAATGCCCTTAAATAGAATAACAGATATTGGGTGCACCATATGATATGCCAGTACATGTTTAGCAGCTCATCTCTTACACTCAATTAAATGTGTACACTCAGGTGACATTACACGGGTTACCAACCTAGACATAGCTTTGGGCAGTCACGTCCGACCTACCTCATCAAATTGTTTAGTATATCTGTTTTGACCTTTACTTTGATTACACATAGCCTAGTTATTGAAGTATGATAATATTTGAGAGAAATGGGTCAGTAAATGCCAATATCCTACAAAGGGCTATATATATAAAGTTGATGAAATATGTTTTTTCCTACACACAACACCCCATAATGAAGATGTGAAAAAAGTTTACTTGAAAGTTTGGCAAATTTATTAAAAATAAAGGAAATAAGCAATCACATGTAAAGAAGTATTCACAGCCTTTGCACCTTTGGCAACAATTACAGCCTCAAGTCTTTGTGAATATGATGCCACAAGCTTGGCATACCGGCACACCTATCCTTGGCTAGTTTTGCCCATTCCTCTTGCTGCGGCACCTCTCACGCTCTATCAGGTTGGATGTGACGTTTCCATGAACAGTCATTTCAGGATCTCTCCAGAGATGTTCAATCACATTCAAGTCTGAGCTCTGGCTGGACCACTCAAGGAGATTCACATAGTTGTCCTGAAGCCACTCCTTTTGATATCCTGGCAGTGTAGCATTCACCTGGCATTCACACAAGAGCAGAAAATTTAGTTTTTCATGGTCTGAGAGTCCTTCAGGTGCCTTTTGGCAAACTCCAGTCTGGGCTGCCATGTGCCTTTTTACAAAGGAGTGGCTTCCGTCTGGCCACTCTACCATACAAATGGATTGATGCAGAGATGGTTGTCCTTCTGGACATCCACAGAGGATGGCTGGAGCTCTGACAGAGTGACCATTAGGTTCTTTGTCACCTCCCTCCCTATACACATGTGGCATATTCTATGAATACAGAGAAAACATCACTAAAAAGCCAGCTTGACTTCACTAGCTGCATGGCAAATTCAGTTTGGGGGTTGAGGAATGGCTAAACACATACACGTAGCAAACACAGAGTGTGGGAAGTAACAACCACAAGATGAGTAATATTGTAAATCTAAAACCCTGGTTCACTCCTAATGTATATATAATGGAGGGTGGTTGTTATGTAGTGACCAAAGAATTATTTAATACAGCGCTGTCAAACTCCATTCCAGATCCAAACACATTTTTATTACACTGCCTGGTCAAAGAAAAAGACGCCACCAAAAAAAAGGTCACACATTTATATTTCATAATGGATGGCAGTTAATGAAGTAAGGCTCTTGATACTTGACTTTATGTAGCCCTTGAGGCAGGAGTTGGAATTTCCTGAATAACAGTGAGCACATGTAGAGAGTATAGTATGATATCCCAAAATGATGCTTATTTTATATATATCAAAAGGAGCCAAATTAGAGAAAATCTCTAGCATAAAGGAATGGTCAAAACTGTATACAATGCAATCTACAGCTTCTATTTTAAGCAAGATTTGTTTTCGCAATAAGTGGTATTTGCCCCAGACTGCAGACAACCTTGCACCTAAAAAGCATGGGGGGGGGGTGCTATCAAAAGAAATCCTGAATCCCTGCCGCCGGAGCCCCCTAGCTGCTCGGGACAGGAGTGGCCTATGTCTTTTACTGATGGTGGTCCTGGGAACTCCTATGTCTCACAGGTGGGATCGGCATAGGAAGAGGGTCCCACTTGAGCAAGCTTGCTGACCCGACTGGGTAGGCCTGGCCACCCCATAGCATCGGCATTGGGTGTGTATGACAGTTGCTGCAAGAAAACAGAATATAAATTAGTCCCCTCTATATCTATATAGGTGTTCTTTTCTTCATATGCCTTGTTCTTCCTCCTCCAAAGTTTTGGTATGGTGTTCTGTTGGCTGATGAAACAAAATAAGAACTGTTTGGGCCATGGGCCATGGATCAATGATATGTTTGGAGGAGGAAAAACAAGGCCTATGAAGAAAAGAACACCTTGCCTACTGTGAAGCATGCTTTGGGGCTGTTTTGCTTCTGCAGGTACAGGGCAGCTTCAGCGTGTGCAAGGTACCATGAATTCTCTTCAGTACCAGGAGATATTGGAAGGAAATGTGATGCAGTCTGTCACAAACCTGAGGCTTGGGAGACGTTGGACCTTTTTAACAGGACAATGATCCCAAGCATACCTCCAAGTCCACTAGAGCATGGTTGCAGATTAAAGGCTGGAACATTTTGGAGTGGCCATCGCAGTCACCAGACTCAAGAATGTGACTGAACTGGAGGCTTTTGCCCACGAAGAATGGGCTAAGATAGCCACAGATCACTTGTGTCACGCTCTGCTCCATATTTGAAAGCTGTTACAACTAGAAAAGGATGTTGTACTAAGTACTAAGAATGAATGTCACTTGGGGGTTGAATAAAACGAATAATGATGTGAGCACAGAAAAGACATTTGTGGTTATTTCATTATTAATGTTATGTTATATTTGTCTGACTTACAAGGGCCTCTTTCATTTCATTCTAAACAAGATGACTGAAATGATCAAAATCAATGTCAAAATGGCCAAAACACTTAATTTCAGTGGGGGTTGAATAATTTTGAACACAACTGTAGGTATGATGTAATTATTACAGTTAGTTTCAAATATTCACAAGGTATTCATTATGAACCTCATAGTGTATCAGGTGAGCCTTAAAGGGGGTTTCTATCCTACACAACATAGAGTAGGTATGGTTAGAGTGGCAAGAAAAAGAAAAGGGGAGGAAAAGAAGAAGAGATCAAACATCTTAAAGTACATAACAGTAATACTGAAACAAGGATAAAGAAGACATGGCAAACCATGAAACACAAAGTTAAGCTCCCCATACACAGATTTTTCTCCCGACCGATTTTTCGTCCGATCAGGTCACCTGATTTTCACTTAAAATGTTATGGTCGATCGGTCGGCTGGCACAAAATATTGGAATTTGAATTATCACCGATCAATATGCCGGACACTATTTTATTAACAGCAGATCAACCAAAATTTACGGACAGGCCCAAAGCGGGTACATAATTCCGCATCCGATTATTCTCCCGATTGATCACCCCGACCGACCACGCTGGTCGATCGGGCAAAATAAGTACGAAAAATCGGAACGTGTATCAGGGGCTTAAGTCTGGGTTTGTGTTCAGTATAATTAGGTAGTTGTGTGGTGTTGTGTTCGTATAAAGGGGTTCAGTAATACCAGAACTAGTTTAATTATAAGGACTCGTCCATTAGATGAAGGATTTAAAGTTCAGGGCCTCATTCAGACCTGGTTGTTAGTTGACCCTTAAACGGTAGAGCCAATACATCTTCTTTTGAAGGAGTATGCAATCCCTTTTTAACTGGTTGGTAATGGCTTGAAGTAAAAGCTGACATCTTCCTTGAGAATTGCCATGCATGGTCAAAATATGTCGTATCTCATGATGTTGACATGAGTACGTGGTTATAAACTTGGAAGTAGGTAGTTTGTCCACTGGTTTGGGTTTAAACAACAGGTGAGTCCGTGTTTCGCTAGGTTAAACACTCTCTTTAATGTCTTGTTACTGTATCCTCTTTGTCTTAATCGGAGTCGTAAATGGTCTGATTCGTGTTTATATTGTAAGGAATACTCCGTATAAGTGGCCAGGGGTGTCTTGTCTTTTGGTTTAGCTGGTAACTTTTTGAGCTTAACCTCATAATGATTGTGCTACAACATATTGGTCAATAACATCCTTTTTGTATATACAGTAATTTTACGGTCACTTTTAAATGAGAGGACAAAAGTGGTCATCATATCTCTGCAAATGTTAGCTAACTAATAACAAGAAGATAGGATTAGAGGATTGAAGCTGCAGGTTATAACTGTAAATTTGTACATTTTCCAAATACCCTTTGTTGGATCAAAAAGATCCATAATTCATACTTTTTTGCAGTTGAGCTGTGTGTCACCAGATAGAGTTAATGCTTATAAACTCGCTTGGTGGAATAATTTCCTGTTATTTGTTTGTTAGCATTCTGCATAACATGAGTGGATGGTGCCCCTGGTGCTTGGCATTAATTAGCATCCTCATACATATTAAATGAGTTGGTCACCATTGCCAGAGCAAACTACAGAATGAAAAAGGGAAAGAGAACAACAATTTTCAAAGGATTCACAGAAAGTACTGCTATTTTCCTAATTATAATTCCTGTTTCTAAAACACCTTTCTAATCTGTTTATAATTAAAGACCTCTGCAGTTACCTACACACACCTATAGATCGAATGAAGGACTCACTGAAAAACTCAGATGGGTGTGGGGGAGGTAACAATGGAAAGCTTCAAGCAAAGATAAATAATAGAAAAATATTTCCACATAAAAGCATATCTAAGGCTGCAGCTTTATTTGAGATTTTGAGCACCATGACCAACTGATTTAAATCTGTAGAGATCAAACACTTTGTTTGCATCCTTCCAATCACTATAGGACATAGCACACTGGTGATCAATCTATACACAGGGGATCAATCTTATGTGATCAATCTCTTACATTTCAGCAGTGCTGCAATATGGCATCATTGATGAATAGTGATTAATCACTTTCCTATACCTAAATAGGGGTCAGGTGAATCTCTTATTAATTGGGTGTTCATAAGATTGTTGGACAGTTTTTCCCATTTTAAAAAATGCTTATCAATCAACATCTGATCTGTAATGTGTCCATCACAAATGGGAATGGTTTGAAAATGTAATTAATGAAGCATGGATGTGCTTGTGCTATTGTTGGGAGGGGAGTAAAGCATATCATACAGTTTACCATATAGTGTGGAACATAAGTATTTGAACACCCTGCAATTTTGCAAGTTCTCCCACTTAGAAATCATGGGGGGGGGGGGGGGGTCTGAAATTCACATTTTAGGTGCATTCCCACTGTTAGAGACAGCATTTAAAAAAAAAAATCAGGAAATCACATTGTATGATTTTAAAAGATTTATTTGTTTTGCACTGCTGCACATAAGTATTTGAGCAGCTGGTAATCAGCAAGAATTCTGGCTCCAAAAGACCTGTAAGGTTATGTTTCCACGGCGTTATGGGCCGATCCATGTACCCGCCTAGCGCACCACCTGTCTCCGCGGTGTTGAGCCAGTCCACTGAAGCCGGAAGCTGACATAATGGACAACGTTAACCTTTCGGCCGGGGGACCGGCTCAACGCCATGGAGACAGGTGGTGCGGTAGGCAAGTATATGGATGGGCTCCGTCGGCATCCCTGTCAAGTTCCAATTTCATTGAGTGAAATAAGTTTTTGAACCCTCTAACAAAAAAAGACTTAATACTTGGT
>CM070034.1:96783777-96794419 GCA_036250615.1 Ptychadena robeensis
GGGGGGGGGGGGTGGTGTGTGTGAAGAGGGGGATCAGCTGCTGACGATTTCCTGTCTTGGAGAGAGGTCCCAGACCCCACTTCGGCTGCCTAGGTGTGACGTAATGCAGTGGGAGGGGAAACAGCTCCCCTCCAGCTGTCAGAATAAGATTTTTTTTTAGAATTAAGGATGTCAGCAATATCGGCTTAGCTGCAGCTGATACTGCTGAGTGACCTCCCAGGTGGTAGGTCTGCTTTAAGTATACATATGGCCAAATTAAGGTGGACATATGTCCCCCTAAACATGATGAAGAGAACATCCTTTAGACCTGGTTGATATCTATTACCTTATTTGTGTTTTCATGTAAATGTCCCCCTTGGATATAATGTGCACTGTTTGTATAGTCTAAATATGTATTGCCCAGCATCATTAAATAGTATAGGTGTGGTTCAGGACTTAACAAAGAGGTGGGTAGCATGGTTATTTAGAGAAAAAAGCGCACAGCATTGCCCTAAGGTATGCTGTAAACATTCTCACCCAGGCACCACATTAAAGTCACACAAAGAGCAGCCAATCTCAGATACATTTCTTTGAACATGATGGGTGGCAAGAGATATGCGCAAGCTCGTGTGTATTCACATCAATGCACTGCTGGAGACCCCAAGCTTTTTCTTCTAATTTATGTGGCATTGCATTGAACTGCAAAGAGAAGTCAATGACTGCTGAACGATCGCAGATTATTTTTAATAGACTGAAAGGTAATTGTTAAAGAAGTTAACCCCTACATGATCTGTCTAAACCTTTACAAGCATCATATCACACGGTAAGATAGCTCATTCAAGAATAACCAGTCCTGTATTTTACCTGAATGATTTTTTGTTTACCTGAATGAGGTGTGTGCCACCAGGGCCAATTGAATGATCATTTTCATGATTAAGGGGAAATGTATTAGCAGCTCATTTATGGGGAAGATGTCACCAAAGCAAAATGAACAACTAGCTGTTATTTGCATAGGGATTTTTGTGGCTGCACTAGAAATGTATTTAAAAAGTGGCATTTACCGTATTTTGCCAACACACAATTTAAAATAAACAATAAATACACACTAAATAACTTAGAGTTTCACAGAGTATGGAGTGGAAGTATGTTAAGTGTAATATTAGTTCCCACGCACCCCCCAAAAAATGGATTCAGGCCTTTCATTAGAACTGTTCAGGTTTTAAATCACAGATAGGTATCATTATTTCCTGGTACTCCTCATGACAGTGCTACCCTGGGTCCGGCTCCACCCCGTGACCCCTTGTAAGACCTCCTCCAAGCCTTTAAAGGTCTGTTGCAGCCCTGCCCACATGTTCTGTTATGAACAGAGCGAAAAACCGAAGACATGAGGAGTGACAGGAAAGGAAAATTACGATAAATATGGTAACAATTTTCTTGTGCCCTTAAGCTAAAGCATGTTTACCACTGCTATAATATATGGTCATGACGAGACCAAAACAATATGTATGAACAACAATGATAATATGACGGTCCCACCTCCCAATGTACAAGATTTAAAGAGTTTGCTGCTAACATGTTGCCAAATACCACAGGACACCCTTCAGAGCTCATATATAAAGGCCAGACCTCCATAGGGGGAGTTGCCATTTCTGGGGACCTACACATTATTAAGTAGGTGGAAAAAATGTTTTACCTAATTAGTGAGAGTGTACGTATATTCATATACTAGGTGGAACAATGTCTAGAATGTTCACAAGTTTCCACCAAGTACATTATCTCAATGCAATTTACATTTTCCTCCAAGCGTGTGTGTTTCCTTATTCATACCAAAAACAAACTAGTATCTAGTAATCTAGCTCTAAAATTGCCCTAGACTATTTTAGGGACATGGGACTAAGACAGGGGCATAAAGGAATCCATACACAGGACAATTTTTCATTGGATTATTTGTTTCATCCATGCGTGTTCGCCACGATCGTCCAGAATCGTTCAGGGATCGAACATGAAAACGCTTCGATCGAGCCCCTCGAAGAAATGTCAATCGAACATGTTGGCGAATCACTGTTCGATCAATATTCATTTAGATGAATCGATTTGGTGTGCATCAATTTGACGAAAAATCGTTCGGCAATCCATTGCGTCATCACGCCATAATTGTTAGTCGATCAAATGGGTATCAATGCGTGTATGGGCACCTTTAAATATAGACCTCCTCTGGAAGTCAATTAGGCAGCTGACAATAGGACTGTTAAAAGCACCTAAAAATTGTAATGAAGCAATTTCATCAGCATGCTGGTGAATACTAAAGCCCTAGCCTTAATTTCCCTTTCTCTACAAACAACTATGTAGTGCCGGGTCCTCCCTGATAGAATACATAGTGATTGGAAGGGTTAGAAAGTTCCTTCTCACATTACATGGTTTTGGTAGAACAAATTGTACAGAAATTGTATGGTAAGATTGTAAGGTGTATGGGGGCCATTTAGGTGTATAACAAACACTGTAGCGTTAAGTGAGACAATTTGTTTAGGTGCCATTCACAATAATGGCAGAACAATAGGTTTGTTTTGGAAAAACTACAGGTGCTGCTGTTCTTTATTGATTCCACTTTGTTAGAATAACACAAACAGTTGACCATGGAATATTTATCAGGAAATTCACAAATGGAGTAAATGTAAAAGTGGCATCACACAACCGTAATAGAATTGACTTAATGACCAATTCTTTCGCAAATGTTTTGAGAAGCAGTCTGTATGCCCATGTGCTTGATTTAAATACCCAAATTCAATAACTGGAAATGGTTTCCCAATAATATTTACAAATATAGTGTATGCCACTTTTAATATCGTGGTAGGCCTAGAACATAAGGCCTAGAATCCACTGGGCGTCCTGGACATGTCAGCATAACACATCTCTCACATCCCATGAATGGCTCAGAATTTTAAAAATCTCCAGGTTTACGGGATTTTAACACAGTGGAGACTAGGCCTAAAGTTATCCTCCAAGCACATTTACTTTGTTACAACAAGTTCCTCTTCTTTAAATATACATACTGTGTAAGTATGCATTAGTATAAGACTACTAGTAGTTTTATTAAAACGTACTACTTTTATATATCTGACATTTTTAAATGCCACTGCGTTAACTAGCTCCCGAGTGAACATGATGTAAATACATTAGACTGTGGTACAGCGGCTATACTTAGATCTCTGACTAAATGCATCATTAAAAGACCTGAGAAAATTATCATTACTAAGGCAGAGCGTGTGTTTGTATGTCAAACTCAAAGTTCAACAGCATCCATTTTGTCCCTTATAATTTTAATGATTTGAGCAGAAAAATGTGCATATACTTTAAGTGAACCTTTCCAGTTCCCCAAGAAGATGAACACAGTGGAACCTTCAAAGTTCAAGTTCACTACTTTTACTGATGTTACCGAGCACATTTTTGTGATTATTGCCAGCTAAACCTTCATCTTTGAAAAGTGATCCTTTGGCTGGCTTCCCCTTATCCATTCTGGCTACACTCAAGTAGGCAATCCCCTGTAGTAGAAAAACTGGGCTGTTGAGGACTTTTATTAAAAGATTTTGCACCATGATTTAATTCAATACAGAAGTTTTTCTAAAATGTAAAAAGATTGTTAACTTAATTTAATTGAGCCATCTGGTTTATTGTAATTGTAATCCAGAAAACAATATCAATAACACAATACAAACACCTTCACACTAACCTAAACTATAAAACACTGAACATGTGGATTGTAGTGTGATGCAGTGAAAAGTAAATTGTACATTTCCAGTACGATACTTTATATAATGCTATAATTGTTGCATTGGCCCCGAATATATTAAATTCATTCATGCTGCAGAACACTGTTTTGTGGTGTGAATGAGCCACAAATTAACCCCCTTAAATGCAAAAAATATCCAATATCTTTAGTAGAAAACCACACATTATATGTAAGTTAATATTACAAACTGCACTGAACACTTCTCAACCCCCCCCCCCCCATAGCATTAGTTTAACCATCTGCATTAGCAAGAGATAGAAATTCAGATCTAGAATAAAGCTGGGAACACACATGTAGATATGGGCCAGTGCCGTGCGCAGTCACATCCATCTATCTGGCCTATATCATATGTAGCCCTCCCGCATGGTTTACGATCATGTCCAATATCCCTGTTTTCGAGTGAGATTGACTGGTCACGCTCGAAAACAGGGATATCGGACATGACTGTAAACCACGGTCGATGTCCATTGCTTTGCATGGAGACCATTTGTTGCTTTGCATGGACCACTGCTGTGTCTCTAGGTCCTCCAATAGCTGACAGCAGCGCGATGACGTCATCGGGCTGCTGCAGGGAACCTCGAAAGGCTCCAATATCGAGCCTTGTGTTCCCTGCTTTAAGCCCCCCATACATTTAGATTACTCCATACAATTTCCATTAGATCTACCAACGACTTTGCAGTATAGGAGCATCCCTGATAGAATACATAGTTATTGGAAGGTTCAGAAAGGCCCTTCTATTACATGGTTTTGGTAGAAGAAAAGTTGATTGGAAAATTGTATGGTACGATTGTAAGGTGTATTGGGGCCACAGATGTTTTGTTTTCCTTTTGATGATGTCATCATCGTGCATTCGATTTGCGGGCATTTTCGCAGCATGGTTCAATACCCATTCAATGGACCAGCGATCGATTGCAGAGCGGTGACATCACCAGGGACTGGAAGCTGACACCCCCCCCCCCCCCCCCCCGCACTCTGCCAGTAGCAGCCATCATGGGCCCAACTCTCAGCTGACAGGAAGAGCTGGCACAGGCAAAGGGGCAGAGCCGAGCCCCCTCAACTTGGTCACTCAAGCGATTTTGCAGCCAATCTTGGGGAAGAGTGGCGGGCAGGGGGTCGCTAAGTACTGCAGACTGGTGATTCGTCGGGCCCCCACCCACACACACCTCCCTGACTGGTAAACATCTGCTAACCAGACAAGCTACCTAACCAACAAAGGAATAGCCCCCCCTCCCCCTTTTGGCCTAGACAGATGCCAAGGTTGCGTTGTGGACAAGGCAACACAAACAGAGGCTTTAATGGTGGTGTCAACAAACATATTATGATGCCTAAACTGAATTGTTAATAAAGCATTTCACCATTTTTAAAATAGCAGTGTTTGCCATGGCTTCAAAACAAGCGTACTATCCAATTTAATTATTGTAAATATTGAGGCACATCGCTGGAGTGCTGGTTGACTTTCGTTATGATTTACATGGCATTATCGTTAGCCAGGCACTCTCTATTAATACATTAGGGTTTTGTAGGTTGAGGGACTTTCTGCACACAATTACGACATCTGCCTGCTTGGCTGGCAGGATCTTGATTGCTGCTGCTCACATAGGTGTACAGCTCAATAAGAAAATCCCAGATTACCAAGATTAAGATAACAAAACACACAAAGATTCATTCAGCATACAAAATACATCAGCCGCCTTTGTTAATAACAAGCTGTTCACCATTTTATACAGGTTACTTGCGCAGGGATCTTATATCGAAGGGCTGAATTGGCTTAAATAGGTTATAAAATGTGCCTGCCTCTTAAGCTAGAAAGATCATTTACATAAGAATTGTAGGAGATTGCTTACTGTTGGACCAAAAAGAAAAAGAAAGCAATTTTGTACTGTAACATATTTCCTCAGGGCTCTCATTCTTAATGCTACATCCTGTTCACATTTTAAAGTGCTGCCAATTCCAATGCAACTGAACATTTTAACTGGGTAACCAGTCTTTGGAAATGAGGGCCCTTAGTATCATAAATTATAGAAAATTACTGTAACGCTTATCTATTGTCAGGAGACATTTTAGCCAGGGAATGGTGGTGAAACAAATCCATTAATAGGCAGATCAAGGTTAAATTGATACTTTCCAGGGACAATGTACTCTAATTTGCTTAAGAGTATCTGAAAAAACAACTGTCCAGACCTTCTGCAATGCACAAAATGCACATTTCCCTATATTCCTTGCCGCTAAAATAGATAAACATCTGCTGAACCCTGTGAGCTAAGAACTTCGCCTCATATTAAGTGAAATCTCAAGCAGTATTGTCACTGTTATATTAGGTCTCTCCTGCTGGACTACAGAACACCCCTGACAAAAAACTCAGACAGGGCTACATTGTCAGCTCCCTACATTTTAACAGATATTTTTCTGTACACATTTTTTGTGCCAAGCCGCATGCTTTCATTCTCTTGGAAATGTTATCCAAAATTGCCTGATCCATTAGGATTTGAAGGATGATTTGTTGCGTGGTTTGCACCAGGTACGGTGGCAAAACGGTACAATTTTCTGCAAATAAGGTGAGTTGGTGCACTCATAATTGGGTGAGCAGGGATTAATCAGTAGATATCTGATTAGCTTGATCCACTAATCGATTTGCTAATTTCTGCTATTGACAGGCCACAATAACACAAAGAAATGAAGTGCAGTCTGGAACTCCAGCCGTTATAGAGTGTACCACAGTTCAGCAAGATAACAAAGACCTCTTTAACAAGGAAACTATCTCCTAGCTTTGTAGAGAACCACAGCTTGTTAGGCTTATGCTGGCCATACACATACCGATAAACGGCCGGATTTTAATCTGACCGACGGGCGTGCGCGCTCTCGCCGTCGGTCAGGTTAAAATCCGGCCGTTTATCGGCATGTCCCCACATGGGGCGACAGATGCCTGTCGCCCCACTTCTCGGCCGGCCAGAGATCCGACATGTCGGAAAATCTGAGCCGATGGGAGCCGATTGCCATAAGCAGCAATGAAGACGGCGTCTCCATCGCTGCTTATGGCCGGCACACAAAGGGTGCCTGGCCGATTGTGGGGCCCCAGAATGCAATGGGAGGCTAACGTGATGACGTCATCACGTTAGCCTCCCCGGAGCGACATCGGGGGTAGTCTGCCTGCACACATCGCGTGTGTATGGCAGGCATAAATAATGTATTTCCTACTGCTGTAAGTGTAGCCATACAATACCCAAATACATTACACTGACATATTAAAATGTACGACATGTCCACTGTCATTTTTCTAACACAAAGGTACCTTTTTCAGTAGATGTTACTAAACATGTTTTTGTTGGACAGCGGCATCCTATTCCATGGTGACTGGGGAGGGGGCAAGCAATAAATACAGATTACCCTAGTAATCGTCCTCAACCGGTTCTAGAAAGGCTCATACATAATGTATAAGTGACCTGCACAGACACAGCACATTGTTCTAAAAGCCATTCTGCCCGCTTTGGGATGTATAGGAAGATGTGTTATGTTATGAGCAAAGAAAACATGTTAGTAATAATAATAATTATTATTAAATAATACAAAAACAATTAACAGACAGGCCTAAACATATTTCTGTAAATAACCTTGCAATGGAATTCCTAATAAACTATATTCACTAGTGCAGCTATGAATATATTAGTTCATGCACCTCTGAGGTACATTTGCATGCAGCAGCAGTGTGATAACCACGCAGTACAACTGTGTAATAAACAAAACAACTGCATAACAATGAACAGGAGGTAATTTGGGAATATTAAGGAATTACTGCACGGGTGCACACACAAACATGGCAGGATATGCCTGGCACTTAAGCCAGCTTTTTTCACATAACTATAGTTAATTAACAAAGTGATTAAATGCTTAGTAATTAATTGCCAGGGTGACAGTGGCTCCACTGTCTATTAAAGATGGCTTCTAATGAGTTCATTATATGGTGGATCTAACCTTGTTAGGGAGAGATGAAGAGTACTATTGATCTGGCACTGATTGATTTAACCAACTCTCAGACCTGTAATAAAGAAAAAGATTTTTATCCTCAAGCCCCAAAAGGGTGAGTTGTTTTTTAATTCTTTCAAATAGACAATAATCTGTAAGAAAGAGTTAAGCAGTGTACAGACCTGCAGATATGGGCCAGATCGATGGCCGCTTCGAACACCGTGCATTTTCATGGCCATTTATCTGGCCCATATAATATGTGCCCATCGCTGTTTTCGAGCAGGACCAATCAATCCCGCTTGAAAACAGCCATATCAGACATGACCGTAAATACGTTGATTTATCCTGCTCGAAAACCTGTGACCTCCACTTGTGGATGGTTGATTTCACCCCCTTCCTAGCAGCTGAAGTCTGTTATTGCTGAGTGGCTGGGTAGATAAGGACCAGGGAACAGTGTCTAGGAGGTTGGAGACGGATACAGACACTGGGAGCTCTGTAGAGCTGGGCATAGACATTCCGATTCCTGCACGGCCTGACTGCCGATCGGATGCCGTGCGCACTCCCACATCCGCTGAGGATCGGGTCGCGCAGGAATTGGGTGCCGCTACTAGCAGGATTGTGCTAAAATCAGCCATCATGTCGGATCACACATTGATCCGATATGTCGGTTAATTTTAATCCGATCTCATTCGTACATATAGATGGACATTCTAATTAGACCTATGGCTTAATATGGATATGTTCTTTATGCAAGTTGTATCGATGTATACGTCTTTTTTGAGATTTTTCTTTTGTTCTGTGTTCATAGTATTACTGTGCTGCTCTTCTTTTCCCTTCCTGAGGAGCCCAGTGAGGGGCAAGACATGACGGGGGTTGACTAGTTGACACTCAAGCATGTTTTACAATATGTTTTTATGTCTTTCATATAATGCATGTAAATGTTTATATGATATGCTCTGGCGTTATTAAATACTTTTTTATTGCTAACCAGTTTATATGATTTAGGCGCCCGGTAATGTTATGAGATCTTAAAGAGGGGTCTCCTTTAGGAAATTGAATAGATTTTGATACAGAGGGGTGTGGCAAATTCCAACTATTTCGTAGTCTATATTAAAGAAAGGCTTAAGTTTTTGCCCTAGTGACAAACTGCATACCTTTGGAACCATCAAAGTTATCCACCTGTTTGCACACAAATTATTGTTAAAAGTATTGCATCACAATCAAAACCATATGACTGCAATCTTTGGATATTATTTGATTTAAAAGATTTTCAGGTCCTAAAAGACGTA
This sequence comes from Ptychadena robeensis, assembly GCA_036250615.1. NCBI lineage: Eukaryota > Metazoa > Chordata > Amphibia > Anura > Ptychadenidae > Ptychadena > Ptychadena robeensis. The sequence continues at coordinate 96,792,793 of CM070034.1, forward strand.
ATACAATTATTAAACAAACCGGAGGATTTCCCTGATGATGAATTTTTAGACCTTCAACAAACTCAAACATCAGGCCTGTATTTTTAAAAAGAAATCTCAAGGAGACAGTTCCCCTACCCAATTGCACCAAACATAAAATAGCATTTGTGGAGCCTACTATGTTGGCAAAACAAAAAGGGAAATTTGATTAAGTATTAGAGATCACATGTATGATATCACCAAGGGAAACCTGGCGAAACTGGTTGCCTGTCCTTTGGGCCTTCACCATAATTACAACCCTTCAGTGATTGATCAGATCAGAATGTTGGTTCAATTTCACAATTCAATATATTGTATATGTAATATAACTGTAAACATTACATGTACATTCATAAACTTTTTGAATTCTCTGGTTATCTGGTTTCTTTGGAAATCAGTGTGTTGGGACCCTTGGCAGTGCCATGCATGGCATAGTTTGACCCCAAGTGAGCGTTTTCCCTTGTCCCTCATATAAGGTCACTACCATCTGGGATGCCTGACCCATTGTTGATAGCGCTTGTGAACCTTTGCTTTCAACGGATTAGGCAGGATCCGTGAGGAGAGCCGGAGCTCATACCAACAGGATTAAAGTTCCAGCCCCCCATATAGGATGCCCACATGGGGTGCCGGTGTTGATGCATAAGTGAGATGACATCATTGCATATCCCATTGCGCGGTCAGGTGACGCAGCCGTTATTTCGACTGCATCATCCACCTCTTTACCCTACCCCTCCCCCCCCCCCGCTTAACTGGAACAGACCTGTTATACACATCACTTGCTTTGTGATTGAAATTCTTTGTTCCGCTGCATACATTATTTGGGTTCTTCTGTCTGAAACACTGGCATGAGGTTAATGCATTTTTTGGTTCTTTATCTTCTATGGTATTTCTGTAAAATGTCAGATCTGCCAGAGTTACTGCAGTTGGAATTTGACTGAGCTTTGCCCACATCATATATTTTTTATCTAGTGGCTACATTTTTTGAACACCAAGGCAGATTCAAGCCCAATCTATGCCTTTGGTGTGACATTACTAAAAGAAATATGATCATACCTTTTGGTTCCATCTGTGAGACAGCTGACAAAACCTTACCTGATGCGGACCAACAGTATTTGATGGATTTGATATTAATCTCTGAGAAATTAATGCTAATGGTTATCGGTATATCCCCTGAGAAAGCCTGAAAAGGCGAAGTGCGTAGGATTGATCATGCTAAAATAACAAGCATGTACAAATTTGGACTGATCATGTAAAAGTATCAATTAGAATTCAATTCAAATACAATTTCCTAGAATATAATATTTTGTTCACTTCTGCAGTTTATGTACTATGAAATATGAGGCTACTGTCTATTTAAGTATGTTTTTAATACATTTAATAAAATTAAATCTTTTAACCAAATCTGTATCATATTACACACAACTTAAAGCTGCCATACACACCCCAACGGGTGCAGACACACCAGTACCGATATGCACCGGGATGCAAACGTGATGACGTCGTCCCTTTGTGTGCCGGCCATTAGCTTCAATGAAGGCTGACCGACGCCCATATTAGGTGATGTGCATCTCTGTAATGAGAAGGGGTGTGGTCTAATGACATCACCACC
>CM070034.1:96794519-96805191 GCA_036250615.1 Ptychadena robeensis
GGTTGTTGTTCAATAATAAAATTATTCCTCAAAAATACCACTTGCCTAATAATTCTCCCTCCCTGTAGATTACCGATCAACCGGCGTGCATGGCCACCTTGAGTGATTGATCATGCTCCTACAAAATATCGATCAAACAGGGAGCTGACATGTCGATACTTTGGAGGGTCCCCATCACGTTGCGATTAATCGCACAACAATCGTCAGGGAATGGAGCAGTGCACAGCCACCTTAAGAAAGAAAAAGGAGATGTCCTTTATCAATTAAAACAATAAAATAGAATTATGACAACCTTCTAGGGATTTACATCATCAATGCTGAAATGTGTTTTGATGCTTTTCAGTAATTGGCCAGTTCATGCCAATATGCTGTGTTGGTGTGCAATGTGCACATATTAGAGCAGATCACTGCGGCTCATCCACCCATACATTTGAAAGATCTGCCTTCCAGTCAATCCTTTGCCACTAATTAAAACTAATTTGGAAAATAATCTTAAAAAAACTCCCAAAGCTTGTGGGAAGGTGTAGTCACCACTGCAACCAAGGCATGAAAACTTATTTGTTGCTATTCAAGACAGTGGTCTCCTTTGCAGGTGGCAGTCAGTGGCCACAGAGGACTGGACAGGGAAGCTGACTTTCCAATAGCAGGAAGAAACATTATTAGAATTACAATACTAATACAAAATGGACAACTCATGCAAATGTCTTCAGTGTAGCTTAATATGTACAATCCAGACATATATTTTACATCACACACTGGTAAAAAGCAGAAACAATTGGTATCTAACAGGACAGAAATCTTGAAAATGTTCCATATAATCTAGCCTGGTGTGACTGGTTTATAAAACATTGACAAATGTTTCCAAATTGTTGAACAAATGACACAAAACAGCAATGATTACAACAAAAATCATCAAAAAGAAGGTCTTCTCATGCTGTAAGCAGCTCTATTAACCATGTGCAGATAAATGGATGAAGACATATTTGTTTTAGTTCAGGATGTTCTTCCAATCCTCTTTAAGCTGTAAGTTGCTCCAAAAGTCCCTCAAGTGGTCAAATACAAGGGTCCTTAAGGTTGAAAGGGGTTTTTCCTTAACTTTCTAGCTGACTCAACACTTCTCTGACACCAGAGATAAAAGCCTCGCTCTCCTTGGGGTGAGTAAGCACAGCACTCTGTAGGCGGCTCATATAGGAATCAATTGTATCCAGTGTTGGTGTCTCAGCAGAACCTGAGTGAGGGGACAGAAGGAGAATTAAGAAAGTAAAGAGTATGTAGATAACATTTTTAGAAAAAGTCAAGTATTAGTCAAACAAACATACATTACAACTTTGAAAAGTTTCATATAATGCCAATATCAAATACACCATTTTACAGAACAGAAAAACCAACCAAAATCACAAAAGGAACTGTCCCCTACAAAGAGCTTACACTCTTACCCCCCACCAGTGGTATAGTCCTAGTATATTATTCCTAATAACCTACTTCAATGTTTTAGCAATGTTGGAGGAAGCCTGAATTCCTGGAGAAAATCCCTATAAAACACCATGCAGATACACACTGGCCAAGAACCAAGCTGCAAGTCAAACTTGTAAGCCATTTAGGTGTGGTATGTCACCATCAACATACAAATTCTTACACCAATATGCTTCTGTTTATGTAAAAATAAAAAATCTCTCTAGCTCTTACTCTCCCTTGCTTTCGTCTGTTTACCCTCACATCCACGCTCAATTCTGTCACTTTCTTTGATTTATTCACACTGCAGTCTAATCTTGTTGCTTTCTCGAAGTGTTGATTACAACATCTGTGTAATGAGTGGATGGAAGTCATGCACAAGAAGCTTCACTAAGCATATAGATAGACATTAGTGGTGTGAATTTGCAGTACAGGCAAAAGAAATACCTGGGATAGGGACTGTTCGCAGGCAGTGTGTAAGAGTCTGGCGAACATTTTGTAAATGCTGTTGTAGCAGAGTGCTCCTCCCTTGTTCTTGCTGCAGCTCAGCCTCAAGCCTCTGCACTGCAGACCTCATGCTTTCAACATGCTTCTGCAAGGCCGCGTTCCGTTCTTCATACTCCATGTTGGATTTCCTGAGCTGTCTCAACTCTGTTTCTCGTGCTGCAGAAGAAATTATAGATTGCAGTGAAATGAGAACAGTATCCTGCTGTACCAAAAGAGAATTCCAAGCTATCTTGTCAGCAAAAAAAAAATGGTTCATCAATCATACACCCTCCCAGCACAGCGACCCAAACACCCTCACCTTTGCTGTGATTCAGAAACTCTTCAGTGAAAATAGGAATATCAAATACCGATCTCTCCTTTAAAACAGACTCTTTCTGAAATAAAAAAAACATGATGGAACGCAGAGAGTGTGAACATAGAGAACAGACAGAGGTCAGGTGATCTGTACAAAACACAAGAGGGGAATCTGCTATTGATAAGAGGCCAACAGCCATTCACAAGACATGGAAGGATGAAACAAGTACGTTAGGTTAGCTATAAAGAAGAACACCAAGAACATCATGTGGGAGTTGACACACACAGAAAAAAAGATAAAGAACTTAAAAAAGGAGTATATATCTGGGAATAACTCTCATTAGGTACAAACGACTATTTTGATAAAACTTTTACTTGCCTTACAGTGTATATTTTATATAATATATATATTTTTACAGCCACTGTTCTCGTTCTGCCGATCCACCGGCAGAAGCACACGGGAACAGCCGCTGCGGCAGACAGGTGTGGTTCCGCTGTCTCCTCTGTGTTCTCACAAAGGAGACATGACCTTACTTGGACGGGGACATGTCCGTAATGGCTTGGATGGATTTACCAGCTGAATTCTTTACAATTTTAAGCTTTAGATTTCCAATCGAATTGGGTGGAAATCTAAGTGTGTAGGGGGCTTAACCCTTTACTTTCACATATCAGTCAAGTGTGTTAAGACAAAACGGTTGTTTTTGTTAAGATATTTATGATCATGACTGTATCAAAAAACAGAATTGTATTTCACCTGAAGAAGGGGTCTGCGACAACCTGAGAGCTTGTTTATAATTACTTCAGTTATCATTATTATCAATATTCATAAAGTGCCAACATATTACGCAGCACAGTACAATCAATTAGAGTTGAGATGCAACACAAGTTACCACACAGGTACAGGTTATAACACAGGAGAAGTTGAGGACCCTGCCAATGGGGCTTACAATCTAAGAGGTGGGTGGAACAAAGTACACAATAGGTAGGGGGGAATGGAACTTGCAGGGTATGAAGATGGGTAGGGTAGACTGAAGTGGGTTAACCAGTTAGCCAATAAAGGGCAAAACTCAAACTTTCAACATTGGTATCATCTATTAGATTGTATAAATTACATTTAATATTGAATAACCCACCCATCTCCATTTTTACTCTCCTTACTTGTCATGAAATTGTACTTAAAAAGCAACTATGGCCGATGCAGAAGAGGGAAAAAGTTCTGAAGTTATTTGTATGTTAATGTAGTAACAGTTTGTTATATGAAGACAAAAAGTCTTTAATGGATGAAACACACCTCAGGGTCGCTGGGTATTGTACGTGATCCTTCTAGGAAGAAAAAAAAAAAAGACATCAGGAAGAAAGGTTCAAAGTCATTTTTTGTCAAACTATTAATATAAACTGAACTCCATTGTCAATGCCATAACACATTTTAACCTCCTGGGCAGTGCTATTCTTTCTGGAATGGGGTGCCAAAAGATGTACAAAAAATGTAAACAGAATACTTAGTAATGTTTACATTAGGCGGACATCTTAAAACCACAATTGAAGTGACACTTGAACGATGATGCAGAATCATGAATGAAGTCACGAATAGAACAGTTATTTAAATTTTTAAACTCACTCACTTTAAACTTATAACATCATTATTTTATTTACTAATTCATTCTGTGTTTTATATAGTATTTGAGTTTGATCGACTTGTGGGAACCTCACAGGATGCAGACGCAAAGCAAAACCATCCAAAGTATTGTCCAGGAATCAATTGCACAAAGTGGTGCGCATCAATTCGCAGAATGATCGCTCAGCAATTCCTGAGGTATTGACCTGTGTATTGGTACTTGATAGACCAAAAAAGTCTTCACTTTTTGTCTAAGCTTACCTGGTAATAAAAGTTATAAAAACTGAAAAAAACTTAGGACCCTTAGCCCCACTGTTTCTTTACAAGTACTTACCCTGCCTCTGTTGCCTCCCTTTCTGTCGATTTTGTGACTTGCGGCTGTATGAACGGAATGCCTCGGTCTTCTGATACTTCTGAAGTTCCTTTGTGTACCGTGTCTTGTCTCTATCTGCTTCATCCAGGTAGTGCTACAACAACACATAGAACTTATTGATGGAGCATACAAAAAGGTATGGGACTAGTAGGGGTAGAATCAATAACATATGGAAAAGAAGACGCTAGAGATGGAATACAATGCTGATGAAGAGTCAGACAGAATAGGAGTATACCTGGATGAGCATATCAATACTGAATAATGAATAATGTTGGAATACTTAAAACACATTTTAAGTATAGGTCTGTATTACCCTTAACTGGCTAACATATGTATTACCTGTGAAATAGTTTGGTCCTTTTCTCAGCACTGTAAAATGCCTGTAGAACCTTGACTAATTCATTTAATAAAACGTATCAAGTAAATTCTAATCATTGTGCAATTCTTTATTTTCAATGTTAAATAACTCTGCTCCTAAATTGCAAAACACTACTAAATTGCCTATAGAAAAAAAGAAGTCACTGCACAAGTTGAGGGAGCTGGATTGACTGGTCTTTAATACAAGAAAAAAGCACAGGGGTTTAAATGTTCAGTTGTTTAATACTAAATTACTACACTGATACATGTGACAAAATACACAATTCAAGCAAAGGGAAACATGGCTCTTGCTTGTTGGCCATATTTGTTTATCCTAGCTTTTAAGCAACAGTTACTTTCATTTCACTTCCTCACAGCCAGAAATAAAGACTTCTATAAGCTCTGCATTTTTTTTTAGTAAGAGCTTATATGTCTTGTTGTTAAAGGGACGTTTATTGTTTAGTTATTATTTTAGTTAGAACCTCTAAATATTAAAAAAAATAAAAATAAATATTAATCATATTAATATAAATTATTTTAATTTAAATTAATAAATAGGTTAATTAACCTACACAAAAATGAAATAAAACAGAGAAATATGCAAATGCAAATGCTTTGCCCTTCAAACATAAATATTACACCTACACATATAGTGGCAGCTGTAAATGTTGAATATATACACAGAGTCTGCTCGTTTCATAGAAATGCTTCATTGGTGTGATTCCCCCTATGCAAGTCAATGTATTCAATATATGGCTGATGTTTAAACAGTCAACAAAGTGTAACGGCATTGAACTCCCCCTTGTGGCTATTCTAAACTCGATGCAAAGTATGGGAGACGTAAAAAATATTCTGCAATAATAAATGCTTGCAAATACCTTTCTCTTTTAATGATCTGCCCCAATAAAGCATTCATTCAATAGACAACAAAAGTTTGATGATAACATCACTAAAGCACTACAAAGCAATTGTTTATTTAAAAATTAATACAATTATGATCTGCTACATGAAGCATACAATGCACACATCCTCAAGTGATATACACTACTTAAATAAAGGAAACACTAAAATAAGACTATCTGAGTGAACTATTCTTATTAAATACTTTGTTCTTTACATAGGTGAATGTGCTGTCAACAAAAAAATCAGACAAAATAATCAATGGAAATCAAATGTATCAACCCATGGAGGGTGACTTGACTAAAGCAAAGAAGATTTGCGGTGTCTGTCAGCGTAGAGCATGGAGGTGCTACCAGGAGACAGGCCAGTACATCAGGAGATGTGGAGGAGGCAGTTGGAGAGCAACAACCCAGCATCAGGACCGCTACCTCCGCCTTTGTGCAAGAAGGAACAGGAGGAGCACTGCCACAGCCCTGCAAATTGACCTCCAGTGAGCCAAAGATGTGTATGCGTCTGCTCAAATGGTCAGAAACAAACTCCACAAGGCATCCTCAGGTGGGGGATGTTCTTATAGCCCAATAATGTGTAGGACGTTTGCCATTTGCCAGAGAACACCAAGATTGGAAAGATTCACCACTGGCTCCCAGAAAGCAGGTTCACATTGAGTACATGTGACAAAGTCTGGAGAAGCTGTGGAGAACGTTCTTCTGCCTTCAACATCCTTCGACATCAGTCAGTAAAGGTATGGGGTGGCATTTCTTTGGGGGTTGCACAGTCCTCCATGTGCTCCCCAGAGGTAGCCTGATTGCCATTAGGTACCGAGAGGAGATCCTCAGACCCCTTGTTAGACCATATGCTGGTGCAGTTGGCCCTGGGTTCCTCCTAATGCAAGACAATACTAGACCCTTATGTGGCTGGAGTGTGTCAGCAGTTCCTGCAAGACAAAGGCATTGATGCTTTGACTTGCCCGCCCGTTCCCCAGACCTAAATCCAATTGAGCACATCATGTTTTGTTCCATCCACCAATGCCACATTGCACCACAGATTGTCCAGGAGTTGGGGGGATGCTTTAGTCCAAGGTGTGGGAGAACATCCCACAGGAGACCATCCACCACCTCATCAGGTGCATGCCCAGGCGATGTAGGGAGGTCATGCAGGCACATGGAGGCCACACACTACTGAGCCTCATTTTGACTTGTTTTAGGGACATTACATGAAAGTTGGATCAGTCTGTAGTGTTTTTTCCACTTTAATTTTGGGTGTGACTTTAAATCCAGACCTCCATGGGTTGATAAATTTGATTTCCATTGATAATTTTGTTTTGTGTGATTTTGTTGTCAGCACATTCAACTATGTTAAGAACAAATTTAATAACAATATTTCATTCATTCAGATGTAGGATGTCATATTTTAGTGCTCCCTTTATTTGAGCACTGCATATGTTATACATTTACTTACCTCATTCCCTAGGTCCCAAAGAATCCTACTCTTTGATTAGTCTCCCACAGCCTCTTTTCTAAGTTCACTACAATGCAGGACTAATAGCACTGTCTTGTAAATGAGCACTTGTGGTTTTATTTTAATTTGTTTAGGTTTTCACTTTAATTTCTAGTAAACCTGGCAGTATTACATTTCCTGTCATAGGTTGACACCACTCACTATTGAAAGCCTGCCTGCTCCTGTCTTCATTCATTGAAATGGAGGGAAGGAAATCCAATATTATCCACTTTACATTGGGGAAAAAAAGTAAGGGTCAAGATATCAGAACTGCATTCACCTTTTTGATGATTTGTCAGCACACATATAATCATATAATCACAAGTGTGAAGGATTAGCAGGCTCTTGTCTGTACTTACAGACCGGTCTAACAAAACATTCTTAGGGAAGCCATACACGGTTCAATATTTACATTCGATCAACCAAAAAAATCTGTTGACAACGATCAATTGGGAATCGATTCCTGCTCACCTGGTTCAATCGACCACAAGTGATTGATATTAAGCAGAGAATTGATCAGACGTGTTGGTAAATTTTCAGCGCTTATTCAAGTATCTGTCAGGTTTTTAAATAGATTTTCAATAGATTTGTATTCGATTGTACTATGCACATCGAACTGAGGAAAGGTATCGATCAGTTGTGAATCGATAACACTGTGGCAGTATAATCGATTTTTTATTGCACAATATGATCGAAACTCAAAGTATTCGACCCGTCTATGGCTACCTTTAATTGTATATTGCACAGACCAATAAGAAGCAAAAAATCTAAAAGGTCACTGTCAGGGCTTACATACACTTTATATTGGTAATCACCTGTTTCTCATGAGCAGGCAACTTGCTCCACTCGCTGCCAACAATTCTGGTAATTTCTGGAAATGGAACATCTGGGCGCTCAGCTCTTAACTGCTCCCGCCTTTCATTCATGAAGCGTACATAACCTGTAAGGGGTGCTTTAGGTGCATTGTTATCACGGGGGCTTCTCTTTCTCTTCCGTCCCTTGGTCCATCCGCCTCGTCGAGGTCTAGGTTGCTTATAGACAGAACAACCATACTTTAGTTGTCCTACGCATGTGTTTTAAATATATATATATAGTCATCAATGTCTTATAAATCAATAGAAGCAAACGCATGACATACATGTGGTAGCACATGGTCCGTATCAGGAGGATTAAGTAGTAGTTTAAAGCAACTTGTTGTGTAGAGCAGGGTACAGACGTGCAGATATGGGTCAAATTGATGGCCGTTTTGAGCGCTCACGGCCAACTATCTGGCTCAGATAATATGCGCCCATCACTGTTTTCGAGCAGGACTAATCTATCCTGCTTGAAAACAGCCATATCCGACATGACCGTTAAATACGGGCGATGTCCGATGCTTTGCCTAGAGACCGCTGGTGTCCAGGCAAAGCTTCAGCTGAGCTGGGGAAAGAGCAGAGCTGTCTTCCCAGCTCTGCTGATATCTGACAGCAGCGTAATGATGTCATCACGCTGCTGCAGGGAACATCGGGCAGCTCAAATATCGAGCCGTCTGTACCCTGCTTTACTCTTAAAGACCATTCACTAATTATCCACTGAGCTTTTTAATTTATAAAAATTAGACCACTTCAAGAAAATCGGCATGTTTCATTGCTCTAACTAATTTCTACAGAAATTGACCTCACATACATCAAACATTTTTTAGAACTGTAACTTTTTAGTCAGAGATCTTTTTACCATTTTAGGATTTCCATTCAATTTAAGGTTTGGTGCTTCCATTGAAACATTACATTTCAATAGTCAATTTCTTGAGAGGAGGCGATGTCCAATCAATTTCTGATTGCTAATGCTAGCCATACACATGCCGATAAGCAGCCGATTTTTAATCTGACCGACGGCGCGAGCGCGCACACCCGTCGGTCAGATAAAAAATCGGCCGCTAATCGGCATGTGCCCACATGGGACGACAGATCCCTGTCGCCCCACTTCTCGGCCGGCCAGAGAACGGACATGTCCGATCTTCTCTGGCCGATGGGAGCCATAAGCGGCGTCTTCATTGCAGCTTATGGCCGGCACACAAAGGGTGCCCAGCCGATTGAAGGGGCCCCATAATGCACCGGGAGGCTAACGTGATGACGTCATCACGTTAGCCTCCCAGAAAGATATCGGGACTAATCTGCCTACACACATCGGCGTGTGTATGGCAGGCTTAAGTTGCTTGAAAGTTAATTGGTAACAGCCATTCTTTCAGATGTTGATAGAAAGACAGGGAGCACATCCATTTATCAAAAAGCCATCTCCATAGACCAGCCATCCATTTACCAAAAAGCCAAGCTTTGCGGAAGTGCAGGTGCAGATTGTCACTTCCATGTTCCTGGAAGTGACAATACTGGAGGTGTCATACAGGAAGTCACACTCAGCATCATCAATTCCAACAGAATGAGGCAAGTGTAATGTTCCCTCCTTTAGATTTTACCACCCCCAACTTGTGCAATGATGTGCTGAGTAATGCCCCCTCCCTCCTAATGTTACCCTCCCTCCTAACTTCCCACTCTGCTTGTGGGCATCAGCACTGCTGCTTGTTAGGAGCAGCTCTGATGCTTTCAGCTAGCCCTGTGAATGGTCGTTCGACCCCCAACGGGGGTTAAATGCTCTAAGCAAACCACCAGCCTTTCAGAATGCTAGATTCTCTGGAAAATATGTATTATAGTAAAAGACAAAAGAGGCACTGGTGATTTAGTAGAGCTCATCCTTTTTTTATTTATAGAGCTGGTTGATGAGATCACAGAAGGATCAAAGGAAATTCAAGTTGCTGGTTGTTAAATTCATTTATCCTGCCTTTTAATCAACATACCAAATAATGTCCGTTAACAGTAAACTGTCAATATTAGGGCAATATTGATGGACCAGTGCATGGGAACCTTCAAATATCTGCCACTGGAATGAATGTTCCAGCTGGAAAATGTCTCTCATCTTGCTCTGTCTCCCCATCTCTCATTTTGGCATTCCATTTATCTTCTATGCTATAAGCAATGGTAGCCAGGACAAACAAAGTTTGAATCGCCAGTGACGGAACACAGATCACAATAACAGAAAGTGTTGGTGGCTGCAAATGGCAAATATCCATTTTCACCATTACCTTTAAACATCAGCAATCTCTCCTTGCATTATACAATTAATGGTCTAACTGAATTCCTGAGGATAATTGATATTTTAGGCAGTAGTTGATTTATTATTCTGACATTCCCATTCTGTTCAAAACTGAAAACATGTTGGCTTTATATATCCTCTAACAAAAGAATTCCTATAGCATTATAGAACTGATGTTTCTGTAAAAACAGATAGCTCTGTATACACAAGCACCCAGGAATCTCTTACATCAGTGTAAATCTAGAAAACAAGCCACTGAAACTGAACCTGTTAAAACTGTAAATGGAGAAAACCATGTTCAGTCCCATAATGCATTATTGTGTTTAGTTGTTGCCAGATAATTTCTTATATCTTTCAGTGTCTAGATGATGTGATCTTTTCAGTCGAGTTCTTACATCGGCACATCCAAAGTGGCCATCGTAAAGGGGTCTTTTAGTTTGATTCATTATCTATATAATTTAATAGGGGGTGTTGAAACCTGCAAAACTCTTAGGTACCGTATTTTTCGGACCATAAGACGCACTTTTTCACCCCCAAAATTGGGGGCAAAA
>CM070034.1:96805291-96820561 GCA_036250615.1 Ptychadena robeensis
AAAAACTGTGTGCGTCTTATGGTCCGGTGCGTCTTATAGTCCGAAAAATACGGTAATCAGGAAAAAAGAAAATCAATTAATGGAGCAAGAATATGGTGTGGGTGCATTAAAATACATAATACTGTTTAACTCTAGTCCTCAAGGACAAGATTACGCTCACAGCTGTGAGGTTCCCCAAATGCTTAAGATGGGGGGCCATTGTCCTCAGCTGACCATTTAACTATATGTTAAACAGTAAATCAGTAAAAATGTTGTGTACTGTAGCTTTTGTGAAGATAAAAGACATTTTTTTTCAGTATACAAATGTAATTTCACATATTTAAGACTTCTAAAGATGTGGTCATGTAACTTTTTTGTGCCTCTTTCCTCTTCTGAACTAGGTTTGCAGGAGGGGCAATGCCACACTGCACATGAGCTCCTATGTAGTAATTATAGGAGTGATGGGACTACATTACCCAGCAATCCTTTCTTTACAAATATCAAACAGTGGGGGTGTGCTATGACATGGTTGGCTGTGAACAGAACAGTGCCTGATGAGAAGAGCTTGTCCATAAGAGAACTTAATCTTTTGTTCATGCTTACAAACCCTCACCTCAACATGTTGCACTGTAGTCCATGTGGACACAGGAAATATAATGGGGACAAGTATGCCATCATTTTCAGAGGCAGGCAATGGTCACTGAACAACAAGCAGTGATATATGGCTAAATGGTCCAACAGGATCACCAGCTCCATATGCGGTGGACGTTGTGAGAAGGGTAGGAAAATGGTACATTAACAGGAATTTTTACAATTTTAGGTTTTTACTTTTCCTTTTAACCTCCCTTCCTGCAAAACATCTTTCTCACCTCTTCCTCTTGCCTCAGCTCTCCCCCTTCTAACAGGTGCTGTGGCTCTACAAGCTGATGCGGCAAATGATGGTCCTGGTCCTCTTGTTGAGAGCTTGCAGGATTTGGAGTTCCATGGGCTTTAGAAATATCTGTGACTTGAGTACTAATAGAAAAAGGAAATAAGAACTAAAGAAAAGCAAGAACATGTTCGACGAGCTTTTGAACGATTTTTTGTTTGAGGTCAAACAAAATGTATCCATTCTAGTATTTTGTTCAATCAACCAAAAAATCCCACCTTAACATTTACAAGAATTCACTGAGTACGTTTCTTAATTACTGTGGATTTGTTACCGGATAAAGAATTGCCTGTTCAGTGTGCAACCATGTGGAAAAAATACAAAGCATGTGTAATTAATAAGCTCTCACACTTGTATACCATATAGGCTACTTTATTTACATATTTCAAGCATTGGACTGTAGAACTGGTTTAAAAAAAGATCTGTTTAATATTTTGCCTGGTGTCAAGTTGGAGAGATTCCTCTTCTCATTTTGTAATTGGAACAGAAACTGAACAGAAGTTTCCAAAAAAATTAGAAAAATCCTCTATAGACAGCGGCCATCATAGCAGTAGTTTCCCTCACATGTTCTAGCTCAGTGGTGGGCAACTGAGTTGATATGGGGAGCCACAAATGCGGTCCTCAGCATTACTGAAGGGCCACACCTAAAATTTTCAATCTATACTGACTTGTATAAACATTTTTAATGAACAAATGACAGCAGGTATAGCTAGAAGACATCATTTTTAAATTGTTAAATAACAAAACGTGTGTTGAATGATACTTCAAGCATTATGGAACACTGTTGTATGATAATGCACATAAAGCCAATCAGTGACCCCGGCGGCTCCTGAGCAAGTTCCTCACCTCATCCTCTTCCCACTCTAAGAAGATCCCGGGCAAAGAAGAGTCAGCAGAAGGTTGGTGGACAGGTGAGTTCCTATGCCCTATGCATTAACAGTTAGGTTTCGGGGGCTGCAAGTGGAGGACCAAGGGGGCCGCTGAAGAATGCCCAAAGGGTCGCAGGTTGGGCACCTGGATTCTAGCTTTTGTTCTGTTTTAGATTTCCCATCATCAATGTTTCCAGCACAGAAGGGGTTGAACCTGTCCTTATTCTGTACATAAATACACTTTGTGGGACTGTTTACAACAATAAATTGCAAACAAAGCAACTGCAACTTATTGACGTTTCTCTTCGTAGAGGCCTTTTCATTTCAATGCACAGGATGTCCTTTTTGTGAATCCAATGACAGCCTGGATACAGAGAAGGGACGATCATAGAGGCAGCAAGCATGCTGGAGTGGCTACCTGGGGAGATCCATAGATTTTACAGTCTCTGCATGGGTGGGGACCATGGAGGTATTATTATTTTGGTAACATTTGGTATTTACTTGGTGTTTTGTTCAGGATTTTATAACCCTTTGTGTTTCTTAAAGTTATGTGCTAGCCCATTGGTGCCTTTGAAGAATCAATTATTTATTGGGTCTTTTTTCACTATTTTCTACCACTGGTTACCTTCAAGAAATATACAGAAACATACAGAAAACTCACCCAGGAAATGGTGGATCTACATTCTCCTTGCTGTCCTCAATATCTCCACAAGGCGGAACAACATTAGCAGCACTCTCCATCTAGAAAACATAATTACATGTTTAATCTCTACAACACATACTAAATGTCAGCCATTTTAACTTATTCATTTGCAATTAACCCTAAGATAATTTTTGACCAGTGAGTTTTTGCTATGTGTGTCAAAGGTTCTTTTCAGTAATAATCACAAAACTACTAATAATTGTAAAGGAGGATGCCAAATCTAAATGCAAACAGTGTACACATCCCTCTTATATATATTTTGTTTGTAAATATGTATACAAAAAACTTTTCAAAGAAAAAGCAGAAAGGAACAAAAAAACATGACAATGAAACATGAGTTATATAAAGAGGTTTGTATACACACAAATACAAACATAAAATACAAAAATACACAAATACAAAAAGGCAGGAACCTTCAGAACAGAGCCCCAACAACTAACAGGCTCCAATAGAACACATTAGCAATAACAATAAGCATAGAGAGAGCTCCGAGTAATACATTTCTCCCACAGTATTTGGTTAAAATTGTAAACAGGGAGGGCCCTTTAGTCACCACACACCTGACTTTGTGGCATCAATATCTCCGAAGGGAGAGAACAGTGCATAGACATGCACCATACCAATAAAATATAATAAAGGCAACAAATAGAAAGAAGAGAAAGGGAAGAAAGAAAGATGGAAGGGGAGGGGAAGGCCAAAAGAAGAGGCAACTTGCAAAAGATAAGCAAGAAAACAGAATATAGTTCTGGTCTTAAACAAAGTATAAGTTTAATGATTGTTGAGCAGCTTATTGTGTGTGATTACATTGGTCAACAGTGTAGAAATGCTAACTTCAAATTTGTGCCATTATCTCTACATTGGTGGTCAGTGGAAAGAAATGGTTATGCAACTTGGAAAGACTATATTGGGGTCCTAGACTGCTGGTTCTGACAACTGGGGTCAGAACTATGCAGACTTAGGCATATGTTACCACATGTGCGGCTACCCACGGCACGATTCTCAGCTCTCTTCCTCAGGCCGTGATCGGGAGTGGCCAGGCCTTACCTAAAAACTCAGCTCACTGCATTTTCGATCGCGGGCACCTGACCATGACCCCGGTCGATTGAGACGTGGTTTTTAACCGCAGCCATTCATTCCATTCCGCGGGTGGCCGCACATTTGGGAACATAGCCATAGTCAAAGGGGAGAGGAGTCAAGCTCATGCATGAGAAACTATGACAGATTTGTAGGAACCTAAAGCTCACGGCCATCTATCTGGCCCATATAATATGCCCCCATCGCTGTTTTCGGAAAACATATCAAACATGACCGTTAATACGGCTGATGTCCATTGCTTTGCCTAGAGACTGGGGTCTCCAGGCAAAGCATCGTCTGAGCTAGGGAGAGCAGAGCTGTGTTTCCAGCCCCACCGATATCCAACAGCAGCGTGATGATGTCATTATGCAGTTGCAGGGAACATCAGACAGCTCGAATATCGAGCCGTCTGTACCCTGCCTATGGGTTCTGTTGAAAAAAATATTCACACTAATGTATAGACTATAAGCATTTAATATAAAACATCCACTTTAAAAAATAAAAAAAGAACTGGCTATTTTTCATAGATCATTGGGGTTTATAGTTTAACCAAACTCCATGCATGACGGCAGAGCATTATATACCAAATGTATACCAACCAGTCTATTCATGCGGACTTTAATGGCTTCATCACCTGAACTTGCACAGATTTTAGATCCAAAACATGGAAGGACATTTTCAGCAGCGTAGCAGGTTGCCCATTACAAGCATAATTTTAGAGGCTGCATGCTGGTGACCAAGCACAGAAATATATGTTCACATCATTCTAAAGTGATCCTAAAGTGAACTGTATGTATTTTAAAGCTTGTTATGACAGAAATTATTATTAGCCAAATATCACAAAAAAAAAACCAAAAGGATGATTAGCAATAGTTGACAAGCCTTTTGTAGAGAAAGTATTATAAAGGTGATTTCACAAAAATGTTTGTCAAACTATTTTATGTAAAAACAAATGACAGCAATTGGAGCATACCTTTGAGGGCTAGTTTCCACTCTTGCGTTCCTGTGCGGTTGTAACCGAGTGGCTGAAACCGCGAGAACGCATGGCATAGTTTTCGCGATCTTTTGCGCGTTTTCGTGGCGAAATTTTTTTCCAAACGCGCCCCGAATCGGCGTCTGCTATGCCATGCGTGTTGAAACGCATCCAATGGTTTCCTATGGATGCGTTTTTGGGATGCGGATGCGGTTGGGATGCGTTTCAAAACGCTGCAGGCAGCGTTCACAACCGCACCCTAAACCGCATCCGAACGCGCACAAACGCACCAGTGGAAACTATATTGAAGTTTCCAATGGATGCGGTTGTTTGCGCTTGCGGCCGCCCGGTTACAAACGCGCAGAAACGCGAAAAAACGCAAAAGTGGAAACAAGATCTAAATCTAACCACCTAACATGGTCTTTGGTCAACAACAGTAACCGACCTCACAAATGTTTTTTTGGCCCAGTGGGCACAAAACCTCAAGGCATGCTGTAAAATCTTATGGAAAGTCTTCCCAGATAAGTGGAAGCTGTTCTAGCAATAAAGTGTGGGGCAGCTCCATGGTATGCATAGTATTGCAATGGGCTGTCCAACAAGCAAAAATAAGTGGCATGTTAGGTCTTCATAAAACTTGATAAGTTGCTTTACATTAAAGCAGAGGTTTCCAAAATGGGGGGCAGGGCAAGCAGTAAGCTAACTATGGAGGAACTAGCTGCAGACAGTCTCTATGTGAATGCTTGATGTCTCTGCATGAGTGTAGTGTGTGTGTCTCTATGTGAATAATGATTGGTGGTCTTGGAGCTGGACCATATGGCAAGAATTTATATCACAATATATTTCTTAAATTTGGTCGATACGATATAATTCAGATATCGATATGGACTATATTAAAAAGTCTTAGGAAAAAACTGCAGAGGAGACACACAATGGATGTCTATAATACCTCCAGGCTCCTTCTATTAAAATGACTGTGAGGCTGATCTCCATGTGCTGGGAGGATATGAGCAGTGACACAGGGGAGGCTGATCTGGACGGGTCCCCTGCTTCCCGAGCCCCCTGGAGTGATCTCTCTTGGGAAAGGGGGGAGGGGCAGGGAGCAGGTGACCCTTCGAGATCAGCTGATCTCGATGGGTCCCCTGTTCTATGGAGATGTGCCTCCCTGTGCATAGCTGCAGCATAGCATAGAGATGTCACTAGATTACTGCACTCGCACATTTCAATAGCAAGGCATTGGACGACAGCATGTTCTCTCTTTTGAGGAAAGTGGGGGCGCGGCAGAGGGAGTGCTCGCCCAGGGGAGACCATCTCCCTAGGACCGCTTCTGACTGAATGTCACTCAGTGACAAATGCTAATGTATATCGAAATATCGGAAATGTGTTTACAAATTGTATCACTGTTATTGAAAAAAATTCTATAATACATATTAATATTGAATTATTGTCCAGCCCTCTGCATGATTGGTACGAAAACCAAATAAAGTTGTAGGAGTTGCATTTCAAATAAAGTTGAAGGGCAATTTCACACTAGTAGTAGTGCACAATACTGGTACAAAAAAAAGCAGCTTGTGTAAAATGGCCCTAAGGATAAGTTTCCATGGCGTTATCGGCTCTATTGACACCCCCTGCGTTGATCGTATTCCTAGATGGGGGATGTCGACAGAGCCAATGCATATACCCGCCTACCGCACACAGCCACTAGTGCCGAGAATCGTCCGGGCACCCTTTGTATGTTGGCCATTACTTCGGATGGGGAGGGCAGTGGTATCAGCTGGGAATTTACCAGCATGTCAGATCACCGTGCGATCCGTCATGCGGCAGATTCCTGGTCAATCTTACCAGGTGGGTGCACCCGATTTTCTGCCGACCGACCACCTATGCCCGTCCATGCCCAGCTTAAGAAACCATGTATACACAAGCCAGAAGAGGAAGTATGCCATTCTGTAGATATACAATAAATTTCTAGAACAATGCTGATATCTGTGTGGGACAATAGGGCCTCTCTGGATAGGTGATGAAAGTTGATATTAGGTCATATATTTCTGCTAACATCATGATGTTAACCACAGCAGTCTAAAATGGGTGGGATAAGATAATGTACCATTCCCATACATTTTCTTAAGCTTAATATTTTTCTGATGTTCTCTATTAACCTTTTCTAAATGTGATTAAGATACACAGATCAATAGCTAACTTCACAAAACAAATCAACTGAAAACATTCAGGGCAGGAACTGCTACAGGATGATAAAATAACTTTTGACTTCCTTAAAAAAGTGTTCATTTGAAGTCTTCCTGTGCACCCTGCAGCTGTTTTCGCCACAACTGATTCCTGACTCAGGAAAGCGGTGAATTGGGCTGAACAATAAGAGGTGAAAATTCCACAGTGTGCATCCTGACCTCTGGATCAGGGCTGACATATAGATAGCATCCACCAACTGGGTCAGTAGCAAAGGAGTATGACAGTCTGCCTATTTACTAAACAGAGAAGAATGGTCTCTGTGCAAGATCATTTATACTGAATGCAATGAGTTTGGTTCAGGCTCCAAATTATGTGCAAACATGTGTAAAGGCCCCCATACACCTTACAATCTTCCCATACAATTTCTGTACAATCAACTTTTGTTCTACCAAAACCATGTAATATGAGGACTGGGTATTTCTTGCCTAATAAGTTTTAATCACATTAACTTAGCCACACAAAAATTCCCTTCATAAACTATATGAAAAAAAATCATAAATATGGATGTCAGCCTGTCTTGTCCCTGTAACAGCCACGTGATATGGTCCCTTTCACATTATACACACTGATTTCCATTTTCCTTAACATTTTGCTTTAAAAGCTGTACTTTTAACACAAGCATTTTTCCTAACACCCTCTGGATGCATTTTTTCATGTGAAGCAGATTGGGTTTATAAAAACATGTTGATGCATTGCTTAAACAAACGCTTATAATATGAAAGGGAAAGTAACACACTGTGATGTCCTATGAGAAAGAGTTAAAGTGCACCTAAACTCAAAAACAAAAAAATCCCACAAAAATGTTTATTACATTTTTACTTACCTTCAAACTGTCCCAATAGCTTAAAAGTGCTCAAAAACCAAAAAATATTCATTTAGCAATCATGCTGACGTCTGTGGGAGCCGCCATTTTAGATTCAGTATTTGATTCCAGGCTTGCATGAGTTGAGGCTGCAATATCTCCGGCGGCCACCGGGGGCGCCAGATACAATGTGTGTCAATGGACACAAAACGAAAGTAAAAAAAATTAATAAATAAATCAACGTGAATAGGAGCTGGAGATCGCCATGGCGCTAAGGAGATGCTTGCACAGAGGAGGAGGGGTGAGGAGACAACTGTACACATATCTCCACACAGGTAACAATTTTTTATTTACATATTGCCCCAATAGTCAGGGGTAGGCTAGCCAGGGGAAAAAGTTTGTCTGGTGGGTTTAGGTGCGCTTTAACTTTCTGCAGATGAATCAAGCTGAAACAAATATCTGTTAATGAAGTAAAGCCCCCCATACACCTTTAGATCGATCCATACAATCTCCATTAGGTCTACCAACAACTGTGTAGTATAGTGGCCTCCCTGATAGAATACATAGTGATTGGAAGGATTAGAAAGCTCCTCATATATATATATATATATATAAAATCAATAATCAAGTCGTCCGATGTACCCTGCAGCAGCGTGATGACGTCATCACGCTGCTGTCAGATTTCGGCAGAGACCCACCATCTCTAGGCAAAGCAACGGACATTGGCCGTATTTACGCTCATGTCCGATATGGCTGTTTTCGAGCGGGATTGATTTGTCCCACTCGAAAATGGGCGCATATTTAATGGGCCAGATAGATGGCCGAGAGTGCTCACAGCGCTCGAAGTGGCCATCGATCTGGCCCATATCTGCAGGTCTGAACCCTGCTTAAGGCTATGTTCCCACTTATATGATTAATCGCATGAGCTGGCGTTTTTCAATCGCCTGCAGAATCTCCTGCCAATCGCCTGCACTACTTTCAATGGGCTTGTCCCCATTGATAGGATTGAAAATCCCCACCTCTGGCCAGCTTTAGGCTATGTTCGCCTAAGTGCGAACATAGCCTAAAGCTGGCCATACACCATTAGATTTCTCTGTCAGATATCCTTTAGATCTACCAACAACTAATGACTTTTAAAAGATTGACCTAAAACGAGTGTCGATCGATGGACAAATCGAACCGTGTATGGCCAGCTTTAGTCCATTTTTTAAGTATCTGCAGGTTTTCTTGGTATTTTAATCTATGTGTTTCAGATGATACTATGGAGCATGTGCACAGGGCTAAGGAAAGGAATCAATTAGTTGTGAATTTATTACATTATGTCTTTCAAATGATCGTGTTAAAGAGACCTTAAACTAAACAATTTATGGGAACATGGAAGAGGACATATGTGACTATAACTAAAATCACCTTTAAGTTGGAAGGATATCTGTAAAACTTTCCAGGGTAGCTGGTATACATACAGCATTTAACATAGGATCTTAAATGTTAGTCTTTAAAAGGGCCTTTCAAACAATTATTGAACCCAAGATGGATTTGATTTAAATCAAACAAATTTAAATCACTAGTCAGTAAGGCTTGATTTAAATCAATCATTCTTGCTGGTATAAATTTAAAATTTTTATCCCCAGTTTAGGTTAATCATTCATATTTGGACAACTTTTCTGTTGCACTTAGTTTTGAGAACTGCAAAAGTAAACCCAGCATCTGTGATAATCTATTGTAGCGGAGAAGCTGCCTAATAATCTTACAAAAGCAGACAGAAGTTGATGATGGTGTAAGCACATCACCCAAATTTTCCCTTGAATAGACATGGGTGGGTTTAAGGGCCACTCAATATGTAAAAGCAATATGTTTATTATACACAGTGCAAAAAATTAAGTGAAGACCATCATATCAATCAAAATCAATCCGCAATGTCAATCAATCCACATCTGTACATGTGCCAAGACAATTAAAATAGTCCAAATGGCGCAAATTTCCCCCCAACGCGCGTTTCGTTGAAGACTTCTTCAGGTGGTTCGATATGTAAATATGTAATTTCATAGGCCAAATCTACATAAACAAACAGCCAACATATTGAATAACCAAATCAACATAAAAGTGGACACAGACCCTCAGGGGTTACTCATGTCCATAGATCTATATAGGGTGGAAAGACACAATTTCTCAAGTTGTGTACATCCGCAACATTGCGCATTTTTTTTGATTGATAAGATGGTCATTACGCCATCTTTCGCACTGTGTATAATAAATGTATTGCTTTTACATATTGTGTGGCCCGTCCCCTCGCCCTTGTCTATTCCAGGTGAAATTTGGGGTGATGTGTTTATGCCATTATTAACTTCTGTCTATTGTTTTTGGGATGTTGGCCACTAAACATCTGAGAGTGTAGTTTTATTGATTATAAAATCTTACAAAAACCTCTGGAAGAGCATGACATTGGGAATGAATTCATGGAATTTATTTACCAAATTTTTTTTACATATACAGCCTTATTCTATATAATCTTTATTTCATGATGAAATAACCTTTGGATGGTAATATAAATATAAAAAATTCAATCTAAATAAAAAAATCATTGATTTTTTTTCACCCTGATTAAACCCTCTCCAAATTATCTTTCTTTATTTCGGTAGCAAGATATACTGTCTACCTTATATTCAGAACTATATCTGTTATAGGATATAGGGCAGTGTGGGCACCCGACCTGGCTGCCAACACAAAACACAGAGGCTGATGGAGGAAAGAACTGCAGCCCATTGGCTCTCAATGCTGTCAGTTTTTTTTCCCTCTTTTCTGATTGCACACAGCCCCCCATACCCTCCACTAGCACTGCTAGCTTATCAGAAGCCTGGGGAGGGACAAGCAGTAAGTTGAGAAAAAGGTGTGTGTCTGTGTATGTAATGTGTAAGCGAGAGTGTGTGTAATGTGTGAGAGTAGAATACAGAATGATAAGAAAAGAATTCTCACAGGTTAGAAGTTGTAGTTCTAAAACAGCTAGAAAAGGGAGCAGGGCATGCTGGGTAGTGTAGTTCTGGCAAAATGTAATGCTTGCAGTTGTAGTTTCTTTACCCAGCAAGTTGGGTCTTTGCCTTTTATGCTATGTCATCAGTAGCCTAGTATTTACAGGAAGTTTGTAACTGCACTGATCCGCTATGAACGACAACTGAACCCCGGAGTTGTAATCCCAAGGGTTTGTGTAATTCAGTTTAAATTGCCAAATCGGCACTTTGAGAAAAATAAGTGGGTTTTGGGTTACAGTTTGCGCCATCACTGATATAGGGAATATGGAGGTAAAACTGGGGCTACAAGTGCACACCACCTTCCGAAAATGACAGCTGCCTAGAGGGTATCCTTTCATTCTCAATGACCCAGAATAAATGTGCAAGGAAGGAATGGCAAAAAGCATAAAAGGCAGCATTTTACATTCTGTCTGGATAGCCACATAAGGTTAAAATATAAATTTCTGCATTATTACAGTGCATTCCAAACACTTTTGATGAATGGAGATGTAGGCCTAAATTTCCACTGTTAAAAAAAGAAAAGAATCCTGTTGACAATAAAACCTTAATATCACAGCTGTAATGTAAAAGTAATATCCACCACCAGATTTCTCTATTCATCTGAGAACTTCATATCTACAGTAATACTAAGCTCTGGAAGGCAGTAATGGTTGCGACACAAGTAAATATGGAACATTGAAATTATAGAAGGGACTGAGATTCAAATACCTTATTTCCAGAACAATCATCTCTCTTTTACCTAGCTGGTACCAAACTTAATCCCCAGTTCAAGCAACAATGAAAAGAACTTCCATGGCTGGGCTTTCAAAGTACAAAAATGCATTTATTTTTTATTATTTTGTTTGACTTTTCTATAACCATTCTTATCACCAAGTCAGGCCACATATTAAAAATTGCTGGACTGGGGTTGTCCATATCTCACTATGAGAGAATTTGTA
The DNA here is from genome assembly GCA_036250615.1 of Ptychadena robeensis. NCBI lineage: Eukaryota > Metazoa > Chordata > Amphibia > Anura > Ptychadenidae > Ptychadena > Ptychadena robeensis. The sequence continues at coordinate 96,816,825 of CM070034.1, forward strand.
GCATCTAAAATGTGTACCTATTATTTTACACTTATCGCACCTTTAATGTGACTATAACCTATTCAATTCAATGTAAAATACATATATTAGGGAAAAAATATATAAAGAACGCTCAATAAGGTGGTGCATAAGTATCTAATCGCGACGCAGAGCTGTGGGAGATAACTAGCACCCAGCGATCTCCCGCTATTAGAATTGAGGCTGTGAGATTGCAGCCAGGAAGTGGGGGGGGGGGCATCTTGCCCATCACCGGCTTATCACGCCCATAGACAGTGAATGGGCACAGTTGATATTACACATGGTTTTTAACTGCGCCCATTCAGGTCCATGGCCGCAATCAGGGGCGATCAGCAGGTCCGCCTATATAGGGAGATACCATAGACTCCCACCAAACAGGTGCGGAAGCCCGAGGTCAGTTTGGGGTGAATATTGTTACTAAACAAACCCACCCCCAGTTAATTCTGGGTTACTGCCCAGAAGCGTAAACTATTCATTTGTTGATACCTTTTGTTCTCTCTAGTTAGGAAAACATCTGTGACAGCCCCAGATAAGGTTTAGCTGTTCTTGCTTGTGATCTTCTTGTTAAAAGGTATCAGGAGAAAGGTATAAAAAAAATACATGGCAAAAATAGGGTAAAACAGTGACTTTAAATAACTACATCTCCCTCCAAACGAGTGTTAGTGGTACTAACTCATCCATGCCAGTAATAAAACCCCGAGTTATCACATTCTGCACTGCTACATCTTCCATACAAGGGTGTTCTTTTCTGAACAATAAATGTCAGCTTACAGCACTTTTTATAAAAAGAGCAGGGTAAAAACAGAGTATTTTTGGACCATTAGACGCTACACTGTATAGGATCCACCCTTTACAGCAAAAAGTACCTAGCTCCGTGCTCCAATCAGCAGAGCGGAAGTGAAAGGAGGTGGGGAAGCTGTCAGAATCTGCGCAGCTTCTTCATCTCCAGGTTCCATTCTGTAGAGCTTTGTATGTGAGCAGGCAGATTCAGTCTGGCTCACATAAACAGGGTAGAGGAATGATCCTGAACCTGTGGGCCGATCTTCTCTGGATCTGCGTCTCCTCTGTGTATGTGTGGCGGCAGCTTGAGCCCAGCCCACATAAACAGTGGAGGCCTGTGGGCAGATTGTCCTTCTGTCTGTGTACGTGACACAGGCTCAAGCTGCCCACTCACATACACAGAGAAGCAGACTGAGCATCCCTCCACAAACAGCTTCCATGCCTTATCTATGCTTAGCCACAAGGAGAATCCACCTGATTGGGGGGGGGGGGGGGGGGGGGGGGGGGGATTACTGCAAAATTAGCTGGTTTGCAATTATTTGGTTTAATTTTTTCTGCTATTGATGGCTGGGGTTCTCCCTTACCACCAAGGGGCATGGACCCATGACCACAGAGAACCAGACCAACCACAGAGAACCATGTGGAAAGAACTGTACATGTTTGTGATAAGGTCAGGGTGGCACACAATGCAGCCAGCAAGGATATGAATGATAAGTGAGCAGGCCTCAATACACTTTGCAGCCCCTGAATACATAAAGCAGGAATACTGCAGCTGAGGGGTCCCCAGCCCACCACACAGATCATTCCTCTATGACCTTAGTATTACACATATGCTACATCAAACTGAACTTTATATGGAACAAGACGAAGTAATACGGATCGTTATGCCGCTGTTTCTTTTGTGAGTACATAACTACCACCCCTCGCCCTACACACAATGCACGGCTCAGCACGTACATCCTGCTGCATGGATTTATCTATTACACAATATTCAAAAACCGGAAAAGCTCCACCCGCCGTTAGGGAACGCAACCCCACAATTTACCATCCACGCCACTTCTCCCTCCGCACCGGCTCCTTAGCAACCCGCAGGCACTTACACCACACACGCCGTACGTCTCTCGTCACAATATTCCCGATATGTCTGCAGTATCACTCCGCCTCTTCACTACATACAAGAAAATGTCAATGTACATTATGTTATCTAAGCAAGGCAGATTCTACAACAACGTGATAGCAATAATCAACTGCCTCTGAACCAATGGCAAGAGAAAGCACGTTGTGAAATAGGTCCGATTTACCATGATACTATAATACTTTTTTATCAAATGTAACCTTCCGCATCCTAGAGCATGCCGGTTCTTGTAGTTTTGTAGGGCGGCCTGTGATGCATACATATGGTGATGCGTGTCTATTGGTTAGATCACGTGGTCAGGGATTGGCTGCTATTTTGTACCAAACCCCTGTGTGCCTGAATCGGTGCTGAAGGAGAGCGGGCCTGTGATTGGTTGTCAGGGTGAGGATGCGGCGGCAGACAGTAGAAGGGGGTGGTGACGTAGAACCGTCTGGATGGGAGTGGTGAGACATCTGTGTGCTGCTGTGACATAAGAACGTGACGTCAGGTAGGTGCTCACCTCATCCTCAATACTCTGGTTCACTGGGGACGTGTGCCATGATAAATGTGGAGGCATACAGAGGGGGTGTGGGAAAAGGAGGTAGCTGCTGGATGAGGGGGGAGAGGCAGGGGCATAATGGTGGGTGCACTGGTGGCGACATGACAGCACAGGCTACTGTGAGTGATACAGGTGCCATGGTTTGAATGATGGAGGTAACATCAGATGCCATGGAATTGATGGTGGCCAGGAGACCAAGGACATGACATGATGGTGTATTACTGGCACGGAACTCTAGAATATATAACAACATAATGCAATGCAGTGCTGGATTCATGAATAACTCATTACATGTAACCCTTTTATACAAGAAGTACCTGCCCTTGGCATCAACATTTAAAAATCCCTTTACTACATCATCACCCAGACTGGGAGCATGCTGATTGAAGTCTCCTGCTGCTCTTTCATTGTCCAGTCAACAGGCTGTTCAGGGGAGATACTGTAAGCGGAGTCATTCATCACCGATAGTGTGTAGTATAATATAAAGCAACCATTGTAATGGTCTCTATAGGAGACATTGGCATTGGTTTGTAGTATACTGCACAGTCCCCCTATAGTGCCCTATTGTACATTGTTGTACTTTTCTATAAGCAGAACATTTACAGTTGTGATCTGTCAGGATTACTTGGTTCTCATCACGTTCAAGGTTTATGTGTCAGCATCTCTTTTATTGGTTAGAAAACATCTTTTGTATTGTTGTTTATGGATTATGGTGGTGTAGGGAACGTGCCTGTAGTTGTCAAAGAAATTTAGTTTTACATCACTTTCAGCCTGATGTCACCAAATAAATATTTTCCAAATATCCTCTGAAAGCCCTGCTTCACGTAACATTTTCCTGTCTCTGACTAAACCCAGTGTGGGTGAAAGGCAACGGAGAAACTTGGTCATGTAGCAATAGACACTCCATATTTTTTTTATTTTCACTTCTGTTGTTAACTTCTAAATAAAACTTTTCATTTTGATTCCCTGGCAACAGTGTAGCCATTTTGATCAGATGTAGTATTGAAATATTTCACTTGTTTTCCTGTTCTGGTGACAACTTAACTTACCAAAAGCACAAATTATCAAAAGCTTTCCAGGGAAATCTGCCTAATAGTGATACAGACAGCAATGACAACTTGATAAATGTTATACCTAATTTTTTATCTAAAATTAAAAATGATGTTTTATTTGTATTAATGGATTTAATAAATGGATGCATATTTTTTTCAGTATTAAATAATAACTAACTGACATAGGAATCCCTACATATCCTCATGTACTCCA
>CM070034.1:96838014-96849102 GCA_036250615.1 Ptychadena robeensis
ATACAACGGGGCGTGGGATAACTTCCTCATAGGTCCCGCATCAGGGGCAAGGTAACCCTGTTCTTATATGATGTGCTCAATTCCCTGTAGTCCACGAGGCTATAATTGTCCTTGTTGACTACAAAGAACAAACCTGCCCCTGCTGGCAATGTGAACGCGAATAAAACCCCCTTTTTAGGTTAGTTTCGACGGGTCCTTAGGGCGCTGTTCGGGCCGGACAGCGGTAGTGCGCCACAAGGAATCTCGCTCCAGGAGGAGGTCCTTGCCACCAACCGTAGACCGATAGGGGAGAAGTTGTTCTACAGCTTTGGGTCAACCCTCAAAGAAGTCATGTAGCATGAAGAATATCCCTAATTCCTCAATAAATGGTTGTGTAACGGCTCAATTGTGGAAACATAGGAACGGCAATATGGTGAGGGGAAGCTACATCACCCCCGGGGACACGATCTGCGGTATGATTTCAGCCATGGTAGACCCAAGATGCATAGGGAACACGGGAATGGCTCCGGGAAAAACTAGATACTCCGAATGACCGTTCTGAAGTCGAGTTAGATAGTACGTCTCCATTAGTACAGTCCCGATGTAAAGGAATCCGTCTGCTAAAGTAGTGTGTAATGTTGCTCAGTGGTCGAGAGGCAACTGAAGGGAGGAGCCAGTGTCTTCTCCATTAGACACGTGCATGCACCCAAATCGATGATGCTGGGATTCATGAAGTTTTCCCAACGTGCCTGTATAGTAAGAGCGATGGAAAGGTGGAGTATCTTGGGGTCTTGACACCGTGGGGATCCCTGGAGACCGAACAGGTTACCTGTTGGTTTATCACTGGGCATGACCTGAGAAAATGCCCGGGGTTTCCCACGTCCATACAGAGGTTTTCTGTTATACCGTCTCAATCTCTCCTCCTGTGTGAGATCTGGTGTCTTGCCATTCCTAGCTGCATTGTGTTCCGGGCGGAAACCTCATGCGCACGGGAGTGGAAAATGATGTGCAAGCCGGGAAAACTTCGGAGAACGAGACAACGTGTTGGAGCCCCCTGAACTTTCATGGGCGGTTTTGGTGAGCGAATAAGTCCGACGAGCAGATGTCCTTCGATCTCTTACCGGCAGTCAACGTTAGTCACACGAGGGTCATGAGGTTAGTGAGCTGATACAGGTACTCCCACCCCTGGTAATCATCTTTCAAAGTTTCGGAGAGCCCTTGCTGTAACATGGATCTTGAGCGCTTCGCGCTATTCCAGGTGTGGTTTCGGCTGCATAACGCCTAAATTCACGAATATTTCCTCCACGTCCCTGTGCCCTGTTTATATTGTGTAAGGCGTCTCTTGCGGTTTCAACCTGGCAAGGGTCGCATACAACCTCTCCTAACTTTCGGAAAAAGGTGGCTACAGACCTCAGCAGGTCGTCATGCTCCATGAGTTGAAAGCCCAGTTGAGCTTCTCCTTGAGCAATGTAATGATCTTCCCACACGGGACCTTTCCCCGAGGGAGCTAAGGGGTAGAGAGAGAAATGGAGCCGCAGCATGTTTAAAGACTGAAGTTCCTCGGGGCCCCCGAGAACTTGTCGGCATAAAATCTTTGGTTTTTGGATCATGACTTTTGGGATCCTCCAGCCGCCGGCTTGGTGTGGTCCATTAATGTTTGGTGTTTGTTGTATGACACCAGGAGACGCGGAGTTCTGCGCAACTGTTTGCACAGAGGTCCACTCTAGGATCGCTTCCAGGGGTTATCATGATGCTGTTATTTTGTTACGCCCTCACAGGGGTGACTAGATCTTACCAACGACAGCACGGGAGGATTCTGTGTCCGAGCGCCTGTCTTCAACCCAAGCCCCCCCCCCTAATGGAGATGGGCCGATGCCCTGGGGGACACCCGTGGACTTTCTGCGCAGGCCAGGACGGTCTCCCCCATCCTTACCCCTTAGGTGGACGGAGTATGGGTGAGACTACCCCGCTGTGGAAGTAGAACAGACCGAGATGTCATCCGGGTTCCGAGTCCTGGGCAGGAGAAGTCAGCGAGTCGGGACAGCAGAGGTCCGGGCACGGCATCAGAGAGTAGTCCAGTAAGCGTGCAAGTCGGGATTCCAGAGGCAGGTCAACGAGAAAACAAGCCAAGGTTCGTACACACGAGGGTCTCAAGCGAGGGGAATGGGCATCGCACACGCCTTAACACAACGGAACGCAATCCACCACCTCCATTGACTGCTCAGATCTTTTACTGGTATTGATTACCCCACCCCTCCCCTCTACACGAAAGACTGCAGAGAGGAGGGTGTTATCTCTTTCACATTGTGCACCCTCGGCGCGCCGCGCCCCGTATAACCAGGCCCGCGCATGCGCAGATGCCTCGACCGCGGGCGGCCATCGCTCTCGCACCTGGCGCGGTGCCGAGCCATCTCTGGACCGGGGGTACCCCTGGCAGGGGTAACCCCACTCCCCAGGAAGTGTCATCCTGGGGGAGGCCCACACCGCCCGGGGACCCCCCTAACCAACTGGGACCCCCCGACGGCCGCCGCCTCCCCCCCCGCGCCTAACCGGAGGCTGACACCCGTTCAATCCCAATACTTTGCATGGAGACAGATTCTCATGGAAAGTAAAACACGGCTCTTGCCTCCCCACACCTCAGCTGTCCAGTGTGAAGGGGCAGAGCCAGCACTCCTCACTGGAACTGTGTGAGCAGCTGGCTCTCCCGCTTCTGGCGTGTTTAACCCACACTGCAGCTGGGGATAACGGCGCCTTGAACAGGAATCGATGTGCCCCATTGTGCCATCTGTTTCCGTTCAACTGATCCCCACCCTTCACAGCGTGGTGCCTAGCTTAGAAAAAGCCCCATCTCTGCCTAACTCCCTTTCTCTGCTTTAATTGGCCATTACAGTGTTGGTTTCCTGGCCAGTAGTTCTGTGGTTAATGTATGTTGCCTTCCTTTCCTTCAATGGATGGATTACAATACATTAGCATATTAATACAGAGGAGTCGGAGTCGAGGAGTCCGAAAATCTGAAACTGAGAGTCGGAGTCGTGGAATATGGAATTTATCGACCGACTCCACAGCCCTGGAGAGCACACATTTCTTAGGGTCTTAGGGCCCCCATACACCTTTAGATTTCCCTGTTACATTTCCTATAGATCTCCTTTTATTTTACAAAAACCATGTAACATAAGGGACTTTCTAAACCATCAAGTCTACCTGTGTTCAATCGCAGAGGAACCCTATACTACATAGTTGTTGGTAGATTTAAAGGATATCTGACAGAGAGATCTAAAGGTGTATGGCCAGCTTTATTAAGAAGAGTCAAATTTATCCATCGAGATGTACATTTTGATTTTAACAGCTGGCTTCCTGCAATTACATTTAACAGACAAATGGACAGAGATAAGGCTCATTCATGCAGAGGTTGCCTTGTTCAGTCAATTCCTGTTGTGGGGTGGAAAGGTAATTGCATTTTCTAGTTGTACTCCTTCGTTGTCAACATGTCATACTCAACCTTGGAGGACATGGTGACACACAATGAAAAGTAATTGGCCATCCTTGTCATTGTCGGTACCCAGTGTGCTTAACTTAACCTTCTGAGCGTTCTCCCCGAATTAACTCGGGCTGAGTTTCATGCATCATGAAACTCAGCCCCAGTTAGCCGGAGGAACGCCCGAGGTCTCGCCGTCTTCTGACGGCGGTCGGGAGCATCGGCATGTATGCCGATGCTTCCGGGTCCGCCCCCGATCGCGTCACCGGTGACGCGAAGGGGGCGGGGGTAGGCGGCGCCATAGACCTCCGTCAAACTGGAGGGGCGTCGCCCTTCTTCAGCATAAGTCCGGCGTCTCCAGTGACATACACACATTGTGCTCCGCCACGATTGCCCGTGGCACGGTTATAAAAAAACCGTGCCACGTGGCAAACGCTCAGAGGGTTAAACATGTGCATGTTGTCAGAAATTGGCTTAAAAAGTTAGAGAAGATTACAGCAATTATTGTCAATGGGCGGATGGTCAAAAAGTTGGGGTTAACATCTAGCTTAAACCTTTAACAAGTATACAGATTGGGAGCACTGTCTTTATGGATGCTTTCCTGATGTGCATGCCTTGTCCTTATCCTCATTGCTATAACATTGCAAGCAGGAGGTCTCCTTGAAAGAAAAGGATATGACAAAAACAAGGACAGGTTCCATTCCCAGGATAAACAAAATTCAAGATTGTTGTTTTTAATTTACTAAAATCAGCATCCTGCACAACTGGAAAATTAAGATACAGAAAACCCAACTATAATTAGCCATGTAAATGTAAAATATCAAATATGAAAACTCTTTTATAAGTGGAGACATATGTTGGCACAGCACAAACTTCAGAAGAGGGTTCAGAGACTGTGAGAAAAATGTGGAAGCCATAGTGGGAGAATGTGAAACATACCAAACTGCTTTTTAGGGACGAAAACACAAATTCTAAAGCCATTGTTTCTTCTATGGTTTTATTGCCCCTAATTAGAGGATCCTAATAAAATGGTGGAGTGACCTAGTCCCACCATAGTATCCATAGAATTAGGACATTAGTCTCCCTTGAACAGCAGTCCTCCTGTGGGTAGGGAAATGTTGGAGAACTAATACAATTAGAAAGACTGCAGTGACTAACAAAGCTTTAAATACAATAACCATTGTTAAACAGTTAACGTAACCCTCTTTAGTCTTTTCTTCTAAATGAAAGTTTTAATTATATCAATAAAAGATGATGATTGCTAGCTCTCTTGGCAGTGTGAAATGGTTTGCTTCAGCCCTGTTACTTTCAATTTTGTTCTGTTTGCTAAAGCAATCTGGGAAAATATAACTGGCTATAAGTAGGTGTAAGTAGCTGAATTTATACAGCTGAATACTGAATGAGGGAAAAACAACATGAGGAGCCAGTCAGCCATGTATCTGTTCACAAATGATCTAGTTGTATTGTTTAAATGTCATTTATTGTAGTAAGGCCAAAAGCTGGGCATTGACATGCCGATTCCTGCCCGACCAGCCGATTGGATGGCGTGCGCATTCCCGCATTTGATCGGGATCATGTTGGCAAGGCATCAGGTGTGCCAACTTGCAGGATTGGACTAAAATCAGCCATGTTGGATCGCACGGTGATCCAACATGATGGATAATTTTGATCCAATCCCATTAGTTCGGATGGGGACGGCTGTTCCTCGGCACTAGCGGGCATTCGTGATGACGTCATCACGCTATAGCGGGTCGGGGATTCACTGGAAATTGTCCCCTCTATTCCCGGCTTTAAAAATAATTATATCCCGCTTCCATTTATAGCGATTAGGCAAAGGCATCATCACAATTCTTTTCAACTTTCAGGTAATGCTGATGTTCTTCATCCTGTACAGTGCAGGTGAATCTGCTCACAGCATTTCAAATACTCAGCATGTAATATTGATGTTTACTATTAAGTACAGAAATGCATTATTCATATGTTGCATCTTTATATGCCCCCTGTAAAAAGCAACATCTACCATAAATGTTCTACTTTAGTCAAGGAAATCTTTGCAGCAGTATGGTCCATAGTATAACAACTAGGGGAGTACAAGACAAATGATGCATCACAAAAAGTGTTGGTAGCATCAAATGTTTCACACTTTCAGCTTTATTGAGTATTTAGCTTAGCAGTTTTGCCTTCACTGCTCAGCACAAAATTCAGACTCAAAAACAAACTTGTCAGTCCTTGTAAAGGACTTGATTAACTAAACACCACAAACACATAGGTTTCCCTGTTTTAGCCAGATACATTTGCTTATCTAGACTAGATTCACATGGGTGTTTAACATTGTCTGCCAATGATTTTCACAGCATTTCTCCTGCAATTGCACATTTGTACAAATGCATGAAAATCACTTATAAAGGCACTTCAGAAAAAAACAAAACTGTTTTTGGGGTAGAAATCCCCCTAAATGCAGATGGAATTTATATTTTATTGGGTCAAGTAGTCCCTCACTAGGGTGATCCTCCCTCGGTTGACTCTCTAGCAACTAATGAGTGAGAGCCACCAGTTCACACGCCCATTGCACATGCTGTCCCTCTGTTTGTAAACATATAACCACGTGGAATTCTGGTGGCTCCCATTTATAAGGCAAAGGAGACTGGATTCAGCAAAGGACCTATAATATGAAGTAGATATGCAGGTGCAGGTAGATATGTGGAATGCTATAATTTAATGAAATATTTCAAAACCTGTGTCTTCTGTTTTATTTCTAGGAACTTTCAATGTTAACAGTCCCATTGAAGTCAATGGGACTGTTTTACAGAGAAATCACGGCAAACGCCCTCCAAACACGATATGGCCTTTTTAAAAAAAATACAATGCTACAAAAACGCTCACAATGATAATTTATAGACTCTTTAAAGCAATCTATGGTTACTAAAAAAAAAACAACACAAAAAGTACCAATTGTTTTCTTTTGGTAACCCTCTGGGTGTACAATGTACAATGTACAATTACAATGTGATCTGCTGCCATTCTCCAACTTGCGGGGTAGAAAAAACGACATTGCCTCCACAACATGGAAATTAATGGTGCCAATGGCGCTGAAGAGCCGTACCCGGAAAAGGTCGATGAGTCTGCTGATACTCACAACCACCGCAGATTTGTCGGATAGGTAAGTATCCCAAAGGGTAGCTCGGGTGAGGTTGCGGGGGTTAACGTGCTTAGCCCGAGCTACATTTTGGGGCAAATGCCCTGGAGGTTAACTAAACAAACTTTCCTTGCAGGGCCCCCCTTTTCTATTAAGGCCCCCCTCCCCAGTTAAACACATTTCCAAAATGCCCCTCTGAAATACCTTCACAGTCGATATTTAAATGGAACCAGCTCGAATCAAAAATCAAATGAGGAAAAGTTGCTCTCTGCTACTTTCATTGCTGGTGTACTTAGAAATAACATAGAAAACGTAGCACACTGAAATAAGCAGGTATGAGAAAATATTTATTACTTTCTTGTCAATCTTTTTTTTTATCTAATTAACCAGCTTAACCCCTTTTTAGCGCAGTGATGATAATTAGTGGAAATTTTGTAAAGAAAATTGAACAGTTGTTTGGCAGCTATGGAAGACAAGGCAAACAGAAATAGACTCTCCCCCCACCCCAATTACTGGGGATTTTCTAAGTAAGTTATGCACAAACAAAATTTATATGCTGGCGTCATATATACACATAAGGGGGTTTCTGAGGGTCTACTGTTTGTTGAAATGATTTTAAACCAGAAACTTCAAGTATAGTTTAACCCCATGCGGGGTATATTTTTTATTTAAAAACAAAATATTTTTTACAACAACAATATCCAACTGGACGTTGGACTGCAGACAGAAGTATACACAGATATTCAAATATATATATCGGGAAGGAACGGGGGTCTCCTACAAATGGTGGCCCCCGTTTCTCCCCTCTAACAGTTGATCAGACCTCCGCTGTTAGGAGGTCAGAGATTGATGGTTAGCACTGGGATTTGTTCAACGCGTTTCGTCTTCTGTAGACTTTGTCAAGAACACCCGTGCTCTAAAGACATCAAATAATCTTTCAGTACATTTTTTTGCAAATATTAATTTGTTTCCTTACTTCTAGGGTTAGATTATGGGTCAATTCACCTGTCCTTTCTTCCTTTTTGTTTTGGTTCTACCGTTGTTGTATCTTAGAGTTTCTTATTCCTTTTTGTAAGCAGGTGGAAAGTTCCCGACCTTCAAATCATAAATATACATAATGAGAGATACTCTCTGATCACTTCCCAAACATCCATGTCCGTCTAATCGATATGGTTTCCCAGTCTATCCCTGTCATTGTGTCTCTCCCCAGATCCTGAACTAAGCCCTCCCACCCTAATCCTTCATTGTGTCTTAGATCCCAAGAACCTATGGCTGGATGACTATTTGTTAAGTGTAAAAATCACCCCAGTGAGAAAAAAACACACATCAATTTTAAACCATTAAAAATTGTTGCTCTCCCAGTATTAAATTGTATGAATGTATGTGTGTGTAAGTGTGTGTGAGGGTGTGTTTGTTCTGTATATGTGTGTATCTATGAAAATGTCTGTGGTCTGTATAGTGTTGTTTAGATCCAAAAAGGTCCACTACTATTGATTGAACTGCCCCTTTAACCTCCCTGGCGGTTCACTGAGGTGCAGATTTCTGTACCAAAAGTGATTTGCCTTTCGGCCCCCGATCGGCGTCACCGGTGTACGCCGAGGGGGCGAAAGGGCTTTTTGTGGGTGCCTAAGCTTGAAGAAGTGTCGAGGCACTTAATAGATGAATGCTCAGTCTTGGTTGTGCCTGATTCCTGGAAGGGTGCGCGAGGGATTTACGATTCAGGAAACGCGCCAAGTACTTGCTTGCAGGTGGGCGCGTCATTTTGCAAAGTTGATGATCAGCCCAAGCGATTTTTATACCCCGTTGGTTATGCGGCATGGTGTATAATTCGGCAAAATATCAGAATTTATTTAAGCGCTATGGCGCGGTTAGAGGTAACAGAAAAAAAAAAAAAAAATGTGGGCAAAAAATTTTTTTTTTTTAGAAGGGGTACACTGTTGTCTTTTGAGTGGTTGGGATGGAAAAACATTGATCCAACCAATCAAAAAAAAATAAATAAAATATAATAAAAAAAGATGTGAATAAAAGAATAAAGTGATACAGAAAAAAAAGAATTACAGAAAGAAAAAAAAATTGTTCTGTTACCTTAAATCTCCGCCGCCGGATGACGGTCACCGGCAGAGGGAGAGGCTGTTCACAGGAGATAGGGCGAGAGACCCGGATATTTCGGGATATAAACGGCTCGTGTGCAGCCGAATGGATTGCTCCCACTATCAGGTAAACGTCAGCGAGGAGCGTTTTGAAGCTCGGATTTCAAAAATTTGAGCTGGATATAGTAGAAGGACATTCTAAAATCCAAGCTCAAAAGTGTATTAAAGAAAAAAAGATTTAAAAAAAAGTGAACCGGGCGGGACCGGGTTTTTCCCTGCCTCGTGACGACACCCGTCACTCGGACCGGATAGAAGCCGGCGATGGACGCGCAATGATGGGGGGGGGCCCCGGCGGCGGAGGCGAGCAGGTGAGCTCCCACGATGTGCCCGAACCCAGTTCGGGCGTATCGATAGTTGCAGAGTGCCTTTGCCCGAACTGGGTTCGGGCATATCGCTAGGGAGGTTAAAGTGCTTTGTGCTTTGGTATGCCCAAATTTATATGTATGTACAGAATCCTGTGTGGCCTCTGTTGTGTTTTATCCAATTAATTGTCATCACCCATTGGGACTAGCCCCTAAAGTGTGCTAAAGTGCAAAGAAGGTGTGTGTGTCAAGTTATGCATCCAGTCCTACTAAGTAGTGTAAACTACCTAGATGTTATTTGTCCATAAAGTGCTGAGTGCTTAGTGCATATGTGAACTTAATTGCTAGTGTTATCATAGTCTGGAAATTGCCAAAAAAGATTAGCCTACCTTGGATGCCTGTATTGTGTCCAGAGAGAACAACGAGTCTCCCATCCAGCGGTAAGTCCTTAACTGGGATCCTGTCCTCCGATGTCCTGACACCCGCCCCTCTGACCACCATTACTCCATGAGAAGGATGGTACTCTATGGAGATGGTAAGCACCTGTCGCACGCTGGGAGATGACAACTCACTCCCCTGCATGCGTGCGGCACAGTCACATGGGGCGGCGGCGTCGCGGGCAGGTGACATCGCCACGTGCGTCCCCGTGGACTGACGTCATCTGCGCGAGACGGCCGCCGCATTCCACTGACGCCATGGGTGCTATTGGTCACAGTGGCCATGTTGGTACACGCATCAAACAAATCCCAGTGCTAACCATCAATCTCTGACCTCCTAACAGCGGAGGTCTGATCAACTGTTAGAGGGGAGAAACGGGGGCCACCAATTGTAGGAGACCCCCGTTCCCTCCCGATATATATATTTGAATATCTGTGTATACTTCTGTCTGCAGTCCAGTTGGATATTGTTGTTGTAAAAAATATTTTGTTTTTAAATAAAAAATATACCCCGCATGGGGTTAAACTATACTTGAAGTTTCTGGTTTAAAATCATTTCAGCAAACAGTAGACCCTCAGAAACCCCCTTATGTGTATATATGACGCCAGCATATAAATTAGTGAAAATTTTTATTGATCTCAAACAAAGGACTCTCAAGGACAGATATCTAATTATATATCTAATACACCCCTTCCTGTCTACTAGTTATATTTACATTGTTTATTTCAGTGTTAACAGACAGCACTATTTGGGGCAGAATGTTGCATATCTTATTTTAGGTAGGACAAATCTTTCTGCCTATAGTGTTCAATGTGTTTCATGTTGTGGGAAGATGTTTCGTAGGTGGCTAATCGTATTTCAGTGCAATTTAGGGATCATATGGGAACTTCATTTATTGAATCTATTAGCAAAAGCACTTCAGGTTTTCTGCTACACAGTGAAATATGTAGGTCTCCAGTGATGACTTTCCCCCTTAAATGAAACTTGCGGTCCGCCCTTTTCAAACCTTTGTTTTGTTTTTTAGAAAAATTGCAATGGGAATTAACCATTGGAATAGGATTAAATTGGTAACTGCTTTTTACAAACTTGCAGTTGTTTAATTTGTAAAAGTAGAATTGGCTGGCAGACGCTTTAGTTTTTGGCAATTACCTTTTAGTTGTGTTTGTGATTGCTGATATACCTAAAAAACTGAAAACTCTGTCCATGGGCATTTTTTTTTATCCAATTATGTGTTTATTGCTGTGCTTACTGAGCACAGTGACCCCAATATCACCTGTGTCACTGGATTGGAGATATGTGGGACCCCGGTATCTCAGATTCCCAGCAGTGTTTTATTTGCAAGGAACTCTCATGTTCCTCTGCTGATGTTTGTAACTTGTGTTCTGGGGCTGGTTTTACTGAGAATCTGCAAGAACAGGGTGGGGCAGTTTCCAAATGCCGGGTCCAGTATTTCCAGAGGCTCAGGATCCCATTAGAGCACCTGGTTTTGAGTGTCAGGGGCTGCTGTGTGTGAAACAGGCTCTGATCTGAGAAGGACGTGTTTGTTTTGTTGAGGTGGCTGTGGGCCTTATTTATGGACATTGCTGTTACTAGCTACTACCTTATGGG
>CM070034.1:96854003-96871795 GCA_036250615.1 Ptychadena robeensis
AGGTCTCTTCTCTTCTAAAGCATGTTTTACTAACCAGAAGCCTCATGTTATTATTCTTATTATTATTATTTTGTATTTATATAGCGCCAACACATTACGCAGCGCTTTACAGATATTTTCATATCACTAGCTGTCTCACAGAGGAGCTCACAATCTATTGTCCCTACCATAGTCACATATATGTAAGTAACACAGTCATAGGTCACATGTAACTAACTTTATTTTGGGAAGCCAATTAACCTACTGCATGTCTTTGGAGTGTGGGAGGAAACCCACACAGACACAGGGAGAACATGCAAACTTTGCAGATAGTGTCCAGGCCAGGATTTGAACCTAGGACACTAGCACTGCATGGTCAGAGTGCTAACCACCTGAGCCACCATGCTTATGTTCACTGTTCAGTTGTGCTAATTTAAACAAGCCCTTACAGTCATAGGTGACCTGTACTCCAGCACTACATATGAGTATCTTTCAAAAGGCAGTTTTGCCAACAACTATTTGAGAGGTAGCAATTGACCATTAGGCCAATAAACAAAAACATCAGGTAAAATACAAGAAAAGACTAGTGCCAGTTATTGTGATATAGAGATAAGAAGAAAGATCCCCCTTGGGACTTTGATTGGAACAATGAAAATTGGTTAAGGCCCCAGTAGAGTTAAAAAAAGGACGTTTATTGAAAGTTTCGGTTAAAGTGTATGATTTCTTAACCGTCTAGGTAAAAGAGCAGATGTTCGGGGTACACATTGACAAATTTACCATGTGAGTAGAGTATAACACATATACAGGTATATTGCACAGTGCCCTTGGCATCAATCATACATATTGTGAAAACGATAAAACCAAAATACAGACAGATAAGCGAACAATGGAGGTAGATGGTTATAAGTGCACAGAGGGCAACATGTTTCGCTATGGGAGCTTCGTCAGGCCAATGCACTTTGATGTATATATGAGTCCGCTTAAATTGATTGGAAAAGAATCTTCCCCTATGTATAGTGAGAAGATATGATCTCGAGAATGGGGGAAGGTGGTTAGCCCCTACAGGAAACAGGGTCAGGTTGAGGTATTGTCTGTATTTTGGTTTTATCGTTTTCACAATATGTATGATTGATGCCAAGGGCACTGTGCAATATACCTGTATATGTGTTATACTCTACTCACATGGCAAATTTGTCAATGTGTACCCCGAACATCTGCTCTTATACCTAGACAGTTAAGAGATCATACACTTTAACCGAAACTTTCAATAAACGTCCTTTTTTTAACTCTACTGGGACCTTAACCAATTTTCATTGTTCCAATCAAAGTCCCAAGGGGGATCTTTCTTCTTATCTCTACAGCAATTTAGGGATGGGAACAGTGAATTCACACACCCTCCAATCTATATATTCCTTTGATCAGTTATTGTGATATGGACAAAATGCAAATATTAAGGAAAAAAGAAGATGATCGTTTTGTGGCAATCAGTCGTTCGGAAATTAAATGCGGCCATCCTTTTTTTAAAGAATGTCGATCGAACAGGGAACCAACATGGTGGTAAATCCCAAAGTATAGAACAGGAATCAATTGCGCAAAGTAGTGTGCATCAATTAGCTGAACGTTCATTCAGGGATCCGTGATGGTTCCACTCTGCAATCGATTGCAGGTCAATCAAATGTGTATCAACCCGTGTGTGCCCAGCTTTAGGATTGGAGAATCACACTGCCACCATTTTATGTCTCCTTTACATCAGCACTTTGACTAGGAGAGGTGCTGCAGCAAATTAGCTGATAATGAACATTAGAGGAGGAACCAATTAAGTGAACGATCAGTGGCACCACAAATAGCATGGGGTAATAAATCCGACAACTAAATGAAGATTCAGATGCCGTGCAGATTGATATATGCCCGATGGTTCCCACGGTCTCGTGCATGTGCATTGTCCCAATATGAGGACATATGAGGTATCAATCAGCCCAGAATTTGAATCTTCATTTAGTAGCTGGTTTTCAAGGCACACAGATCATCACTGGTGCTTTATGGGAAAAAACGCCCTCTCATTGGACACTTGACCCTTCCTGAAACAAGAAGGAATTACAACTTTGGAGTATGGTTCTATATGGAGGTGGAATTGCAGAACTTTTCATAAAAATATTTTTTCTTGGTCTCTCGTCTCTTATTTCTAGGGCTTCATTTTTTTTTTATATAATCAAAATTTTATTGAATTTTTACACAATACAATATATAACACATTGGGGGAGCATGAAAAACATATTATTTACACTAAATACCAAGCACATCGAGGTAGCGATACAATAATCATGGTAGGCTAGGCAGCGAAAGCACCGAGGCAACCCGCACTACCCACCCCTCCTGCAAAATAGGCGCCAACATCAAACCGCCCCCCAGAGGTGGCAACTAAGCTCCATTCCCATAAAAAAACAAAAATATAACGTACATCTATAAAAAGAAAACACAACAAACCAAAAAAAAAACATACAGACAAAAAAGAAGACAAACAGAAGACACACAAAACACCAAACAACAGAAAAATAACCAATAGAATCCACACAACAACAGACCATACCACAGTAAAATCAACTATAAAACACACTTCAGCCATTTTAACCAAGGAAAGATAAGAACCCAATCAAACCGGTGGCCCAGAGACCGAGCTGGAAGGGGGGTACCCCGTTTCCCACGTCACCTCTTCCACCACTACATGTCACCAGTCAAGGCCTGGCTGCAAAGTAGATCCAAGAGGCCCAGGTCTTCATAAATCGTTTATGACTATCGTTTTGGGTGGCCACCCATTCTTCCGCTGCCATAGTCTCTGAGACCCTACCCTTCCATTCCTGCACGGTGGGAGTAATTGGAGACCCCCAATGAAGAGGGATCAGGGCTTTCGCCGCATTGAGGAGACGGGGTAGAACATGCTTTTTGTACTTAGCCACAGGAATGGTCGTGCAGTGCAGGAAGAAGAAAGCCGGGTCCTCAGGTATGGGATACGCCGTAAATTCCGGCAGTAGGGCCCTTATTTGAGTCCAGAAGGGGGAAATACGAGGGCAGTCCCACCACAAGTGCAAAAAAGTGCCACGGCCGCCGCACCCCCGCCAACAGTGAGGGGAGGCAGAGGGAAGGCACCTCGCCATCTTCACCGGCACCCAGTACCACCGCGTAAAGAGTTTATAGCACATCTCTTGTGTTTTGGAGCTAATGGAGGAGGTATGTTGTAACTGCATCATAACCGACACCTGGTCTTCCGTAAAGCTGACACCCATCTCTCCCTCCCATTCTACTATGAACCGCGGAGCCGCGTCAACCTCTCCCGATTGGAGCAACCGGTAGAGGAGCGATATGACATGGGGTTGGGCCTCGGTCGCAGAACACAGCGCCTCCCAAGGCGTCAGAGCGCCCGTGCCTCGCATGCCCTGGAGTTGTGTGTCAAAGAAGTGAGACAGCTGCGCATAGTGCCAGCCATCCGAAGGGTGCGAGCCCGCAACGTCGCGGATGTCCCCCAGGGGGCACAGCCACGATCCGTGCATAAAGCGGAAACATCTGATGTCCAACGTCCGAAGCCATCTGCGGAAAAACTGAAGATCCTCCCAAGGTGTGAACCAGGGGAAGCCGCCCAGCGGTAGAAGGGGGGAGGGGTGGGGAGCCCATTGGAAGCGACTGTTAAGCGTATCCCAGACCCCCAAGGTGGCTCTCGTCAAGGGAGAGACATAGTCCATCAGGCCCCTCTGTGGGGTCGGCACCAAAGGAGCATGCGCAAGATCTCGGCCCGCCAAGAATTTTTCCAGCGGAACCCATAGCTTGGTTTTGTCATGGTGATGCCAGTCCAGAATGCGGCCCAGCATTACCGCTCTATAGTACGTCTGCACGTCCGGTAGTCCCAACCCCCCCCCCCCCCTTGCTTTGGGGCGTATGAGGATGCGGTACGCGATCCTAGCCGGTTTATTACGCCAAACAAAGGACAAGAAGTATGACCGAAGTTGGGCAAAGAACGTCTTGGGGAGCCGTATGGGCGCCATCTGGAGCAGGAAAAGCACCCTAGGCAATATAATCATTTTCAAAAGATTAATTCTACCCAGCCATGTCACAGTCAACTTGTTCCAGCCCAATAAATCAGTCCGTATTGTCCGCAAGAGTGGCAAATAGTTCAGTGTGAACAGGGAATCTATAGTACTTGGCAGCTGCAGCCGCAAATATCGGATGGAATCAGTGGCCCATGAGAATGGAAATGCCCCTTTCAGAGAAGTCAACACGGGAGCAGACAACGTAATGGGGAGAACCTCCGATTTGCTCAAATTGATTTTAAAACCTGATAAGGCCCCAAACCTGTCAAACTCCGCCATTAAGTTAGGTAGGGATATGGTGGGGTTAGAAACATAAAATAAGATGTCATCGGCATACGCCGAAAACTTGTGCTCAGAAGAGCCCACCGTCACCCCCGAAACATCTTGGTTCACCCTGACCTTGCGTAGAAAGGCCTCAAGGACCAAGGCGAAGAGCAAGGGAGAGAGTGGGCACCCCTGTCGCGTGCCATTATGTATATCAAAACTTTCAGAAAGGAGGCCATCAACCTTAACCACGGCCGTGGGGCAGGAATAGAGAGCCATGATCCCCTGCAGCAATTTCCGGCCGATACCCAGCCTGGACAAAGTTTGTTCCAGAAATGTCCAATCTACCCTATCAAAAGCCTTCTCCGCGTCCGTAGACAGGAGAAGGCAAGGGGTCGGGTGGTCTCGACCGGAAACTGCGTGAATGATGTGGAGGGCACGCAAGGAGTTGTCCCGCGCCTCTCTACCCGGGATAAACCCCGTCTGATCAGGATGGACTACCGAAGGGACATGGGGATATAAGCGGAGTGCTACGATTTTCGCAAATAACTTAATGTCCAAATTCAGGAGCGAAATGGGCCAAAAATTCTGCACCAGAGACGTGTCCTTACCGGGTTTAGGGAGGACCGCTATCTGCGCACGTAAAGCATCTCTGGGCAAGGGCGAACCCTCCATTATAGAATTAAAATAAGCACACATATGGGGTACTAGTTGGGTTCGGTACGTCTTGTAATAGGCTTTGGAAAAGCCGTCAGGGCCCGGGCTCTTCCCATTAGGGAGCGACTTAATGGCAGCCGCCACCTCCAATTCCGAGATGGGGCGTTCTAAATCCGGTAAATCTGGTGCAAGAACCGGGTACTGCACCTCCTCTAAATAACGTCTGATAAGTGTTTTACGGCACTCCACCTCTAGTACAGCTGGGGCTCCCGATATATTGTAGAGACCTTGATAATAATCCCTGAACAGGGCCGCTATCTTCGTGGGATGTACTACTTTCCCTCCCCCAGAGGACATGTGAGGGACATATGTGGACGCCTGTCGAGCCTTAACCAGCCTGGCCAGCATCCTGCCACATTTATCCCCTTGCTCGTAAAATTTATAAGCCCAGAATCGGTAGCGCTGTTGGAGACAACGGTCCAGTAGTAACCGGAGCTGTCGGCGGTACTCCGCCAGCCGAGCTTCGGAGTCTGGCGAGTGGGCGCGCTTATTAGCGTGCTCCAGAGCAGCTATGTCAGCCAGCAGGGCATCCATTTCGGCTGCCCGAGCCCTCTTCAGACGGGAGCCTTGCGAGATAAGTTCACCCCGCACTACCGCTTTGTGACCCTCCCAGACATATGGCATGGACACCTCCCCCGGTTGGTTAATGGAAAAGTACGAATCCAAAGTGGCCTTGATCTTGAGGGAAGCCTCCACATCATCCAGAATGTTATCATTCAATCTCCAAGAGGAGAGACGTTGAGGGGCATCTTGAAGACCGAGCGTCACACTGACCGCTGCATGGTCCAAAATGGTACGGGAAGCAATGGAGGCCTCCCCCAACCTGTCCAGGTAAAACTGATCCAAATAGACTAGATCAATCCTGGAGTACCGTGAATGCACAGCAGAGTAACATGAGAAGTCCTTTTGGGAGGCATGGAGAGCCCGCCAGCAATCCACCAGCCGATAGGCTTGCATGGTTTTGCGAAAGCGCTTCAACATGGAGGCCGGGAAGGAGGAGCGACTGGAGGAGGTGTCCAGTACAGAGTCAGGGTGGATATTAAAATCCCCGCCCACCACCAAGATTCCGGATCTAAATTCCGACAGTTGGGTTAGGACCGATTCCAAGAATGAAATCTGGCCTGAGTTAGGAGCATAAAGGCAGGCAAAGGTATAGAAGTCATTGTAGAGCCGACCCTTAACAAACACATACCGACCCGCTGGGTCAACCACTTGCCCAGTACATATAAAGGGACATTGCTTGGAGAAAGCAATCGCTACCCCCTTGGATTTATCAATGGGCGAATTACCCAAGACCCATTGGCTATACAAGTGCCCAGGCAACTTAGGGACCGATCCCTGACGGAAGTGCGTCTCCTGTAGGAAGAGCACATCCGGGTGGTGTCGCTTGAGGTCCTGCCAGAGGCGGTTCCGTTTGTGGGGGGAGTTAAGGCCCCTCACGTTATAAGTTACTATTTTTAACGACATTGCAGAGATTAACCCGGGGGTCCTCCACCCTTCCCACCCACACTAAAATGGCGAATATCGTGGCAATCGGTACCCAAAAACAACACAGAATTCTATATACAAAAACACAAACAACACATAACATAAATGCAAACAAAACAAAAGCGGCTTTCCCCTCTCCCCCACCCACCTTGGGCCCAGAAGGAAAGGGGCAGCCAACAACTGCAAGCATCGGGATAGGCCGATCCCCACCACGCCGTGGCGGGGAAAAGCTCCCCGAGGCCAGTTCCCTGAGGAAACGAACCCTACCAGGGGTCCAAACTACTGGGGAAACGTGAATACCCATGGAAGCAAGAGGGCAGAGGGAGACCCCCACCCCGATCCCCAAAAAACAGCTGGAGGACCACTGAGCTACCAGCAGGTCCCCTACCAAAACGTAATGACACACACCAAACATTGCAATGCAAGCATATAATCTAGCACACCCAAGGCACATTAAAGGAAGCTTACGACTCCGGACAGTTCAATCTCAGGCAGGATCAGTCGTGACCGGGACCTCCAGAGCATCCGTGGGTTGAGGCTGGCGCCGTGGGCGTCGGCGGCGATTCCTGGCTTCCTGCCAAGGTGGGAGTTGGGGGGGAGCATAGCGTTCACCGGCGGACCCCATTCTGGAATGGAGATCTGGGGAAGGTTAAGGGTCTCCAAAAAACGTGGCAAATCGTGGCGCGACCATAGGGACACAGTTTTACACTCACGTTGTACAATTAGGGCAAAAGGGAACCCCCAGCGGTATCGAATGCCCGCCCCACGGAGCGCCTCCAGCACTGGGCGGAGGATCCTGCGGTTGGTTAAAGTGACACGGGACAAATCCGGAAAGAAGGACAATTTGTGGCCATTGAAGACCACCCCATCATGGTCACGGAGCTTCGTCATTATAGCATCCTTCACAGAGTACTTATGAAATCGGCAAATCACATCCCTGGGGTTATCTGTATCCACATCCAAAGGGCGCAGGCTCCTATGGGCACGGTCAAACTCAATATGTGTAGCGGGATCCCGACCAAGGACGTTATTAAATATTTTAGCCAGCACGACGGGCAGGGCCTCAGAGGTGATTGACTCAGGAAGACCCCGTATGCGAAAATTCGGGCGTCGATTCCGGTTTTCGTAGTCATCCAATTGGTACTTCGTAGCTTCCAAGCTCCTAGTCAGTTGGTCCACACGGAGATTAACCGCGGCTAACGCCACCGCGTTGGCATCTTGGGCTGTCTCTAAAGTGTCCACCCTGTGGCCCAGGTGAATGGTGTCTTGTTGCACCACAGATAAGTCATGTCTGAGATTCTGTTCTAGTTTTGCAAACATGGCCTCCAGGTCCCTGGAAAGCTTTGCGGGCAGCTCCCTGATAATGTGGCACAGTTCAGCTGAGGGGACATCCTCTGATGAAGCCCTCTGGCCCCCCTGGGGCGAGCGTGGAGATGGTGATGGGAGCAGGCTAGCCATCAGCCCGTCACTGCCCACTGTGGATGCCGGGGAACCTATGGGGGCAGGAGAGGATGGAGGCTGCACAGGGCCCGGCGTCGTCATGAGGTAGGCCTCCTCAGCAGGGGGTCTCAGTTCAGGGGACTGCGCCGTGGTAGGGCCACTCGAGAGGGCCGGGGATCCAGGCGGTTGCAGAGGCAGGCTATGCCGGGATGCATCCGCGGTGAGCGGTGGAGAGGAGGGAGAGGCGCCCAGCGGCGGGGAGTCTGGCGCTTTCGGCGCCGCCATCTTGGGGAGAGTGCTTACCGCCGCTGGGACGTCGATCAGGTAGCCGTCCAGGGCGCCCTTGCCTCGCTGCGGCTTCTGGGGTCTGCCGGTAGTCCTCCGGCGTCGGCTTGACATAATCTGCCGGTCAGCAGAGAGGTGTGCGGGTCTGGTGTGCGGCGTAAACCGGGAACGGGACGGGAGCTCTGCTAGCGTGCGTCCTCACTCCTCCATGTGCAGGCCACGCCCAGGGCTTCATTTTTAATCCCCTTGTGAATGGGTAAAAGGACCTCTGTACTCATTCAATAGGGTGGGGAGAGGGATCCTGGGGTCCTCTTGTTAAAGGAGAACCCCGGATACTCAATAAACCCCCATCCGCACCTTGTGGGAAAAAGAGCCCCCTTACCATAACGAGGGGTCTCCCCCCTCATTGAGGTATGGAATTAGGCTTGGTGGTACGATGGGATGCCTGCCTCCCTGTCCTTTCAGGCTTGCCAAAAGTTGTCTGGAGTGCTCTTGGGGGGGGGGGGACCCCAAGCTGTTTCTGGTCCACCTGGTTTCAGAGTATATCAGACCTTGATCTAAAAGAAGGTCATGTCCATGGCCCCTTGGACTCCTAGAAAGTAGATTATGACACTGAGCTGCTAACAGACTGTATTAGAAGGAAGCTTTAGATAGAAATACAAGGTAACACTATAGGTGTATGAGTAGTATTTTAGTGTCAGGGCCACTTAAACTTGGCTCTCCTGGAATTCCTATTACGAAAGCTCTTACTTTCCCTGCTCTGCACACTTAGCCTGTTATTATTTCTTTTATATTCTAAATTATGCAGAAGAAATACTTAGAGGTGGGTCGGAACAAAGCCAGGAAAATTCCTTAGGAGAAATAAGTCAGTGGGTGGTTTAGGTCATCATGCTACACCTACAACTAAAATGTATTTTTGGCTAAACTGACCAATCAAATAAAAACTTGTTCTCATGTTGGAATAATGGATATAAAGGATATCAGCAGGGTACAGTTCTAGGCACGTTGGAACTGCACTTTATGAATCCTTATTTTCTTTATTGGCAACTTTCTCTACTGGCATCCTGTGTTTCAGGATTTTCGGGTTTGTTCACACCCCTAATTTCTTTGTGCAAAGTAGATTTTACTTTTGTTGTTCCATGGTCTACACAAACCTCAATGATTCAGATGTGGTTGGCTTTTTTATCTGTTTGTTGTGGTACTTTCTAAACTTTACAAGTAGTGTTTGTATGCTGTGATTTCTTTGGCTTTCTTAGGTTTGCATTCACTAAGGATTAAGGAAGTAAATGAACAATTGCTTTTTTGTCCTTACAACTTTTGTAACACTAATTTGCAATGATGGCAAATGGACCGTATTTCCAACTTAAATAGAATCAAACAATAGAGTTTATTAAAAATGTATGTTTTGTTTTGTATTTTTATGTCTGGATGGTATCAGAGTAAATTCTTGAACTAACTTATACTGGCAACATTGAAGTATGAGGTATTTGTGATATTTAATATTTATAGCCTCTGTCAGTATAATTATATGTTGTGATTGCTTTTACTTCTCATTAAAGTGATTACAATGTTCAGGAATAAAAAAACATAGGATTTCCTTTCAACCTTGGTTATCTCTACATCACACCCCCACCGATCAGCTTTTGGAACATGATCCAGGGCAGATGGAGCTGGTTGGCTTTTTACTGGCTAGAAAAAAGAGAAACATCTCATTGATTTGTTGGATGCAAGTAACGCTGAGTGCCTTAGCAGACCTGAAATACACAATGCACAGCCAGGCATCAGGAATTCAAAGGAAGTAGAACAGCAGCCCTGGGCTATACCCTTTAGTTGCAGGACTTTTCCACTTTTTTCTCAAAATGGAAACCTCCCTTGTTATGACATTACATGGCAATGCAGTAGTGCATGCATTGTGAATACAGGGAGACCTAAAATCCATTCTAAAATCCAAATCAGATTTCCAATTTATTAAAGGATTGTAATGCAAATGTTTCTCAAATAAGTCACGGCTTAGGACATTATTCATTAGGCCAAGAAGTTATGACATGCCTGACATGCTTTCTGGTACCAGAATATTGCTACCCTTCAGCAATGCACTGCCTCACAGTGACCACAATGTATAATATTATATTATACCTTAAGGCAGCTCCCATACCACATGTTATTACTTTAAACACCAACTATGCTAAAAATAAGTCCTTAGGCATCTTGATGAGGTTTGTATTTGGGGCCACAATTCTGTACACCTTACCCACAGTTATGTTCTCTATCTTACAGATGCTTCCCTATACCATAATTGTAGTCAAATAAATAAAAATACTAATAAAAGAACATTTTACAAATAAATAATAAATAAATATATATAAATGAATTTTTTTTGCGACAAAGTTGCAGCTGACATGTGTCTGTGAATAGAGAATCAGGACAGCTATATGTTTTGGGTATTTGCCTATTTTTCAGATAGTTTTGGTTAATTGTGCATTCGTTTCATTCTATGTTGCAAAGCTTAAGGGCCATTTTACACTATATGCGTTTTAACAACGCACACGTTTTTTTACTGCACGCGTTTTTACATAAATGCGGAAACGCATGCCTATACAAAACGCATGCCTTTAAAAAACGCATATAGTGTGAAATGGCCCTAAGGCAGAAGTTTACTGGTATGTTGTATACTTTGGTTCCTCCCCTTTCCCAAATTAACATGCTGCAATACTGAAATTATGCCCATGTGATTTAGTTGCTTGAAAAGACTGAAATTATATGAAAAATCATGTTAAATACAAAAAAAATTATAATAAATAAAAACCTCTTTGATGTAAACTGCAGTTTCTACTTTCTAATGCATTCTCATTTAAAGAATGACAGGTATAGATTGTATCCTGTGTTGTCTGTTGGAAAGCTCTCTGCAAAGAACTGATCGGAGAACTGTTAGTAATAGGAAAGCCTGGTCATGTGATTTTGCTAAGTTGGTACCCTCATTGAAATATAGCAAAAAGTGCATTTAATTGCATCCACCCTGATTTTTAACATTTACATTTTCCACCTTGATTTTTTATAGATGATTCAATTTCTAAATTTCTTGAATGTTTAAAGATACTTTCTTTATGTGTGACTTTTTATGGTTTTTGTGTTGTATTTTAATTTCTCAATAAAAAATGTATTTAAAAAATGTGCATTTAGTGCACTAGACATGCACTAAAAGCAGCCCATCAGGGCCACATTATCGGCCATGCTACACAGAGCAGCCAGTAACACGGTTACTTTAAATCATATGCCATAGCCTAAGGGCTACAACTATTTCACTTCTCTAAAATCTGTGGCTAAAAATCCCTGGGTTGAATGCAGCAATTCTAGTGCAGTGCACAAGCCCACCATTGATGGCAATAGGGCTATGACAGGGCTTTCTACACAGCCCCTCATAGCCCCCCTATCCATCAGTCTGAGTCTCCGTTGCATTATGTCGATGTGGTGCATGTCGTTGCGCTGACAAAAAGGCAACAAAAGCATGACATATGACGCGTCCATTGACTGTCCATTGATTGCCCACACACGTTAGTCATATGCCAGCTCATATGTCAGGGATTTAAAGGGGTCCTGTTATCACTTGCGCTATGTAGTGCAGGTGATATCGTGGCCCTAACAGAGCTAATGGGTGGCTTGTGCTTGTTGATGCGCTGATGACAGCACATCCAAGCTCCTAGTGTAGCCCTACCTTTACTGTTGTCTAACATCCACATTCTATACGAAGAACTCCTCATGAACAGATAGTATAAGGGTTCTGAAACAGGCTCTTTACCTTCCTTAGACTACTGCAAGAAGTATGTATTAATATTAATGTTTTTGTTGAAGGAGCTTTTAGTGTCTTCCATTTTACTGCATTGAGTAAACTGTGAATTGTGCATGATTATTGCAAGACCATCCCAGAAGGTAGCCATTGGCTCATGGGCAACTCCTGATACTCCTCATTACCTTAGCCAGAGAGCGGAATTGTTCTGTATTGTAGTACCAATATTGGAGGTGCAGCAATTGAACCTTTTCTAGCTGCATTTCCTACTGCTTGGACGACGCATTAACCTCTGAGGCACTGCACTGGATGTCAGGGACATCAGAGAAAATAGTCCATGATCAAAGTTCCTATGCTGGATAGATAAACCATGTGCACTTGCGGTTCCATAACAGCTGAAGTACCATAAGTTTTTGTATTCAGGTGTCTGGGGGGATCCCAAGTCATCATAATGTTATTGGGTTTTGGCACTGTATATAATCAGTTTACCTGTCTCAACAGTATATTTACTAACAGAGCACAGGTGTCCCCTCGAAATTAACCTCCCCCTCCCTGTGTCACTGACAGTACATTCTGCTATGGATAGGGAAAAATATCGAGATCAGCCTCCCCCCTCTGCGTCCCCTGTCCATAGCAGAATTTACAGTGACAGTGACAGTGGGAGGCTCGCCTTCACGGGTACCTCTCTCTGATGACTCTGGCGCCTCACTCTCACCAACACCTACCTGCTTGTCAGTACTCTGTATGGAGTCTATATATCTATGCTGGGAGTTTATGGCAGAGGTGTGCTTATATGACAGTGCTCACCGGCACCTACCTGCCTGTTTGTACTATGTATGGAACCTATATATCTATACTGGCAGAGATGTGCTTATAGGACAATGTTTACCCATTCCTGCCTGTGCAATATATGGAGTCTATATATCTATAATATGAGTTTATGACAGATCTGTGCTTAAATGACAGTGCTCCCCTTCACCTGTCTGTCTTCTGTACTATATATGGAGTCTATTTAGTATATATGCTATATATATACTAATATACCTGTACTTCTACTTACACCCCACGTTTTACCCCCCTAGCTACAACACTTACATGTAAATCTTCAGCTAAAAGTCCAGCTATCAAATAATGCTTAGAGGAGTGGGACTCAGGGTGTAAGTAGTAGTAGGAGTATGTTACTGACCTTGAAGGTTTCATGATTATACTATTAAAGGTTTTCATAATATGAATGTTCAATGTTACAGTGTTATATGGTCATTTTAGTTTCTACAGAGTTGTTGTTACAGTGCAGCTGCAGATTTAAATAAGATAAACAAGAAAATAAATTTAAATGAATGTCATATGCTTTCATTACATTACATTAGTTCTTAAAAAAAAATCGGAATCAGCAAAAATCAGAATGTCACATTTTCTGTCAAATCGGAATCGGCCAAGAAATTGGCAATCGGTGCATCTCTAACCAATATAAATTATAACTAAAGCCCCCCACACACCTTTAGATCATTCCATACAATTCTCTTTAGATCTACCAACAACTTTGTAGTGCTAGGTCTTCCCTGATAAAATACATAGTGATTGGAAGGTCCTTATATTACATGGTTTTGGTAGAAGAAAAGTTGATTGTACAAAAATTGCATGGTAGGATTGTAAGGTGTATGGGGGCCTTAAGCAATACTAAATGAGGCGTTAAGTGTGATGTTTCTGGGGTCATTAAATTAGAATTGCTGATCAAAATCAATTTAAGTGTTTTGATGGATTTGTATCCAATCGAATTATGGAGCATGCGTACAGGAAAATAATCAATTGCTAGGATTTCAGGCCAGTTCTACTTAGTGTCCCTCCAACCTGTAACCTATTGTAAGCAATAGTGATATCGTCTGCTTTCCACCCAGAGTACCAGGAAATTGCATTTTCAGTGATTAGTGGCAGAGGTTCTAAGTGTCGGGGGAGGCTTTCAGCATCACAGCTTAGAACGCTACGGTCCTCTAACCTCCCTAGCGCACTGCTGAGGTCCAGATTTCTGTACCAAAAGCGCACCATAGACTTCAATGGTAAATTTTTATTTATGTAGGCCTGTAACTTCCCAAAATATGTCTGTACAAGGGTCTAATATACATCCTGACTATAATAATGTTTGAAACAAGCAATTTTGTAAAAAAAAAAAAATTTTTAATAAAATTAATGAGAAAACGCAAAAATCAGGGCACAAAGCTATGCTGCTATGTACTTAATCTTGCCCAAATAAAGTCTCTGATGCCTCAGATGTGCCCATTTGCAGTTAACCCTCTCTAACCTGGTGTGATAGATGTGGTAAAATCACGCCAGGGAAGAGAGGGTTACTGCATATGGACACATCTGGGGCACCAGAGACATTTTATTTTGGTGATATTTCTTACATAGATGCCCATTGAAATCAGTTTTCTACAAAGAAAACAGATTTCAAGCAATTAACTTTCAAAATTCCTGTCGCCTCCCCGATGTGACCCCATCACGTCACTCAGAGGGGGTGAAAGAAGAGACAGAGGATTCAGCTGCCAGCCCGGTGTCCCATCGGGGACACCGGGACCATCACCACCTTGTCTAGTGCAACAGTAGCAGCGCTGGACGAGATGGTGCCGTCCCGACCGCTAGGGCGGTTAATATCAGAAACTCTGCCTCATCTCTACCAACTAGCTTTACATTAAACAGGATGACACTACTCTGTTTACTACTGCCCATGTGGATTGGAGGAACTAATATCTAATACTTCCTAAGGAAAGAGTCCAATTTAGGAAGGGGTCAAATTCAGGAAGGGTTCAAATTCAGGAAGGGGACTAACTTAGTTTTTTAAATAAGGAAATGTGTATTTATTTATTTGTATTGGTACTTGGTGACCACAAAAAAAAAATTAATGTTTCTACAGGCTGGTTTGTACTATTTTCTCCTGTCTAAAAAGAATGCCCAAAGGCATAACAAGCACAGAGCCTTACCCTTCATCTAATTGATTGTTTTACCTATTGCTGGCTCGCCATGTCTTCTCCTGCTCCTGCTCTCAGAGCAGAAGTGGCCATCTTGGTGGAAGCAGATCTTTGTTTCCTCATCTCAGAAACCCCAGCAATAGTGAGCAGCACACTAGAGACATCACCAAACCTGACTCTCTCCTGTGTAGAGCACTCTAAGGCAGAAGTACCTTAGATGAGTTTGTGTGCACAAGGATGCCTAGGCACCTGGCATACCAGGTGCATTGCACATTTAAGTTTAATTTATTATTATGGGTGTTTAGAGGCTTTATTAAGCAAGGACAAAACTAGGTACCACCATCTTGTTACTTAATAGGCAGAAGGCTTGGGATTCGTTGCACCTGGCCCACAGCAAAGCACCATATCTTCATGTGTTCTGTAATCTAA
Source organism: Ptychadena robeensis (assembly GCA_036250615.1). Taxonomy (NCBI): domain Eukaryota; kingdom Metazoa; phylum Chordata; class Amphibia; order Anura; family Ptychadenidae; genus Ptychadena; species Ptychadena robeensis. The sequence goes on from CM070034.1 coordinate 96,869,429, forward strand.
CTTTGATAATAGTTTATGTATTATTACTCAAGGTGCTTTTCATCTCATTCATATGTTGTATTCCTTGTATTAGTTATATATTCTTGATGTTAAATATAATGGTTATATTGCTGCATGGCTGGGGGTAGAAGTATTTTACAGTAGTGACACTGTGTACGCTATACGACAAACCATTCTGTGTTTTCATGTGGTTTTATGTTAAGAAGCCCAGCCAACTGCTCTGTTGAAACATTTGTTCAGATCCCTTACTAATCTGTGGATGCTTCCTTAGCTTCTTCGTTTGCTGAGCAAAGCTCAGTTACAAACATCAAGGGTCCCCTTTTTTTGCAATTAAGCGCTGGTATTATTTATGAAATACTTGTTCCTCTGCTTCCGGTGATTGACACAGTGTAATTGTATAATGTATCCTTGAAAGAGTCATCCATTAACAGGGGAAGAGGATCTGGCTGTAATGGGAAGGGGGATCCCTTAGGGATCCCATGATCTCCTGGAATAATATCTTACCCCTGGGAGCCCCTTTTTGTGGAGTACACACCATTAGAGACCATAATTCATTTAAGAGCCTGAATTGAGCTGCTTGAGTTACCAGGCTCTATTTTCCTGTTATGTAGTAATGCACATGTTTCACTTTGATGTTCTTGCTTTGCACCGTTAAAGGGAAAATTAGACGTAATGCAAGACTTTTTGTGCGGTATTAAACTTGTGTGAAACTAGTTTTGTGTTGTATTTAATATCTATGAGGTGTTTATATAGAACTGAACATGTGATATAGATGCAAATTGAGGCAGAATTTACAATGATAATAATGTTTTGAGACAACTGTTTGTTCAAACATTTTGACTGTCAACAGGATTGTCTATGATGAATTTGCAGGACAATACTTGTTCCCTTTCATCCTACTGAAAGATTGCTGACCATACACAATCTGTTCTACATGTTAATGCACAGGGCATGTCTGACTATGGGCAGCTTTGGGGCCCAATTATACCATTGTTCCTTATTGAGGCATGGCAATGCACATTAGAGCTCTTTCACACTATACCCACTGCGTGGCGTTTTTGTAAGTGCGCGTTTTTACAGTGTGTTAACGCATTAAAAATGCATATAGTGTGAAAGAGCCCTTACAGTGTTGTCCTTTTTTAAATAGCACCCCAAAGCACCTTCCCAAGTCCTTGAGGTGATGCATTGCAACACACTGACATGCTTTGTCTGATAGTTTGCCTATCTTGAAGCTCATTCAATTTAACATGCAGAATATTGGGTGCAATGGGCACTAAAGGTTATTCCTATACACACACCGAGGTTCCTGTGTACCAAAGCGAATGATAATCCAGGAAAAACACACACACACACTACCCTTCATGCCATTACAATGCAATGCTGGTTATGCTTTAGCTGCTTCCTTTGTATCAGTGAAAAAAGAGATGTATGCCTTCCTCCTTCAGGAAATGATTTGCTTGCTGCTCTCCCCATTCCCTGCAGGGGGACAAGGAGATAGACATACAGCGAGTCAGACACACACACACACACACTCACACACACAGGCCACCGAGCAAACACACACAGCTCTAACACAACACACAAGAGATTACAGGCTGCACCACACAGCATGCTGGTCCTGTTATCCATATCCATGCACACAAGCCGGTGACACACAGCACTGCCAAGCCAATTTGTGCAGATGTCACACACTGACAGCTCCACCATGTAAAGCTCTGTTGCCTTCAGCCAATTCTTGCTGTGACATCTCCACATACAGAGTTGTGTCTCATGCGTCCCCCAGCCTGTCACATCCATATCCAGCTGATCAGCGTAGTGTGACCATCTTCGCTCAGCAGGGACAGATCAGACAAACGCTTGTTCTGGTGAGTGCTGGAATTGTCCTATCTTCATATGGATTTGTGGGATTGACATGCCAGAACACAATGTGTTACACTCGCTAGCTCTGTGCCACTGGAAGGGTAGATTGCTCCTCAGATTTCTGGTATGCCAGGATTATTTATAGTATAGATGTGATTTTTCTTGCATTGTTCAGGAATGATGAACTGTATGTATGTGCCGAGATACATGTTATTTCATTGGGTGGATAGTGTGATGTTCATTAGGATGTAGCCCGTGTTTATTAGTATTGATGGTGATAACTGCCTGTGATTATCATGAAGATTAATGAAGAGATATTCTGCAGTGAGCTGTCGCATGTGTGTATAGAGGATCCGTCTGTCTTTGGTGATCACAGGGTTAAAGGAAAGATACTGTCCAAGTCTGAACGGGGGTAGCATTAACAGTGGATGCTCTTTGGGTGTTTGACGGGGTGGTAAGCCTCCTCCCCCATATTGTCCTGTAAATAGCACATACTTTCCCTGCTCC
>CM070034.1:96871815-96892305 GCA_036250615.1 Ptychadena robeensis
CCCCCCCCCCCCCAGAAATACCGAGCATTCCTGTAACTCTTCCCAGGCCTGGGAGGCAGAGGAGCTGGACCTATACTCACATATGTACATATACATCCACAGTGCTGTCACATTTCTCTACAGACTTACACACTGGCTAATGTCAGGGGTGCATGCCTTGATCTGTCAAATTACTGCACAGACAAGCCTAAACACACAGCTGAAGTTCAACTTGTTGGCACCTACAGGTATCACAAACATTTTTCACCTTTGTACAGGTTACAAATAACCCAGCATCAAAATATATAGATCACTTTATAACGCAAATGGTGTTATTAAAACAAATATGCATGCAATTATAATGAAAACATGGTGACAAAGATTTAAGAGTAAAGGTTTGCTGGTATTAGAGGCTTTTCTCTCACACCCATATGTGATTCAGAGACAGGACGTTAAATAGTGTCAGGGGGGGGGGGGTCACTGCCAGTGTCCAGACTTTTTGATGTCTTCCTTTCTTATGGAACGGAAATAAGTACCAGAGAAGCGCTGATACTGCAATACTGCAAATACAGATGAGGCTTTTAGGCCTGTCCTGGTGCTGAAAGGCCTGTGGATTGCTAGATGCTTCTACATGAATGAAGCCATAAATAGAATGTCCTGGGAGAAGGATTCTGGGGATGTAATTGGAATGTTAAGTTAGGAATAGTGGCGGTGGTTGTGAGGTTGTGACATAAATAGGGAAATAGTTATGCCTAAATTGGTAAATTGATACTGTACAAAAGGTTAAACATTTTTGCCAGGGCTAAAAAAAAAGATCACTAAAAGGCATCAGTAAACCACAAGAAGAATGTTGGCAGTCAGACTGGCAAATATTCATAGTCCATTTATCATGAGCTTAGAAATAAAGCAGTGGGAATTTCCAGGTCTGGAAATAATGCATGTAAGAGTGTTTGGGAAAATAAGACTGCAAGGCCACTAAAGTAAATTAAGACCTAAAGGCAGCTGTGTATATACAGAGGGACTGGCACTTCTTTCTACCTCACATACTTGTTCTCAGTTTACTTGACAAGTACTGAGTGGGAGTATGGTACTATAGTCATCTATATATATTCTGTGCAGCAGGTTGGCAGAGAAAAGTCTGAGAGGGAGTTTGGCACAAGCGACTCAGAAAAAGCAAGAAAAAAATTGTTGCATCTCATACCAACCAATATAAAATTATTTGTTTAATCTTGCTGCCCAAACGTATTAAAAAAGGTGGCATTTGTGCACATTGCTCATTGCATATTAAAAATCAGATGCCAGTTCTCTGGTACTGAATGTAATAACTATAAATACAGTGAGATATTTATATTCATAGTGCGTGTTCAGTGAGTTTTAATTGTCAGAGAAGAAAAAAAAATGACTGTAACTGTTAATAAATGAAAAGGCAATTAATCATATATATGAATCATTGTCATATGTTCTTACTGAGAATGCTGGTGCTGATATTTTCTCTATTATACCTATATTGTCTTTTTAAGAATAGGTTTTCTTGTTTGTTTATGTATTAATTGTCTTTTTCTTTTCTCTCAACAGATAAAATGTTTATTGCACCTTACATTAAAGCTTTGTGATATATGAACTTCTGAGTAGCACTCACTTTTGTGGCCTGGTGCCATGCTCTGCAATACCTGCCATAATGTCAGCTTGCGGCTCATTTACAGAGCATGTCTGGAAGCCAGGAGAGTGCAAGAACTGCTTTCAGCCCAAAGGCCAGCACCAGTTTTCAGCTCTTGGCAGAGGTGCTGGACAGCCACCTCCTCCTCCTCCACCACCTCCTCCCTACCGAGCACAACATGCCAAAGTCAACCAAAGCCAGCGACCACGTACCAGCACTGGATTCAGGCCTCCTGTGGCCAAAAAGCCCACAATTGCTGTCAAACCCACTATGATAGCAGTTGATGGAGCTAGCAGCCATCAATTACAAGGCCAGGCTAGATCACCTTTGCCTACTTTAAACACTAGAACCCAAGCAACGCCTGTGGTTTGTAATGATGATCGCACAAATAATAATACAGGGGCACCACAGACAGTCACTAATAATAATCATGTGGGTAGCAGTGGACTTACAGAGGTTTTGAAGGAAATAGCTGGATTGGGTAGTCCATCTGAACCTGTGCTTCAGCCAGAAGGTACAGCTCGAGAAAACTTCCTTTGTCGTATCAACCAGTGTTATAGACGATCTCTAGAGAGAAAGCCATCTGCTAGCTGTCTGTCTGGTAGTCCTCATGATGGAAGTGGGTCAAAGATTTATCGAAAAGTAGCAGTGAGTGGAGAAGAAAGTTCAATCATTGGAATAGATGGTGGACGCTTCTGCTACCCAGAATTCTCTAGTGGGGATGAAAGCTGGGATGAGGAAGATGAAGATGACAGAGAAGAGCGCGAAAGCTGGGAAGAGAGTGATGAAGAACTATTGGCCATGGAAATCCGTATGAGGGGGCAACCACGTTTTGCCAATTTACAAAGTGGCAGTTTATCCCCAGTACCAGGAAGGCTAGGAAGAAGAGAAAAATGGAACACTGTGCCATTGAGGCAAAAATCCCTGCAGAGGGTTTGTGCTGTGGACTATGACGATAGCTATGATGAGATCCTAAATGGATGCGAGGTTATAGGAGAGGGTCATGATTTAAATATCATCTCTCCTTCACCTGATCCTTCAATGGTGGATTCTTTATCTTGTCCTCCCTCATCCTCATCTTCTTCTTCTTCTTCCTGCTCATCCTCCTCAGCAGGACTCTTTTGCAATGGGAGTATAGGGACTGAAAAAGCAGTGAATCTTGACCCAGATGGTGTAATTCAGGATGTGATTCAAGATGGTGGGATGGCACAGGCAAAGCCTTATCGAGTGGTGAGCTTGGAGCAACCAGCGTGTAAGCCATATACAGTTGTTGATGTGTCTGCTGCAATGGCTGGAGAAATCTCTTCCCGTGTGAACACAAAAGTTCAAAAGAAGTCAAGCTCTACTCGCTACCAGGAAGTCTGGACTTCCAGCACTAGCCCTAGGCAAAAGCTTGCAAAGACTGAAGTGGAAGAAGCACCTAATCAAAGCTGCTATAAGTCAGCTCCAACATCTCCTACTGCTGGTTTGAGTGCGCACACAGTACCTGTTCGATCTCCAAACTTGTCAGAAATTAAATTCAATAGCTACAACAATGCAGGGATGCCACCTTTTCCTATAATAATTCATGATGAACCAGAATATGCCCATAGCTGTAAAAGCGCTGACAAAGTGCCAATTCTTATCAACCCTAGTGCTTATGATAACTTAGCTATTTACAGAAGTTTTGTGGGTGCTGGTGGAGTCTTTCCTCCACCCCCAGACAAAGAAAAGCGACAGACTGGAAGTCACACATACGAGGAAATAGAAACTACTGCAAGAAAAAGAAAAGAGGAATCTGCAGAGGTGGCTGTTCATGAGCCAGGTGGTTGTCCTAGAGAGAGTGCAAACCGTGTTTTGTCTCAGATTGTGGCATCTATTCAGCCACCTCGCTCACCACCAGAGGCTCTTACTCCTGAGTCTCATAGCAGTGATGAACATCGTCCAAGAGAAACCCAGTCAGACCCAGAAATTCCTCCAGGCTCCTTGGGAAGACCGAAAACATTATTCAGGGAAAACTCAGGGAATGTTCATTTACACAAAACATCTCCTGCTCTGTCCAGTGATGACAGCCCAACTGTGTCTTCCACAACAGATCCTCTACCACCTTTCCCCCCACCACGTTCTACTTCTTCACCCTACCATGCTACCATGCTACACAAACATTTTGCAACTCGAGGGAAACAAGGGGGCACAAACCGCCCTTCTCCAACTGACACTGCGACACAGCCACGCCGGCCAGCGGATGGCAAACCACGCCGTTGGATATCTTTCAAAAGTTTTTTCAGAAGGAAGAAAGAGGGAGTTGGCCAAGGGGGCTGTGAAGACAGAGGAGATGACGGTAAGCTCGTTGGGCTAGATGGTACAGTAATCCACATGCTTCCACCACCACCAGTCCAGCGACATCATTGGTTCAGTGAAAGCAGAGGAGAGGGTGCAGAAAAGCCATCAATTGTGTTTATGTATCAATCAGAGGATGAACGAACAGCCACAAGCCCACAGGAGAACATGGATGCTGAGACAAAGTCTAACAGGTAGGATTTTGGCACTTCAAGATCATATGCTGGCACAGCATAACACTGTCCTGTTGCAAAATGCTTTATGAGAAGTTCTGACACCCTATGTTTTTGAAAAGTCTGACACCCTAAAGCTGGCCATACACGGGTAGATTCCTGTGCAAAGCACCAGAGATCAATTACAGCGTGGTGATGTCACCCCGCTGTAAATGATCGCGGGTCAATCATACGGTAATCAATGTGCTCCACATTGGCACATCAATTACCTACAGTGGGGAGCCGGTTTCCCAGACCCCCAGGTCTCTCCTTGCCCCAGCTAAAAAAGCAGCCAGTCTACACGCCCCCCCCCCCCCCCCCCCCCCCCCCCCTCTTCTGGCAGAGCTGGCCCTGCCCCCCTCACACACACAGCCGTAGCTGTCGACCAGCCTGTGTGTGCAGCTCGACCAAGGTTTTCCAGCATGTTGGAAACCTGTTTGGTCGAATTCCATTGATCCTGCTTGAAGGAACCGTGGATGGTTCAGATGGAGAAACAGATTAGAGGAACATTGGGGTCCGTGAACACCCACAGTGCCCAATGTTCCTCTAATCTGTTACTTCATCGTGCTTAAGTTTACCAAAAATCCTTCAAATCTAACAGCAGACATTCTTGTAATAAAGTGTTGTGGATTTTTGATGATAAATCGTCTATAAATTTATATATATTTTATATATATTTTTTCATGATAAACTGTATTATAAACATGTCAGTGTGAGCTGTTGCGGATTTTTCCTTTCTTCTTGTCTTGTGAAACTATTGTTTCAGCAAGTGACATGAACTGAGGCCCACATACACGTTGACCTAGCCCGATCAAAGTTTTCCAATTTGAGAATCGTAGATCGATCATACTGCCATTGAAATACCCCCCACTTAGAGATATCCCCTGACACCAGATGTAAGTATGGTAACTAGTTAAATCGAACAAAAATTGGTTGGACACAACAAAACAATATGTGAGATATGTTTGATAACTACTCGGCCGATCAAAATGTTCATTTTTCGATCGAACTTTTGTCCAATTTTAATCGATCTAGGTTTCTGTGGAGAGGCACAGATTTTCAGCCGATCAAAACAAATCAATCAATCAAAACAACAAAACAAATTGATCAGTTTAGGTCGATCGAACCAAAAATCTCAACATGTATGGGGGCCTTAATGTCCAGTGCAGCCCTGGATAGCAGTTTACAGACTGACAGCTGACAAGAGGCATGAGGATAATTTGGGGAATAAAAGGTTATTTTTGATCATATAAAATTTAAGCTCAAATGTAGTAAGATTCCTGGGGTTAATTCTCCATATGCAAGATGGGGTTAACTTCATATGAAACAGTATGACTGTACACGTAAGAAATTTGTAGTAAGAAGTTTTATATTGCACAAAGGTGCAGACATTCTTGAATAGTGGAATACTATGCAGTATTCGTCACCACAAACCAAACAGTGCAGGCAGTTTCCAGCCTAGATAGCCTGTCAGTCTATAGTCACACTTTCTTTATGATGCATCTCCTTACTCTTCCTCTCTAAACTTTTCTGTTTGTTCAGTTTCAATTGATTCTACTACTGGAAATGCCCTTTCCCCTATTCCAACTGAATAACTATGTTTTGTCAAACGTTCGATTCCATGGGCAGGTATGTTTTCACCAAGAGGGCAAGGAGTCGATATTATTACTTTATAGGGTAGGAGTAGGCATATTACCCTAATATTAAGGACCTGATCATTCCACTGCAGGTAGCTTTAATATATTTGTTATATATATATATATATATGTTATATGAGTTGTGGTTATAATGAAAAGTGGCAGATATAGTTTTGAATCATATTGACATAAGTGGCTGCTATTCTGTATGAGTGTGTTTCCTCTCCTCCCCCAGTTTCTTATCAAAGGTAGAGGAAGGGGGGTGGTATGTGTCTGTGCTGAGCTGTCAGAGGGGTGGGTATCTGGTGACACTCCTTCACAGGTAAACACACAGGTTAGGTCAGACCTCAGGACAAACTAAATAGTCCTTTCACATTAACGGCCGAATAGAAAATGGGTAGTTGTGTTAGCAGCAATACACGGTGAGACTGCCTTATGTTTTATTTTTAAATGTCATAAATAATGGCTTCTGTATCCTTTCCAAACGACCACCTTTAATTTTTTATGTTTTATTTCTGTATACCTCTGTCATTCCTTTTGGTTAGTTTGATATTTTATGGTATAGTATGTTTTTGTACTTCATAAATAAACAGAATGTTATTAATTAGTTATCATGTTATTATCATTAACCACCACTGATCAATCTTTCTTTACAGCACCCCAGAAAAAGTGCCTGCAGAAGGCTCTCCTTTGGCACAAATGTCACCCCTTTCACCTATTGATCAGATTATAACAGACACCGCACCCACACCTGCTGACACTGATGATCAGACTTGTGAAAAGCCAACAACTCCTTCGGATAGTTCATCAGACTGCAGCCCGGGGGGAGCCACCTACAGTAATCTAGGTGAGAATAACTGAACTAGTAGTTGTTGTTTTTTAGCATTTCGGGTATAAATAATTACCAGTACCAGAATTATGTTACATATTTCTACTAGACAAAGATGCTATTTGTGTATAAAGGAACACATTTTTTTATTTGAATGTGGCCCACGTCTGTCTTAAATAAATATATAATAAATACAGTGTGTTTTATATAGCAGATCATTGAGTTGTGTATTTTATTAGCTCCTTTATAATAACATATAATACATTATAGCTAAACACTGCACATTATTAGACCTGCTTACAGTCTCATATTTTGTGTTTACAGGTCAGTCTCGTGCAAACATGATCCCATACAAACAGCCCCGACAGACTCATGGTGGAAGCCCTCCTGAAGAACCAGATCCCCTTCCATCTCCTCCTCCCCTTCCAAAGAAGAACATGACACCACGCCAGTGTACACCAGACAGGACACCTGGGACAGTACTGAGTCTTGGCAATCCCACTTATGATACAGAGCGCAGCTGGGAGGTTGGTGGAAACGAGTCTGGAGATCCTATAGAAAGAGGCAAGGTTTCAGGGGGAAAAATTGCAGAACTTCAAGCGGAGGCCCTTCGTCGCTTCTTTATCCGGTGTGAGGACATCTTCATGGCAGGACAAAGAGAACCAGTCAGCTTTGGATTAGAGAGCTGGCCAGATTTTCGACTAGCTAACTCCACACCTTGTTGCCAGGCTGGAGATGCTGTATATTACCGGGCATCATATGCACGGGACCCTGGGAATCTCTATGCTGTAAAGGTAAATCAAATTGGCACTGTAATTTGTTATATTCCTGTGAACAGAAAGCAAATGCATTTTTTTAGCACTCAACAGCATATTTGTTCACCAGTGGAGATCTAGTTAGAACTACCCAGTATGCGACTTTCCAGCTGGGTAGGAAGTATTTATTTCATTGACCTTTTTGAATTGATGAATGTGTGGTAGCAGAAGGCCACTCACTTGCCTTAGGCTTTATTGGCAATCCTTTTTTGATTCAATGTTCTTTATTCACTGCCTGTCCCTAGTATTACATAGACGTTGGTAAAATAAGCATTTTATCATTTTATTAGAAGCATATCCCTTTCCTATTTCTACTAAATCTATAAAATAATAGCCCCAAACACAGATAAGACAGCATATATAACTTTGATATGTCTGTAATTTTATTCATTCACCCTTGTGATTTCCACACTACAACAACTTTAGTTAGAGCTAGACACCATTACATGTTGTCATCTGTTCATTGCACCATTGAGCAGTGGGAAGGCAGGTGACATTAAACTTTGCAGTAATATTAAAGTGGTGTAATCTGTCTGGCTATGCAGTGTGGTATGAATCACAAAACTGGAAAGAACGTTTTCAGTAATCAAAAACACTATATACAAATATATAAACCTATATATAATTTTTCAAAACATACTTCTGTATCCACAAAGTAAATTGAAAAAGGCTTTACATCAGAGAGAAAACTTGTACTGGATGAGTGGGCACTCTGATTTCTTTTTATTGTGAGTAAGGATGTCTCATATCCATAGTAATAATCAGTATAGGTATAAGAAGAGGGGAAGTTCTTTGGCCTGTGTAACAAAATCAAATTTGCATTCATAGCTCCACATTTAAAAAAAACTGCCATAGTTGCCATATCCATACATTTTTCATAAGACAACATCATGTTCTGTAGTCTTTTTTAATTACACTGATGATAGGCATTTTTCTGCCAATGCCTTTCTCTATTTCATGCATTGTTTTTTCCCAGATCTGCCGTAGCAAGTCTAAGCAAGCTCAGAGAGAATATTACCATTGCCTGGCAGTACGGCAAGGCCTCACAGAACATTTCAACATCCAGCAGGATTGTGGGCAATTTTTGGCTGAAGTACCAGCTCGTTTGCTGCCTTGGGAGGATCCAAATGTATCAGAAGAAGAGGAAGATGAAGAACAGAATGGAGAGGCTGCAGTTTCACCCACAGAAAGAAAGGAACCTCAAGACAGGAACCAAAAACTTTTATCTTCTACGAATCAAGGGTCTTTAGGTAAAAGGAGAAGCCGGGTGGTTGTTATTACACGTGAACCCCCTAGACAGACACTTGCAGATTTTGTACGAGAGGGAGAGTTCCAGCACCGCAGAGATCCAGAAATGTATGAGCGACAAGTGTGCTTACTGCTTCTTCAGTTGTGTGGAGCACTGGAGCATTTAAAAGCACAAGGAATAACACACTGTGATCTTCGACTAGATAACCTTTTGCTTGCTAGCTGCCGTCCTGGTGAGATAAATTGTAGCTGTTGTCGTAGGTCTGCTACAGAGGAGCAAACTGAGCGATCCAAGGAAAAAGGTCCTTCTGAACAGAGAGCTTTTCCATCATGTGCTGGACGACTGCTCCTTACCAACTTTAGCCAGGCTAAGTTGAAGAGTCAAAGTGTTTGGCGACCCCAGGGTTTGGGCGACCCATCAAGGATGGCTCCAGAGATTGTGGGAGCAGCACAATACAGAAGGAGTGATGAGTTCCAGACTGGGATCCTTATTTATGAGTTGTTGCACTTAGCTAACCCCTTCCTAGATGGGGGCTTGAAAGAGCGGGAATATGGACCTTGTGATTTGCCAGCTGTGCCACGTCGCTCTCCTTACTCACGTGGCCTAGGGCGGCTTGCAGGACTTCTTTTGCAACATAGCCCTTCAGATCGGTTACAGGTGGGGCAAGCCAAGGCAGCACTTCGCTGTTTAATTTGGGGTCCGCGGGATGATGTCCTGCAAGGGCCAGGATCTCTGCATAACTGGCTAGAGTTAAAGAGGACTTTGCTTCTTATAAAGCTGGCAGAGCGAGCTCTTGAAAAAGAAGGAGGAGTGACGCTAGAAGACTGGTTGTGCTGTCAGTACCTGGCATTTAGCACAGCCCAGGGACTGGCACAGACCCTACGGCTACTGGAACAAAACTAAGGGATATTTTGTCCAAAATCTCCATGTTCTGTGTGCAATAGCTGGGAATTCCCACAAAGGCTCCGTTTAAGAAGCTTGAACGTCCAGTGTTATATACCACTCCCTTCCTGCACAGTCAGGCAGATAACAAGAAAGATAGAAGCAAACACTCTCAGATTCTCTCTTACAGTATTCACATTAACAATAGGCATATGTAAAATGAAGAATCACTTATAAAGTCAGTACAGATTACACCGCTTATCCCTTGTTAGTCATGATGACAATTCATTTCAAATCTTATACACCCAGTTTGGAAAGTTTGGAAATCCATTCTAAGCTGATATTCAAATATCAGGAAAACACAATAACAGAAACATTTTTATTATAAGAAATATTAAATGTAACTTAATATGTATTCGTTATGTAGAACAAGCCCATATTATAAGCCATCACCAGTGGACTGGTGTTACATACAAAGCTCCAACACAAAACAATATTTGCTGCTGCAGCTTTTGTTCAGTGTATGCCTTGGGCAAAAGTCATTAACAACTTTTGTGTAACATATTAGTAATCATTTGCACTTGAACCAAGTAAGCTGTGATTGTCTGTGTATTTATTTTGCTATCTTCAGTCAATTATAAATGCTATTGCCATCACTTTGTGACTAATAAACAGATGAGTTGTCAAGAATGTCTTTTGGCCATGTTAGGCTAACAATCTTTCATTTGCCAATCTGTTTGATACCTAACATAAACACATACATTCTGCAGTGATATGTCCCCTTTTGCCAGTGACACATGCTTTTTCACCAGAGAAGCACACAGGTTCACTAATCCACTCACTTACAAGATAGGAATGTATACAGTATAGCTTGCGCTTGAACACAACAGTGATTTGCTATGCTGGACAAAACTGCTAAGATCTGCCTAACTGTGCAAGGAGAGATTACCAGAAAAAGTATTAATTTGAATTGTTTTATTCTGAATGCTTTTAATACCATAAGTTCATATTTATATTTATATACTACCACACATGCAGTATCTATAAAGGACCACAACCATAGTGTTACAATTCATATATATATACCTATATATATATATATATATATATATATATAAACAACATGAAGACAGAAGTGTCCTTTGATGCTTCATATTCTTGAACTAATGGGTATTGGGTTACTCCTTACTTTTCAGTGCTATAAGGCATATAGTGATATCAATGCCTGCATAAGGGAGAACTCCGCTGCTCATTATATCTTTTGCTGTAGACACTGATAGGAGCAGGTACACTTATCAGTTGTAAGTGTCCCATTCTCTCATCTTTCTTTCAGCTTTCTTGTGGTACATTTTTTCCTTTTAAATGCTGATGTTCCTACTATTACTGTGTTAATAAACATGTTTTATGGGATTGCTTGTGGTGTTTATGTGCCTAGAAAATGCAGTTTAAATATGAAATTCAATTGGAATCTTTAAATGAAACATTTCTGGTTTGGGAAAACTGAATTTGAAAGCTGAAAAAAATTGGTTGAGATTATTTAAGCTTTGGCTGTAAATTTGTTCAAAACATAACTCTGGGTTACTTACCTGTCCCCGGCGAGCTTGCTGTGACTCTCTACGCCAGCAAACTTGTTCCGGATGCCACCTCTTAAGTGTCATTGATGGTGTGCCCTTGCAATGCAATCAATATTGGTTCATCACAAGGGGAAGGGAGAGGAGAGGGTGGGAAATAGGGGTAAAGCAGGGTACAGACGTGGGGATATGGGTCAAATCGATGGCCGTTTCGAGCGCTGTGCGCGCTCACGACCATCTATCTGACCCATATAATCTGTGTACACCGCTGTTTTCGAGCAGGACAAATCAATCCCGCTGGAAAACAGCCTTATCGGACATGACCATAATTACGGCCAATGGTCTCCAAGCAAAGCTTCAGCTAAGCCGGGGAGAGAGCAGAGCCGTCTCTCCCCAGCCAGCCGATATCTGACAGCAGCGTGATGACGTCATCACGCTGCTGCAGGGTACATCGGATGGCTCGAATATCAAGCCATCTGTACCCTGCTTTAGAGAAAAGAAAGTTTGCTCAATAGATCTTAGATTAGACATAATTGGCTTGTCCAATTTCAAATATGGACTGTCTGTCTAACATGGATTGTTACATGGTGTTATCAATTCAAAAAGACCTGTGATATGCTCCATAGTATCATTTGATACATATCTATAGAAATACCAAGAAAATCGTCAGATACTTAAACAATCTAATGGAATTTACCAACATGTTGATCCATTTTATGTTTGATTTAGATCACTTTTAGTCAATCTATCCAGGTGAAAAGGAATCAAATTTTTAAGTCATGGTTATCCATCGCACTCAACGCCATCTTCTTTCTGGTTCGCAGGCGTTCAGGAGATCCTCTGCTTCACCTTATGATTAGTTTGCCAGAATTGGAAAGCTGCTATACCAGCTTACTGTTGGGGTCTGTGAAAATATCTGATTTTACAATGATAATGTAATTGGTACTAGAGCACTGCTCTGTGGGAAAAAACTGAGGAAGAGCAGAACGGTGGTCTAGAGATGAAACGAAAGATAACAGTGTTGAGAGCCATGTATCAGTTTAATATAACTTCTTATTTGTATAGGGATTTGTATAGGGATTCACATATTGTATAGGGATTTGTATAGGGATTTACATATTTCACAGACCCCAACAGTCAGAGTTTACAAATGGTCTGATTCTACCTGGACTGAGTAAACTGGTATAGCAGCCTTCCAATTCTGGCAAACTAATCTCAAGGTGTCCATACAATGTTCAATGTTTTCATTTGATCAACTAAAAAAACCTACCTGCATCGATCAACTAAATGTGATCAAACTGAAGATGGGTTGAGCAGTGATTGGACATGTCGGTAAATTCCAGTCATTTGTACAAGTATCTAACATGTCTTCTTGGTGTTTCGATGTATTTGTAACCCATTGTACTATGGAACATGCACACAGGAAAGCAATCGATCAGTTTTTCATCAATCACACTGTGCTGGTACTATTGATTGATGTTAGATGATGAAGTCAATCTAATCAAAGATTGATCTAGCCAAACTTGTTTTCAGTATGTCCACCCTAAGATGCTGGGCAGAAATGATCACATACAAGGGACAGATTCTACTAGTCTTTTGCAATGGCAATGATTTCAAAATGTGCTCTCTTTTACAAAATTAATTGATGAAGCAGCATTGTTTCCTGTATTGTTTTCTAAAATAACGAAGAACAGTAATACATTTACTATTAAACAGCACATTCTCAAGCTATACAACCACAGCTACACAGTTTACCTATGCAAAAACAGAAAATGACATAAGTGATGCAGATTTTTTACCAGCATCAACAAAACTTTTTTAGGAGTCACCTGAAATGTACTGTAATTGCCTCTTGAGCCTGCCCATAGTTGAGATTAACATTGTTTTTTATATGGTGACAACACTGTATGTTGTTATGTTTAATCAAGCACAGTTGTTTATCGCATTAATGGTAATCGCATGCCTTGATGCAGATGTCGGCGCATCCCATATGTATGCATGACTTACCACCTCACCTGTTCACAAAGCTTTAAGCAGGTTCGCCGGCTGGGAGGTTAATACAGTGCAGTACGTCAACCTCTCCTGTCCACTGGGCTGGCAGACTCGCTGAAAGCCGCCATGCATATGTATAGGATTGCTTCTCAGGCCGGAACGTTATGCTATTGTTGGTGGGAATAACATAGCTAGTACGATAAGTCTAGTTAAACCAGGAAAGGCTAAAGGGCTGTGCTGCCTTGGTCTGACCAATTGCACGGTGACCCCTCTGGCGGTATTTTTTCTGCCCGATCCTGATACTTTGGAAGGGGACCAGAGTCTCCATCCAAAGTATCTGACATGATAGTTCTGCAGACAGCTTATTAAAGCTTGGTGATGCCACCACACAGTAATGAGTCACCTGCAAGATGGCCGGGACTCGAGGTGTCTATGGCTGGCTTAACACATCGTAATAATAATTGTTTAATTTGCTTACGTTACTTTTGCGATCAGGTCAGCAGCTGTGTTTAAGAGCCATAAATCTATATATGATAAAAATACCCCCAAGAATATTCTTACGTTCCCCCTTTTAATGTACCATATAGAAGCTGACCCGAATATAAGCGGTATTTTAACCAAAAACCTGGAAAAGGTTTTTTCATGTATAAGCCTAGAGTGGAAAATGCACAACTTAGGCACATGAAAAAAAGCGTGCATTTTGGGTGCATTTTTTGATTTGGTACGCTTTGTACGCTTTTGAACTTTTTTTTTCATGAACATTTTTGTTTTTCTGCGATCTATGCATCTTTTAAAAAAACATCCAAAGTGCCCCTAGTGCATGGATCAAAAAAAAACACTATAAATTCTACTGAATTTCGAATTGCATCCAAAAATGTGCCCAAATCGCAACAAGATGCACCCATAATGCACACTTTTTTACATGTTTTTTTTTATATTGTATTTTTTTGGATGCACCTTTATGAGCATACTTGCAACGCATTGAACCTCAAAAAGCAGTGCAACTCGTTGTACTGACGCGCCTGTATGTACTGTCCCATTTTTAAAATAATTTTTCACCCATGTCTAAAGCTAGGCATAGACGGTCAGATTCCTGCCCGACTCGACAATCGATTGGCAGTCGGGTCGGCAGAGAATTGGGTGCGCCCCGCACTGTGATACGTCATGCCGGTAAATTCACAGCCGATCCCATTAGTGTGGATGGGTGCCCAGCGGATTCTCTGCACTAGCAGACGTGTGTCATC
The DNA here is from genome assembly GCA_036250615.1 of Ptychadena robeensis. Lineage (NCBI taxonomy): Eukaryota > Metazoa > Chordata > Amphibia > Anura > Ptychadenidae > Ptychadena > Ptychadena robeensis. The sequence continues at coordinate 96,886,202 of CM070034.1, forward strand.
ACGTTCGGTCGGCTGGGCAGTCGATGGGATAACGACCCATCTATGCCCAGCTTAAAAGACTTGTGTAGAGCCTTGGCAAAACAAACAGCATGTGCTATTGTCAATTTTAGTCAGTTGTGACTAAATGAACTGTGGGAGTTAATTGCAAATCCCCTAAACATGACATCATCACCAACATTGCTGGAGATGGACAGAAGTGTTGTGGGAACATTACAAACAACAAAAAAGTATTTCTCCTACATGTGTAGTTTTTGCATACATAAATTACAGTCAAGTTAAACATTTTTTAAATTGACTTAACTTTGAAAAACTACATACGCTAGAGCAATACCTTTGTATGTTGCTACAATTTTTCTCTACATCTCCAGCAAATTTGGTGATAATATCATGTTTAGTGGCTGTGCAATTACCTCCAACTGTAAAATGTCACGATTTTCATCTCTTGACCCGTGCTGTCTTTCATTTTGTCTTTCAGAGCCACATTTAGCCAACTACTATGTGTTGATCAGATCTGTTACATAAATAGTATAGGGCATTATATAACCATCACACTGCAGATTGGAGGCAGCACAATGGCTGTTTGACCCAGATTGTGCACTGACAGATGTGTGGATGTTTGGCTGCTCATAGGTCACAGTACTGGAATGTGTGAGCTTTGACTGGACTGTATACTGCTTTGTATCCTTTGTTTTTCATGAGCTTGTCAGCAAACTGGACTTACCAGACTGACAAAACAATCCCAGTTAGACTTGAATATAATGAACTGGGAGGATGGGATGACACAAACTGCCTCAGTTGTCTAAACGAAGACAGAAATCCTTTTTATTAGAACAAAGATGTATGTTTAGCCAACATGAAAATTCCTGAATGGGACAGTTTGTGTCCTTGTCTTTTTTCCCCACTGTCGGAGTGAGCCAAACACAGGAAAACTTTACCCTAGCCCGATCATTTATTTTATGTAATCATCTAATAAAATCTTAAATACATCAAAAAGGTGGTAAGTTATGGGTCAGTTATTATTACTACATTAATATTGTTGCAGTCTAAAGTTGAAGTTTAAAAACAAAGTTGGGGGGGGGGGGGGGGGGGATTGGGGATTATAAGCCACTTATGATGGGTACCAGGCACTTTAGGGGTTGATTTGTCAACTCGAGTCCTATAGACCCATATGGGGTGACCTGAAAGCTTGCCATTCAAAGTAATGGGGAGATCGGAGGAAATTTACCAGCATGTCGGATCACCGTGCGATCCGACATGTGGGAGATTCTTGGGTCGGATCTCACCAGGGGGGCCCACCGAGAGATGGCCAGGTGACTGGGGGGTGCAGCCAAAAAAATTGGAGTGAAAAGTGGGCTGTGTATGGCTAATTTAGAGGCCCTCATACACCTTCGTAGTTTCTCTTTTAGATTTTCTTTTAAGATATCCTTTGGTTTTACAAAACCTATGAGGGACTCTCTAAACAATCAAGTCTACCTGTGTTCAATCGCAGAGGACCCAGCACTACATTGTTGTTGGTAGGATAAAGGAAATCTGACAGAGAAATCTAAAGGTGCATGGCCAGCTTAAAGCTGGAACACACGCATAGACATGGGCCAGATCGCATTCATGCCATCTATCTGGCCCATATTTAATGCGGCCATCCCTGTTTTTAAGTGGGACCAATCAAACCCTGCTCGAAAACAGGGATATCGGACATGACTGTTAATCATGGTCGATGTCCATTGGTTTGCACAGCATCCTCGGAGCTGGAGACACAGCAGCGCTGCGCCTTCAGCTCCTTCGATGACGGACAACAGCACGATGACGTAATGGCGCTGCTGCTGGGAACCTTGAACGGCTCCTATATCGAGCTGTGTGTTCCCGGCTTAAGACTGTCGGGCTGATGACCAATAGTATGGCACGTGAGAAGAAAGGGGATGAGCCTCAGCCAGCAGAAAAGATCCCCTCAAATTTCTAACTGTAGTTGAAGCTCTTTCCTTAGATACATTATCATCTGTCATAGCTCCATAACAGACAACTTTAAATGTAAATGATTCTATATATATATATAGAACATTAACTAGCTAAAAGAGTCATGGTAACCAGAGTTTTGGCAACCAGAACAGAAGTCATTTTAATTTTGTGCATCCTCATTTTATGATACTTTGCGCTAGGGCATTAATGACTTAAGACCTTATCAAATTAAGTCACCAGTTACTAATGTCCAGTTAACTAGTCATGATGATGTCATCACAGACCCAGTAAAGGAACACAAATGACCAACATTTAACAACTTTTATAAGGGTACAGCTTAAACCACAGCAGCCATGAGTCAATTGTGGTCCACAAAAGAGAACATTGTCATTATAAAATAAATATAACATTACTGGCTTGCATGCTTCTCAACAAAAAAAAGATTTACCCCCCCCCCCTTGCCATCTGATTCAGTCCCGTTTTCTGTGCCAAAACCCGTTTTCAAATTCCTATACCAGAAAAGGTACATAGGTTCATTAACTCACTTAGTCAAGTAGTGGAATATATAAAATTCAGTTCTTCATCTCATAAAGTAGCAGAACATCCACAAGATATTTGTTTACATTTCACCAGCCGGAGTCCAGCTTGGGAATGCCCTCCCCTCCCATACCCACCAATCAAAGGCAGAGACTGCATACACGCTGACTGCATCTGAGATTATGCCAGTCACCGCGCAAGTTGGTGCGCCTCTTCTCCTGAGAGGAGTCATTCAGTGCGCACACAGAGATGGCTGGTCTACTCCTCTCAGGAGCTGTCGACTGTCCCTGTGATGCCCTACTTTGTGGTATAACACACTGTTTTTTTTTTTTTGTTTTTACAATGACTTAAAACAGCTTGTGAACCGACAATGTGCTCCCTGCAAAAACGACTCCCTGCAAACGCTGCAAAAGAGTGCACGCGTTTGCAGGTCGTTTAATTTAGGACCCCCTAGAAGTCCTATTGGGCGGCAGCCAAAAACCACCCAGTGGGCGCCTAATGTGGCTCAGTCACGTTCAGTGGTTGTTTACCTGGGGGTTAAAAACCCTGATCTGACTTTTATCTTTGGGGTCATCTGAAGGCAATTGTCTATGCTGTGAAGATACGAGATGTGCAGCACCTGAAACTACGGATACTGGAAGCCCATGCTAGCATTTCTCCTGCAGTGTTGCTATCAGCGTGTGAAGAGTGGGAGAAGAGGGTGCATTGACAATCCAACACAGTGGGCAGCACATTGAACACATTTTATAAGTGGACAGAAACTTGTAAATAACTCATGAAAGAATAAGGTTACGTTAAAACCAAGCACACTATTGTTTTTCTTGTGAAATTCTCAATAAGTTTAATGTCACATGACCCTCTTCCTATTGAAAAAACAAAAGTTGGATTGAAAATGGCCGCCATGGTCACCACCCATCTTGAAAAGATTCCCCCCCCCCCCCCCTCACATATACTAATGTGCCACAAACAGAAAGTTAATATCACCAACCATTCCCATTTTATTAAGGTGTATCCATATAAATGGCCCACCCTGTACATCAAGCCAATGTATTCTAGATCTGGTGCAATACTGGTACCCTTGAATTGAAATGTGTAGTGCAGAGCATACAAGGATACGCTCCCTGGAATGGCTTTCTAGGATAAAGTGTCTGCAGTGTCACTGCTGGAGAGACATGCACACACGGCAACTCCTGCTCTTGTAGATCACTACTCTTCACCAAGCGTGCATCATGCCTTTATTTTTGTAAATGCATTATTTTATCTCTTTACCAATAACAGAACTTTATGTTTGTTAAAGTTTGTTTGTTGCACTAGGTTTAGTGCTTTGAATTTATTGTCAAATATAGCAATCACTATAGCAACACAAAGAGCAGAGACATCCATTTTTGAATGAACTGACTTTATGAATCAGTGTCTTTAGTAACTAAACCTTTACCATATAGGAAGAGCAATAGATAGGACCGTGAGAAAATATATTTTTGCAATGTTTGAAGGGAGTGGGGATTCCTCCACAGGTTTATTATTCTTACACACTACACATAAAATGTGACTAGTTAAGATTTTCTCAAGACATATGAAAGAATGTATAAACTGACACTGCTCTCCATTCGGGAAGGACACTGTCTACTGCAATGGCATTAGGTTGAAACTTTCTCAGCCACTGCTTGGAACAATCATGTTGCAAAAGCTCAGAATACAAACAGCCTGAAAAATGATGGTCATCGTATAAAATATCATAATTTTTTACCCTTGTTGCCTAATCATGTAATAATCATGGCAATACATCTACATGTCCCAAAGGGTTAACAAACAAAAACGAACTTGGGACTCTTCATCCCGCTATACATGTAAAAAACAAGGAACAATTTGGGAGTGAGAGAAAGGCGCACATGCACTCAATCAAGCACTTCCCCATTTGGAGCTGAAAGCTCCGCGGGACTTTTAAGGCAACAGTGGTTAATTTTATAATACACTAAAAATATCAATACTTAAATGATTGAGTTCAGAAAGAGCATTTCTCACATACAAACATTTTATAATGGTTCAAACAGTCACAATAGTACAATTATTGCATAACCATATTATCAGTATACATCATAATTTGGACATTACTAGACAGACACTTTCTCTGTACATCAAGATTTGGACATTACTGGACAGACACATTCTCGACGCGTTTCGCTAAAATCAGCTTCCTCAGGAGATTCTGTGTCCAAAATTCGATGAATAGCAGTCATAAAAACAAGATGGAATAGGACTAGAGTTCACCGGCATGTAGAGAGGGTCCCGAGGGAGGGGGCAGACCGCCAGCCCCACCAACCCCCATACTTTGCCCGATGGGGACCCCTATGTGTGGGCAGCGTCCACAGATGCCACCTGCGGGTGAAGATAATATGTTAGGGTGTTGCAGATGCATCATCCAGAAGGTGGCAAACAAACCATCCTAGCCTGTGTTAATGGACCCCTGGAAATGACAATCCCTCAAATATGAAACCCATGATAAACCTAACCTAAATAAATGTGGAATCAAAATCACCAATCCTCAAAAAACCAAAGCAAAACATGATGTGTGAATAATAGGTTGATGTAGGGCAATCTGTGGATGTGTATAATCAAAAATAATCCTCTGTATTTGTGCCGTAAATAGTGTGATATATCGACAGTGTGAGTGAATCCTACCTGTGAGCAGGGTCCTGTGATAGTGACTTGTGATGAGTAATCTAAGGTGCTAGCTTCCGTGATTCCCTGAGTGCTCCCAAATAGATGATATGTAGTGAAATGGCCAGTGTACTAAGATAGCAGTGTCTCCAAACCTAGTGCTATAGCCTCCATCACCCAGTAAGATGCATCCGCAGCTCAGGCAGATCAATTCTGTCCGCCCCAACCTCACAGCCGTCTGCTGGCCTGCAATCACCACCCGCCCTTAATCCCCCGCCATTGCCATGGGAGCCCGCGGCCCCCCCTCCTCTCTCTCCAGGGGGTGACGCAATCGCGCGGCCCCCATGGCAACGCGCGGACGCCAAAACACTCATTGGCCAATGGAAGAAGACAGGAGGGAGGAGAGCCAATTTAATTTATTTCTGGTGGAAGGTGTGCTTAAGCCGGCCATACACAGGTCTATTTTTTGTTTGATTTCTAAACAATCGACCACAGCCCATGTTCGTGGCCATGGATCATTCAGGATCCAATGGCTGACACTTAAGAAATCGACTGAACAAAGATCCGACATGTCTGTATTTTTTATTCAATCAACAATACTTTGGATGGGGACCGAGGGTATCGAGCAGAAATCGATTACCCAAAGTGGAGTACACTGCAATCACTGTTTGATAGATTGCCGATTTTGCGATTGCATGATATGATCAATGGTACAGCCATTGCAGGGGGAATCACAACATGTATGGCTAGCTTTAGTCTCCATTGTCTTAAAGCGGACCTACCACATTGTAGGTCACTTTGCACTATCAGCATCAGGCTGCCAATAGATAGGGCAATCACTGTCCAAAAAGAAAAAAAGAAAAATCTTACAGCAGGAAAGACAGTTTTTCCGAGGCAGCACAACCCATGCTGTGACGTTGCGCCACGGCGCCGAGGTCGCTTGTTAGAGCTGAGAC
>CM070034.1:96912619-96922878 GCA_036250615.1 Ptychadena robeensis
TCTAGAAACACACAGTTAACCCCTTAGACACTAGTCACCTCTCACAGAGGGGCTACAATACCTCAGTTTGAAACTGTTCAGTGTCCCGATAGTTGTATATGCGCTCCTGTACTTGTGTCTCATATGCTCGTGCTTACCTTACCTTGTTTTTGTAGTGTACTTGTTACCTTGTCGAAATTTTCAATAAAATCTTATTGCGTAAAAAAAAATGGTGTAATAATCGTAAATCACACATAAAAAAACAATAATTCAAAGTAAATAGTACGTTACAGGTGCGGTGTTAGTATCAAATCAGCCAGATGAAGTGCAGTAGTTTATATATATATATATATATATATATATATATATATATATATATATATATCCAATGGGTGTCCAAATGTTGCATCATATATATATATAATGAGTCTAGGGGGACAGGTTTGCATACCTTTCAATTTGGTGGTGTATTTGTCAAGAGGGCTATCCTCCAACCTGCAGCGGGGGACAGAGGGGCTGGGGGCTCCCAGCGATGTGAGCTTAGCCTGCACTGGGCTCCTACACCGGAGCCATTTTTCAATGTGAACTAAGGCATATAAACCAATTTCAGGTTAATCAGCAGTCTAAAAAAAATTTGTATAATGTAGTATGAGCTAATTAGGTATGGATGGTAAAAACTAACATCCATTTCCCTATTCTATGCTAACATATATATATATATATATATAAAGACAAAGCCATCATATATAGAGTAGTGAAAGCGCAGATGCGTGCATCTATTTGTTAAGCAAATGTGTGTGTGTGCAGTGAAAAATCAAATTGTTTGTGATATTATTACCTAAGTGTTGGGTGCATGGTGTATGTCTATTACATGTGTGTACAGGAGTGTACTCCGGGTGGAGTGGGAAGGCCCACCCAGTTCCTTCCCTCCCACTCCAGAGTCCATTACCCGGAAAACAAAATAAATGGCAACCATGGTTCCCGTCTATCCCCAGACTCCTTACCCGGAATGCACTGGGGACCACAGTCTATAAAACAGGAGGACATATCTACCCTCCAGGGCTCATCCCTAGGGGTCCTCAGCATTCTAATGTAGCCTACCAGGCCGATGTTCCACAACATAACTAAACTCCTGGAGGGCCAGAAACCACAGTGTCACCCTGGCATTTGCCTCCTTGTTCTGCCTAATCCAGGTCAGTGGGGCATGGGCTGAAATCAGATGAAATCTCCTGCCCAGGGTGTGAGGAGGTTGACATGGGAAATTTGGTATCGTTTCCTCTTACCAGTCTGTTTACTACCTCTTACAGGTAGTTTACGTTCCCTATTTCTTTTCACCACCTCAAATGGCCCCTGCCATCGAGCGAGAAACGTATTCTCTACCGTGGGTATCAAGACATCCACCCAATACCCAACCTGGAATTGCCTAATCTTGGCAGATCAGTTGTACACCCTTTTTTAAACACCCTTAGTACTCTGGAGATGTTCCCATACTATAGGCATCACATAAGCAATTCTCTCCTGTATCTGAGCAATGTGTTCTACAACCGTCTTATAAGGAGTGGTCTCTCTCACCTTCCCAGGCCTCATTCACCAAATCAAGTAACCCACATGGTTTAAACTTAGTAGATCCAGTAGACACAGTGAAACCTCTCTAATGTCAAACAGCAGGGCAGGAAGTAAATAGCCCCAGTGCTTACCATCCCTCTGCACCACTCTCTTCAACATGGCCTGCATAAGTCTGCAATTACCTGGGACATGAATGGGGGTTCCCTGATTTGTCAAAATCTCCTTTGGGAATCCGGTCCTGGAGAACATGTGGAATACTGTACTATGCTATACTTTTAGGCGGTATTCCTCAGTGGGATTGTCTCTGGGTGTCTGGTGGCGCAATCAAGATCACTAGTATATATTGGTGGCCTCGGGCAGTCTTCACTAAGGGCCCTACCTGATCCATCCCAATATGCTCAAAGTCACGTCAATGATAGGGAGAGGAACAAGACATTGCGTAGTGTGACATTGGATCTGTTAGCTGGCAATGGGGACAAGAGGCACACTTTTCCTTAACCTCAGCTTTATTTAATACTGGCCAGTAAAACTGTTCTCCATGCCTCGGTTTTCTCTGCCCCTAGGTGCCCTCCGAGTGCTTCATTGTGAGTGAGATCAAGCAATATCCGCCTATAAGCCTGGGGAACCAACAACTGTTCCTTAACCCCCACACGGATCTGGGTCACTCGATACAGCATATCAGCATTTACCTGATTAAACGGGGAAACCTTTTGTCAGAATCAGTCTCATGTGGCTCTCCATTTAGAACAGTTACCTGCTCTCTCGTATTAACCAAAGTGGGATCTCACATCCGGGCTGTGCCAAATGCTCCCTTTGACACGCCCAAGTCCGAAAACACGAGATCTGAGGAAATTTTCTCATCCTCACAAATCATGACTTGCAATGGGGAACCCTCTCAGAGGGTTGCTCCGGTTGTAAATCTGAGACAGCGTCATCACCATTAGATTCAGAAATATTCATAGCATCTTTAACATTAACATTATCAGTCTCTCAGGATTGCAGATCACCATGACTCGCCCGAGTTGTCAATCATGCTGGTTCCAGGGTTCTCTGGTGTGCTTTTCCTTTTTTCCGGTGGGGACCTTAAGCCACGGTTAGGTACAGCAACACTTCATCCAGCTGGGCCAAGTAGATGCTCCATGACTGTATACCTCTCCACCAGGTCCACTAGCTGGTCTGCAGATTTTGGGTCTCCAAGGCTGACCCACTGCTGGAGTTTAGCAGGTAGTGACAGGAATGATTCCACATCATTAGTAGGAGCTCTTACAGTTGCCAGGTTGCTAGGGCAAGAGCCGCCTGTTTACGGCTTTGTAGAAGCTGCTGCACTAGCTCCGCCAAGGCTTTGCGGTCTTTCTCAGCAGCCTGAGAAAACACTGCAACTTGAGCCACTGTAGACTCTCTCTAGCTTTCAAGGTGGGCAATCAACAGCCTGTTAGGCTATGTTCCCACATAGGCAATTATTTGCCTCACGCTTGCGATTTTAATCGCGTGCGGAAATTGGCGTTGATTACGTCCATTCAGTGGAATAGGCTTATAGGTGCCTATAGACATGAATGGCTGCAATTTTTGTCCGTGTGTGGATGCGATTTTTTTTTTATGGGCACAATAAAAAAAAAAAAAAAATTGCCTGGTCAATCGCGCCAGCGCGAGGCCATTAATCACCTATGTGGGAACATAGCCTTAGTCTCTTGTTGTTGTCCCCAACTCTGCACATGTGCTTGTTGCTGGAAGCGTTAACTTGCAGTAGAGCATTTACCATTTACCTCCATGTTGCTAAATACAAGTCGTGTATCATCACCACGATTTCTTCGTTAGGTCCCCAATCAAAGTAATTTATTGATCGCAGGTCGATCGAACAGCTATCGTCCTGTGTATTTCCAGAAAAAGTATCACACTCAAACAGGTATTGTCATATTAATGGCATGCACATGATTTGTGGTGCTGTGACAGACCATGTGGAGAAAATGTCTTCTGCTTTTGAAATCTCTATGTAGTGCTTCTTATATTATATATATGATTATCCAATAAATATATTGCAATTCCCTTTTTATATACAACTGTATAAGTTTAAGTGCTTAATCATTACCGTTCCATGTTTAACCTCCCTAGCGCACTGCCCGTACGGGCAATCGAGGCAGTGTACACAGTACACTGCCTGTCATTTCCTGTCTCCCGCCGCTGCTCTTCACACAGCTGGTGTCATTATTGACACCAGCTGCATGAGAGGGAAAGCCGGCGCTCCTCCATTAACATCGAGGTCAATCGCTGCAGCTTTCCAGGGAGGCATCGGGTCTCCCCCATGCCGGCTTCCCCTGCGGTTGAGACAACTTTGAACGGTGAACGAACAGGGTTCCTCTCAACCGCTAGGGAGGTTAATATGGTTTCTGTGGCTTATTTATGCTGTGTGACAGACTGGTCATCTGTCACTGTGTAAATGGACCATTTTGGGGGTGTCCTGGAAGGAGTCCGGGATATTATTGCCCAGCAACTATAGTGTGTTTTGTTTTGTGTTTTCTTAAAGGGCTCCCGGACTCTGGGATAGGGAGGAAGGAACTGGGTGGGCCTTCCTATTCCCCCAGGGTCCACTAAAGGGTTAACACCTGTTTGCAGGTAAGTGGAGGCGAATGTGTGTCTCCACAAAAGAAGCAGAGTCCAGTGTCAGGGCTCCCCATGAGGTTATAGACAGTGCTGCTGGGTGCAGCAAACACAGGGCACACAGGAAGTGTGTGGCCCATGCTCATGGCTGCTAGGAGGCAGGCCATTAAGGGTTCCTAAAGGAAGGAACTGTTGTTTGATCGGTACCAAGCCAGGAGGCCTGCCATTTTCAGGACTTTCATTTGATTGATATTTACCACTGTGAGGGTGATTTTGTGTTGGACTGTGGTGCGCTGCCAATAAACCACGGCAGAGGCCCTAAAACGAATCCTGTTCGTGTGGATATTCCTCATTTAAAGGCGCCGTTTAAGCTGAACCCCCACAGCTGACAGTCACTGTTTGCAGTTCCAGCACTGATGTTAAAAGCACTCTGCTACTATTTACACAAATTTTTTCAATTATAGTTGAAGTTCATACTGCAAAGACGAAATTACACATTTTTGACTTAATGCAAATTTTCTACTTTATGCAAATCCATGGCTGGCTTGTAACAGACCCCTTATAGCGTGGTGACATTACCACGCTGTGAGGAGTTGGCTACAGAACTGACGGTAATCCTGTGTGCTCCACTAACATAGGGGATTCCCGTCAGATTGTAGCCAATTAACTTGGAGGGGGAGGAGACTCCTAATGTACAGTAACTGCCTACAACAGGATCTGCCACTTTTTGGGATGAAACCTCAAGGTGGGCACTCCTGTAGTTGCGGGCACTGACCATTATGCATTCAGCTGGAGTGCACACGCCGGTCATTTGCCAGCAATCGGCCTGGAATCGCCACGTCTATGGTCGGCTTAAGGGACATGTAGCTATGGCGGTTTAACTGGACAAAGTGGGGTCACACCCAGCCTAAAGTCAACAAGCATGGCATGCAAAAGTAAAAATAGCAGCGAGCATGTGCCCTCCTGCACATATCACACCCTGTACCTTGCCTCAGCTGTAAGGGTCAGGTTCTTTTACCCACAACAAAACCCAAAATGGCCAGAGAGGTTTGTGGGGGAATTGTTTCAGTGGACTTTTAATGGTAAGGTCACTAGATGTGTGCCCCAGCAACCAGAAGAGTACCTGCACATTTCCTAAAAGGAATAGAAGAAACAGTAAATAAAAACAAATACTGCCCAAAGCAGGGGATCCACATGTTTATTTCATACAAAATCTTTCACTGAATTGCAAGTTAACGCCGGATTCACATCTCTTTCACCACCTAGTTGATGTAACTTCTTAGCAAGTAAAGCCTAAAAATAAAAATTAAACAACCCTTCTTTTCAACACAGGCCCCCATCTGAGCTATTAGGTAAAAGGGATGCTGTGGTTGCACATTGGTGCAAGGTCCGCTAATAATTAACTCAGGCTATTACTTTTTCTAAGCAAACCTTGTAGCAGGCAGGGTAATATATTAACCATTTACTTTTAATATATCTGATAGAAAAATATTAACATACACTTAAAGCGGATGTAAACTAAAAAATAAAAAAAGGATGGAAATGGCAGCTCTTTTAGAAGAAAGGGGGCTGACATGGGGCTTTGCCGACACTTAATGTTATTCACAATTTTGTACAAGTTTATTTGTTTACAAAGTTAAAAAGGAATATTGTGTACAATTTAGCAAGGGCAGTGTACATTTAGGTTACAACAATGGAAAATGTCACAATAATTAGGACATTTGCAGCGAGGCAGTGTTGGTTGTCCCTGGTGATCAAAAAGTCACCCGTCAACGCGTTTCACCCCGTCACAGGGGGGCTTCATCAGGGAGGATAAGAAATGGGGAGTAGCCTATAGTAATACAACATAAAAATATAGTAGATACATATTAAACATTAAGCAGATTCCTTAGAGGGAAGATGTCTTGTATTCTTACCAGATCAGCGTGTGTATAGAGATCAGTGGAGCTATCCCCGATGGGGGGAGGGAGGGGGTGCCGGCCCCAAGTCCCAGGTCATCCAGGAAATGGGGGCGAGGTCGAGCATAGAGGAAGCCCAAGAGAAGTATGTATAATAAAACACAATAAAGAAAGTGCATTTTTTCGAGAATAGGTGAGGAGCCCTTTGAACAGAAATAGAGGTCCATCACCCTGGCAGATGTGCATATGCTTACCGCAAGATATTTCAATCTGAGGGGAAGAAGGTTGCTTATACCACACCGGTCATGGGGGTCATCGTCATGATTCGCAGTCGCTATACAGTTTAACCATGATAAAAAGACAGCTTAGTTTTAAATGCCCTAGTTTCAAAGATATAATGTCAGGAAAGGTATTAGATTATAAAGATTATTTCTGTCTCTAAAGCCCCACATACACGTTCCGATTTTTCGTACGAATTTTGCCCGACCGACCGATCGGGTCGGGGGATTAATCGATCGGGAGATTAATCGGATTCGGAATTATGTACCCGACCGATCCCGATTTCTCAAAATCGGCCGAAAAATCGGTCGGGAACGCTTCGGACCTGTCCGTAAATTTTTGGTCAATCTGCTGTTGATAAATAGGGTCGGGCTGATGGATCGGTGATAATTCGAATTCCGATTTTTCGTGCCAGCCGACCGACCGACCATAACATTTCAGGTGAAAATCGGGTGACAGGATTGGACGAAAAATCGGTCGGGAGAATAATCGGAACGTGTATGGGGGGCTTAAGTCATAGAAGACATACATTAAAGTTAAGAGAATATCATAATAGACTCTAGAGGGGGCTCATATTTGCAAGAGAAAAGGGCAGGCAGAACGCAGAGTTGCCTGCTGTTAGTCCTAGTTTACCTGATTTAATATGGCAGTTTGGGATTCCAAGTAGATCAAGAAGAGCTGCATATAGTGTCCTGAAGTTTCTTGTCTAGAGAGTCAGGGAGTTAGCTTTATTCAGTCCCGGTCCTGTCCTGGTCTCTGTTCGTCTGTACAAATAGCGGTGCTGTATAGGGAAATTACGTTGGTCCATCTTCGTATTGGTGTGGATTGGCATAACTAGGTACCTTGTCAGTTTAAATAGCGTTCCTCGTGTTCGCCTGAGTCACTCCCTTCCGGATGGGCAGGGGCGACGTAGCACTTCCAGTGTGGGCGGAGAAGCAACTCCTGGCAGGAGTCGGGCTGGATAGTACTTCCGCCCAAACCGGAAGTGACGAACCATGATTCGTCACTGAGCCACTGTCAATCCCCTGTGTGGACGTCACCGCAGGTGGGGGGAAGGTAGCGGTTCCCATCCACCCGTGAAGCGGACCTCCCCTGTATGGTGTCATGTGGGTCCGCCCGGACGAGGTATTGAATAGCTCGGACCGGCTGTCAACTCACTGTCACCTGAAAGGGAGGCTCCCAAGATGGTGCGATCCCTTAGAAAATGGGATCTTTGGGATGGCATCCGTGTATCCTGGGGACAGTGGGTCAGCACTCCCCCTAGCTCCTTTCAATCTAATTATGCATATGGATATTGATGTCTTACCTTGCTGGGGTAACACTGACATATACCAAGACATGTGCCCTCTTTACAAACATGGAATCTGCTTGAGTAAATAATAAATATTAAAAATGTGACATATCAAAAAATATATATATAATTAGTAACATAACATTTGTATGTATATATATTTTTCTTTATCAGTATAAATACAATGGAAAAAAGAGCAAGAGACGGTTTGGAATCATATTGCTCAGGGAAAACGGGTCTGGTTTCAACATCTCTATTCCCCAAACCATCGGGGGTGAGTACCCCAAATGTTCGGAAGTATGAGGAAGATATTATAAGGATAATGGGATCGAGCTTACAGGAAACATTTGAAGCTCACTGCTTCATTGATTCCTGGGGGTTCAGTTGCCTTTAGGGTGTATATCCATCTGTTCTCCAATTGTAAGAGGCGTCTGTTCACATCACCTCCTCTCACGTTGGTAGGAACATGGGCTAGTGCGAAGAACCTGATGGTATTGGTGTCGCCCGCATGGTGCTGGACAACATGTCTGGCCACCGGTTTTGAGGGTTTTTTTGATGTCGTAAATGTGGTCGCAAATCCTGAAACGGAATTCCCTTTTAGTTTTGCCTACGCAGAAACAGCTACAAGAGCATTGGAGTAAATAGACAATTGCTTGAGTTCTGCAGTTCACCGAATGTTTGGGTTTCAGCATCTGTCTATTGGGTAAGCATGTGGTTTCGTTAGGTAAAATCCACTTGCATTGATTACAGTCTCCGCATCTCTGTGTCCCCCTTGTGGGTCTGCGGCATGTTTTAGGAGGGATGTAATGACTGTTAACCAGGTAGTCTCATATAGAGCGAGATCTTCTGTATGTTATGGCTGGTTTATCAGAGATATGGTGACCCACTAGGTCATCTGATGTTAGGAGACACCAATAATATCCCTGATATCTTGGTATTGATCTGTATAAGTCAGTATCAGTCTCGTGGTAGTTTCAGAATCTCTTTTTTTGGGGAGTATAGTAGTTGTTGTCTGTCCAAATTGGATACTCTGTAGAAAGTACGTTTTAGTAGCCTGTGGCTGTAGATGCGACTTAAGAGGCGTTCTTTCAAAAAATGGGCTTGTTTAATAAATTCCTCATCCGTAGAGCAATTTCGTCGCACCCGTAAATATTGGCTATATGGAATAGACTTTTTTAGGGGGCAGGGATGTGCACTGTCCACGTGCAGGATAGTGTTTCCTGCTGTGGGTTTGCGATATAGGGTAGAGAATAATCTGCCCTCAGTGATGTAAAGTTCCGTATCAAGGAATGTCATACTACTTTGTGATGATGTCATTGTGAACTTCAGATTATAATGATTTTGTTGTAGAGCTGTCATGAATTGAAGCAGCTCTGTATTGGTTCCCGTCCAAAGAACTAGGATATCGTCGATGTATCTGCACCAGAACACTACATGGCGCAGATACATCGATAGATCCTCATTGGAAAATAAGTCCCTTTCCCATCCCCCCAGGTACAGTTTCGCATAGGAAGGTGCACAGCACGTTCCCATTGCTACCCCCTGCACCTGGAGGTAATGGGTGTCCAGGAAGCAGAAGATGTTGTTGGTGAGTATAAACTCAAGGAGCTATAGGACAAAGTTATTCATAGGGAACGATTTTTGTTCTTTCTCAGATAGAAATCTTTTGATCATTTGTAGTCCCAAGTTGTGGGGGATGCTACTATATAACGCCTCGACGTCTATAGCCATGAGTATGCACTGCTGTGCAATATATACATCATCGATCATTTTTAGTAAGTCTACTGTGTCTTTTACATAAGACGGGAGTGTTTCTACAAAGGGCCTGAGGTAAGTGTCCACAAATCTACTAGCATTCTCCGCCAGGGAGCCGTTGCCGGAGACAATTGGGCGTCCCGTTGGATGTGTTAGCGATTTGTGCTTTTTGGGGAGTGTGTAAAATGTAGGCGTCATTGGCGATGCCACAGTGAGATAGTCCAATAGATCTTTGTCGATATTCAACTTTAAGGAATGGTCAAGTATCATTTGGTCGAACCGCTGTTTGGTTTTGTCAACCTCCCTGATGTGAATGGGGCAATACCACTGCTTATTTTTTAGAATGTCTAGGCACATTTTTTGATAGTATGAGTGGGACATTAGGACGATATTCCCTCCTTTGTCTGAAGGTTTGATTATCAAGTCTTCCACATTTTGAAGTCTGGATAGGGTTTGTTGCTGTCACTCACGTGCCCCTCGGGGTCCAGCGAGACCACGGCCACCTCCACCTTCCACTCCTTCTGGGCATGCCGTGTCCCCCTCTGCTGCCAGTACTTCGGGGGTTAAGTTGTAGACTGCTGGGCAGGAAGCTGATCAGCAAGCCCAGCCCAGCGGGTGTGACCTGCAGCCTAATTAAGACTCAGCATGGCAGTAAACAAGTGCTGAGTCTTTGTTCCCAGCTCCCTGTTATACCCTGCGCTATATGCTAGAACCCTGCTTGATCTCCCGGCTTTTGACCCTTGCTTCTCACCTGGACTATTCTGATCTCTGGCTCCCTGACCTCTGCTTTGGATATCGAACACCCCTGCTCGCTTGTGACCCTGACCCTGCATGTAACCCGGATCTGCTGTGTTCTGTACCCCTCGACTTGGCTTGGACTCTGACCACTCTCGCTT
>CM070034.1:96933253-96951340 GCA_036250615.1 Ptychadena robeensis
AGCCCCCCCCCCCTCCCTCCTCCATGTGAGCAGAAGCGGAGTGACAAGTACTCACTAGCGACACTCTGGCTTAAATTGGTATAGCAGCTCAACTGTATCATGCTAATTATAATTCTTTCAGTTTTATTGTTAAATTTATACAATTTATGTCGCTAGGATAACCGCAGTGAAACATTAATATAACGGAAAGGTTGCAGTTTAGGGTGCCAAATTGGGAATGAAAATTACCTCAAAAAGATTGGACTTTTAAGGTTGTTGGAGATCTAGGGATTAAAAGTTAGTGTAGACATATGTAAGGCCATGTGTCCACTGCTGTTTCCCTGTGCTAAGCAAAAAAGATGCGAGCCGGAACATTTGCCAGAGGATTGCCTGTAACTTGCAGGTAGTTTGCCCATGGCTTAGGGCCAATTATTAAGCATACCAAAGACATGAAGAAACAGCTCCTGAACAGCATCAGCCGCTGCTTTTTGATGTCACACACCAGCTGGTGACCTGTGGATGGAGACAGCTAATCAGTGGCTCGATCAGGAACAGGAAGATCAATCTGCAGCAGAATCTACCATGCAGGAAGCTGATGCAGAGGACAGTGAGGAAGACCACGCTACATATGGGGTGAGAACCAAACACAATCTCCTGGTACTCATCTGAGTAGTTTACTAAAAGAGTTATATGCACCCCTGTATATGTATATATATACATACATAAATTTTTTTGAGCATACAACCACTTTGTTCACTTACACGTTTCCATGGGTCCCTTGGACTCCCCCTGCAATTATGGCATCAATACCATGTTCAAAGACCATGCAATTATTGTGTGAACATACCATTGTGCAAATGTTATGCATTGCAGTCAAATCATTATGCAACACAGATCTTCTCCTATATGTAAATAGGTGCTCATTGGTAAGTTGTTAGTGCCAGATTGTAATTTTTGTCTCTGCATAAGTTAGAGGGTTCAGAGAATGGGTACTGTTAGTGTATAGACACATACTATAGCTTCAGCCCTGCACCCTATGCTGGAACTATGCTCTAACTACTGGCACTGGCCTTTTGGTGTGGCTGGAAGAAATGGAACAAATTACAGCCCCCTGGGATGCATAAGGTATTGCTCCTAGGATGTTTGGAACTCTTAAAAAACAACTCACATATTCAGACCATAATACACACAGACATTTTCTAATTGATTTAACTGGGAAGAAAATGTGTCTTATAGTCCAAAAAATACAGTAAGTTTCTAAAAATCCCCCCCCCCCCTTGCTATTGCTATCTGATCCTGTTGTTGACTTAGCAAGTAAATAGTTAACCACATAAAATCTCCCATTGTAATAAACATACCATGCTGGGATGTTTTACACTTTGACAAGTGAACCTTTGTGTTGCCTATTTAGGACAAAATAGCTTCTTTTTTTTTCACAGTCAGTAACTGCCAGTTTGCTACCGACCCACAGTGAATTGTGACTGCACAGCAGCTACCCTTAAATCAACCATGTGAATTCAGACTTAATTGGTGGAACCCTTCATTATAGCCAGGCCAGAATTGATTGAGAGAGACATAAGGTGCTCCTCTAATGATGGATATTACATGTTACCCTATATATAAATATGCTGCATGTTTCCATTCAATTTACCATTAGGGGGGTAAGTCTTCAAAGAAGGTGCATGTGAAATATGTGCCAAGTAGTTAATAAATGTTAGGTTGGCCCAAACTTTCTAAATATAGGGCAGTGTTAAGAAAATGGTTCTAAACATTCTGAAGCAAAGAAAATACAAAATTCCCAGATACCTGACATGTGCTCTTGTGTCATCCAGTTACCCCTATTTCTTTGTGTTGTCCCCCGTTCTATTCTTCTATGTTCATTATAATGGCACAGGTAATGTGATTCAGATACACATGAAATATATTTGTTGCATTACCTAGGTTTTGTCTGCAATTTGAAAGAGAATTTCAATGTTGTTTCATTGTGTCTTCATTGTATCTTCACAACTTTTTTTTGCTTGTCTGTTGTCATTAAACCCAACATTTCTGTAAACAGGAAGTTGGTCATGTCCTCTGCCCAGTGAGCAACCAAATGCTGTGTTCTACCTGGACTCAGCAAACTCTCTGTACATTGGAGGAGATGAGGTTTTGTACCACTATGATTTTAAAACAATGGAGAATTACACAGTAAGTATTACTTATTCTATATTTCATCAGGCTATCAACAATGATTGACAAAAAAAGATAAATAATTTTAAGAAACCAGAATAAATTTATAATATGTACAGTGTTGGGTTAACCGATTTGCATCACTGCCGATCGTTATCAGCCCCTTAAGGAACAGATCTGGGAAGCAGACACAGAGAATGAACAGACAGCGATTCTGTGATAAGCTTCGAGTTTATTGTACCAAACTGCAATTGTTTTAAACTTCAATTAATGACTTGGATGGAGTGTCACCCTTATCTTGCTTGCGGTGTATTCTGTGAAGATCTGTCTTAAATAGGTGTTGCAAAAAAGCAGAACTAATGAGCACTTCTAACAGCCTGCTGCAAACCATACTTCCCTAAAAAATATGATGTACAAACTTAATTAAACTTTTCAAGTTAACCTTATATTATCCATCATACCGTCATGGACGAAACTGTTGGCAGCCCCAATTTTTTTTCTGAAAATAAAGTATCTCTCACAGAAAACAATTGCAGTTATACAAATGTTTTTTTCCCTTAGTGTGTATTGAAATAAAATCAAAAGGGAGGGAGTAAAAAACCCCACAAAACTCAAAAAATGGTCTGGACAAAATAATGGGCACCCTTACTTAATATTTGGTTGCACACCTTTTGGAAAAAATAACTGAAATCAGTTGCTTCCTATAACCATCAATAATCTTCTTACACCTCTCAGACGCAATTTTAAGATCTCTCCACAGGTGTTCAATGGAATTAAGATCTGGACTCATTGCTGCCACTTCAGAATTCTCCAGCGCTTTGCTGCCATCCATTTCTGTGTACTTTTTGATGTATGTTTGGGGTCATTGTCCTGCTGGAAGACCGAAGGTCTCCAACGCAAACCCAGCTTTCACACTGGGCTCTACAGTGCAACCCAAAATCCTTAGTCCTCAGATTTCCTGATGCCCTATATATTATATATATATTATATTGTAGGCCTCATTAAATTTTTGGTAAACAGTAGAATGATGTGCCTCACTAAAAAGCTCGATCTTGGTCTTATCTGTCCACAAGACATTTTCCCAGAAGCATTTTGGCTTACTCAAGTACATTTTGGCAAACTAGTCTTGCTTTTTTGTGTCTCTGTGCCAGCAGTGGGGTCCTCCTGGGTCTCCTGCCACAGTGTTTCATTTCATTTAATTGTCGATGGAATGTTCACACTGACACTTCCTGAGCCTGCAGGACAGCTTGAATTTATTTGGAACTTATTTAGGGCTGCTTAACCACCATCCAGACTATCCTGCATTGACACCTTATATCAATTTTTCTCTTCCATCCACGGCCAGGGAGATTAGCTACCATCCATGGGTTGCAAACTTCAAGATAATGTTGCGCACTGTGGAAAAAGACAAATCTAGATCTCTGGAGATAGACTTGTAACCTTGAGATTGTTGATATTTTTTCACAATTGTGGTTCTTAAGTCCTCAGACAGTTCTCTCCTCTTTCTGTTGTCCATGCTTGATGTGGCACACACAGACACACAATGCAAAGATTTAGGCAGGGTACAGACGTGAAGATATGGGCCAGATAGATGGCCGCTTCGAGCACCATGCGCGCTCACGGCCATCTATCTGGCCCATATTATATGCGGCCATCGCTGTTTTCAAGCAGGACCAATCAATCCCGCTCAAAAACAGCCATATTGGACATGACCGTTAAATACGGCCGATGTCTGTTTCCTTACATGGAAACCACGGGTCTCCATGTAAAGCATTGGCTGAGCTGGGGAGAGAACAGATCGATCTCCCCGGCTCCGCCCATATCTGACAGCAGCGTGATGACGTCATCACGCTGCTGCAGGGACCATCGGACGGCTCGAATGTCGAGCTGTCTGTACCCTGCTTAAGGATCCCCATACACCTTTAGATTTAGATTTATCTGTCAAATTTCCTTTAGATCTCATTTTGTTTTACCAAAACCATGAAATATGAGGGACTTTCTATACAATCAAGTTTACCTGTGTTCTATCGCAGAGCAACCTATACTACATAGTTGTTGGTAGATCTAAAGGATATCTGACAGAGAGATCTAAAGGTGTATGACCAGCTTAAGTGAACTTCTCTCCTTTTTATCTGCTTTCAGGTATGATTTATATATTGCCCATAAGTTACTTGCCCTAGATGAGTTTAAAGAAGCATCACATGCTTAATACAATCTCATTAATCCACAATTTGTGGAGTTGTGTGTGACAGTTTGTCCAATTAGCTTCTTTCCTCCTTTTTTTGGTTTTGTTTCAATACACACATAGGGAATAAACATGTGTATAGCAAAACATGTGTTACTGCAAATACTTTTCTGTGAGAAATACTTGATTTTCTGGAAACATTTCTTCGGTGCCAACAATTTCGGCCATGACTGTATATACTAACATGTATACCATTGTACATAAATTATTTTTTGTTTTACAGATGAAGGCAGAAAAGTACAACTGTCAAGGGAAGGTAAGTTGTAAATAAGTATATAAAATCATAATGCATATAATAGTACATAGTAAACAATAATAAGCAGTCAGGCACTACTACTACTCATGCATGTAGTCATGCACTACAAGATTTGGCTGTACTTTTTAACCCCCCTCTCAACAACTTTTCTGCTAACAAACTCCCCCCCAACAACTTTTCTGGTAGCACCCCTAGCTTAACAACTTTTCAGAGGCAACAGGCAAAGCCTCTGCCCCTAACCCTCAAGGTGATGGTTGCCATACATCTTTCTGCTTGATTGACTTTTTAAAAAACAGTTGGTTTGTTTGAAAATTGATTTTTCTCATAATCAATCGACCAAAAGTGATGGAAATGTAACATAAAATCAATTGAGCAGTGTTTGGACAGTTGATAATTTTTATTTTGATCGATTTGTATCTGATGGTTGTGCACAGTGCACAGGGCTATGGAAAGAAATCAATTGGTTTGAATCAATCACAGAGTGTGGTAGTACCACCAATGGATGTTAGACTGACTGACAATATTTAAAACAAGCTGATCGAATTGAAGCTCAATTCAGCAAAAGTTGATGCGTATATGGCTAGCCTAATGCACACTGCAAGTAATTAGAGTTGGATTTGCTGTTCCAAACACGTTTCAAAACATTGCCTGGATTTTAACTCCCACCATTGCAGAAACAATTAGCAGTTGCACCATTAATACTCTATTTGAAGTTCATCCATGGATTTGATTGACACTCTTTTTGTGGCTTCTGTCTTCACTGTCACATCCAAAACACCCATAATAAAACTAAATAATCTAATCATTGTATGATTCAGTATTAGTTACATACTATGTACTAAGCATGTGTCCTAAAATGATAATACTCCTACTTGTACCATTTCTTATTGTACTGATTTCTTGTTCACAGATGTACTGTAAGAATTATGTGACCTATGTGACACGAATAAATGAAGATCTTATAATCTGTGGTACCAATGCATACAACCCTGCCTGCTGGAAAATGGTAGGACTCAGGGACATTTTTTGTTCTCCCTGGTCATTATTAATTAGGCAATGGCATGAGACTACATGGTTACCTTGTTTGTTATATTATATTTTAGGTAGAGTTGGAAACTTATGAGATATACTTAAACCTGGAAATGTATTTGTCTTGCATATTTCACAATGTTTACTCTGCTATAAATACATATTTTATTTCCATTGACTTAGACTGTTTGAATTTCCATTACACGGGTTAATTATACTACTATTTCATTCTGTATTGTACATTAACTAAAACAAATTGCAAATAGAAACCCATTATAATGACCACAACGTCTTAGAACTTAAGGACAGAGAACTCACCCATAGAGCTTTAAGGTTAGGGAACTGGTGATTTTACATTTTAGTGTCTATAGAAACCTGGATATTAAGTTTTAAATGTAGATATTTGTCCCTTAACTTTCTGGAAATCTTGCAGCTAGAGCTTCCTAAAAGCAAATTTAGCAGGACCCAAGTTATAATGTCAGACTGTTCTCAGAGCAGTAGCTGTAAGCTTCACTAATGCAGTTTAATATCTCCAGTGAAACAGATTTCCAGTACAAGTATAAAAAAATGGTTGCTCTAGCACATAAAAATGGCGTTTAGCATGGCATCATGAGATTGTAAATAAACCCATACATTCCAGTGTAAATCCATATTCTAATGTAAGTACATTGTGCTAATGGCAACACAGTGCATATAGTGTGAAAGAGCCATGTGTATGATTTGCCTTCAACAAAACACGTTTTTGTATGTATGCAGAAACGCATGCCTTTAAAAAAACCATGCCTTTTAAAAACGCATATACAGTGAAAGGGCAGTATTGTGATACATTCAACATCAGGCCAAATGAGTACATAACAATTCTAGGTGGCCATATGAATCACTAATAGTGCAATGATTATAAACTTAGGTAACTAAAATATATACACACAAAAGTAAAAAGAGAATCCTGGCAGCTGGATAGAGAATTAGCATGTATATTTTTTCTACGCATCCAGTTGATGCCACCTTAACTAAAACTGAGCAAAAACCTAAGCTTGTTTTCAAGCTAACCAAGCAAAAACACAATTTGTCCCATGAGACACATTACCACCACAAGTCTTGAGTGAAAGTGAGTTTTTGGTCATATGGTTATGGTCAGAGATAGTAGATGAGCCTCTGTATAGGGTGGCTAAAAAAGGCTTGTCTGGAGTCAATCTGAATGAATGAAAAACTATTCTAACTGGTCATTTGTCTGTAGACACATTAATATTAATCTGTGTTTCAGGACGGTGAAAAATTTGAAAGACAAACCTTAAGATTCACTGAGCAATTATCTCCCCCTGCACCAGGACTGAGCTATGAAATTTTAAATACAGGTGAATTATTTATACTTGCTTTATATTTCATATACATTATATATAATTGGTTCTACACACAGACATACACCTATGTAGGAACCTGGATTAAACCTAAAGTATCCATTTAAGCTTTTCCTTCCAACAACTTCAATAACCACTACCATTTTGTAGTTCGAAGAAAGGTTGGGGAATTCTGTCAGTTATATAGGGAACTGGTTCATAGGATTCAGTTAAGTGTGGTCATATATGGAAGATATGATTTATAAGGGTATAGAGATTAGAAAGGTAATTAAGGCAAATAAAAAGTGAAAACACACTTTTATGTTTCGGCTGTGAATGTATCTCGTTAACACTGTAAAGTACAGTATATATTGACACTGTTGAATTATATACAAGTAAGTACATATTTTCAAAGAAATGACTCATCATTAATAATAATTAAATCATTCATTAATACCATTTGGAAGTCACTTGTTCACTACAATATATTATACATTGGTATGCTTCTGATTCAGCAACCATTATTATGTACATATGTCATAATGCCTTGTCACTCTGCTCTCCATCGTCTATTTTTATTTTTTCCCATTCATTGCATTGTTATCACCCTCAGGAAATGAAATTTACTCTACAATTCCACGACAATCCAACAATGCAGCAAGCACAAAGAAAACCACATTCCGAAAGATTTTGGGCAATGAACCTATGCGTTACACAGGCGGTAATCTACTTAAGAGTAAGTTTTGCTTTCTGTTATTATGTTGGAGAAATGAGGGAGCAAGTAAGTATTCTAAGAAAAATACATTTTACCTTATTCTTCAAATTTACAGAAATATATGCACATATAGTCAGGTCCATAAATATGAGGTCATTGACACAATTTAAACATTTGTGGCTCTATACAGCAATGGATTTGGAATTTAACTGCTGACTGTCAGCTTTATTTTAAGGGAATTCACATCCAAATCAGGTGAATGGTGTAGGAATTACAACAGTTTGCTTATGTGCCTCCCACTTGTTAAGGGACCAAAAACTGCAAATGAATTTTGAAAACTTACCGTTTCCTTTAAAATCACTTCACTGATTCCTTCTCCCCCCAATGTCACTTCATTACGTCCATAGACGGAGATCTTGGGGGAGCACTGCGGGCACCTCTCAGTGTTGGATGAACCCAGTTCATGCAGTGCACTTTTTGCACATCCAGACGCTAGGGAGGTTTATACTTGGTTGGAAATCCTGCCTGAAGTCTGGAATGCATAGACATCACCAGACGCTGGGTTTCATTCCTGGTGATTCTGTGCCAGGCCTCTATTGCAACTATCTTTGGTTGCTTTTCAGTATGCTTTGGGTCATTGTCCATCTGCACTGCAAAACATCCTCCAATGAGTTCTGAAGCATTTGGCTAAATGGAAGCAGATAATATTGCCCGAACACTTAAGAATTAATCCTGCTGTCAGCAGTCACATCATCAATTAATACAAGAGAATCAGTTCTGTTGGCAGCCATGCATGCCCACACTATGACACTACCACCACCATGCTTCACTGATGAGATGGTATGCTTAGGATCATGAGCAGTTCCTCTCCTTCTCCACACTCTTCTCATCACTCTGGTACAAGTTGACCTTGGTTTCATCTGTCCACAGCTGTCATGTTGTTCCAGAGCTGTGGAGGCTTTTTTTAGATGTGATCTAATCTGTCCTACCTTTTTTGAGGCTCACCAATGGTTTACATCTTGTGGTGAACCCTCTGTATTCACTCTGGTGAAGTCTTCTTTTGATTGTTGACTTTTACACACAAACACCTACCTTCTGGAGAGTGTTCTTGATCTGGCCAACTGTTGTGAAGGGTGTTTTCTTCACCAGGGAAAAAATTTTCGGTCATATTACACAGTTGTTTTCCGTGGTCTTTCGGGTCCAAACCGTTGTTTTGGCCACGCCTAATGTTTTTGCTATCTTTCTGGTGTTTTGTTTCAGCCTAATGGATCTCAGCTTGAGAGTTGACAGCAACAGATTCCAAATAGCACACTTGAAATTAACTCTGGCCCTTTTATCTGCACATTGTAATTGGGATAATGAGGGGAAATCACACACCTGGCCATGAAAAAGCTAATAGGTCTCTTCTCTGCACAACTCATGGTCACAGGAATCTGCTACATCAATCTAAAACCCCCCACACACACGTACCGAGTGGGGGCCGATAGACAGCTCAGATCAGCTCTGGAGTGCAGCGTGATGAAGTTATCACGCTGCTCTCCAGAGACGACAGCATCGGCAGGCACCCTTTGTGTCTCCATTCTAACTAACTGCATCGGCCAAAGATTATCGGACATGTCGTTCACAGCTCGTTTGGCCAGAGAACGGACATGTGGGCACCCCGATCGGCGGCCGATTTTGCAGCCACTGCTTGGTGTGTGTATGGCAGCCTTTAGCTTGAATCCACATGCAGATTTTTATTAAAGACAAAGCATTAAAATCAGTTCACAGTTCCTCATAGAAGTCTCCCAATTTTAGTCAAGTGGTACTTTATAACTACCATATTTAGTAATTAACATATAAAGAATAAGATTATATAAGATAATAGATGGATTCTCTCAAGCACATATAATAAACAATGGGCATATGATATTAAAGGCAACGTCAACATAAACTGATTTCCGATCTGCTTATTACTCAGATTGAGTAATAAGCATACTGTAACAAGATACTGTAATTACACAGGAAAACAAGTGACTAAGCCATAATTAAGAGGATAAAAATAAATCCTAAAGTTTCCTAGATGAGGTCCATCACTGTGTAGTTAAACCTAAAAAACATAAATGCACATAGAAATTTACAGTATTGTGAATGTATGGTGATTTCATTTCTTCTCTGCATTAGATCCTCAGTTTGTGAAATCAATACTAGTGGAGGGAGAACAGAAAATGGACAGTAGGATTTTTCTCTTTTTCATGGATGATAATAGTGAACAAAGAACTACTGACAAGAGAGTGCCCATGATAGCTCGGATGTGTAAGGTGAGAGGGTCAGTCACTAGATGGGGATTAAATCTAGACTTAAGGGGAGGCATGGTGGCCAGCACTTGGGTCCTGGGTCCCAGGGCACTATCTGCAAAAGGTTTGTATATTCTTTCTGCATCTGCGTGGGTTTCCTCTGGTGACTTGGGTTTCCTCCCACACTCCAAAGACATACTAGTAGGTTAATTGGTTTTGAGAGGCATTTAATAATATGCCATGTACTCTAAAAAGCACTAAGCATACATATTTTCACAGATAAATGGGGTCCCATGCGACATGTGTAATGTTAGTCTTATGCTAGTAGACTATTGTGTACGAGTGACTTTTTACTAGAACATGAAATATTGAGGTCTGCAGTGACTCACATTGGTCTTTTCTGTCCAAAGGTGAAACCAATGACTGAAGCCCCCCCAAACAAGGGTTGATACCAGTGCGATAGACCCACCATCGGTCACAGCCTGGTGACGTCACCACGCTGCGTTCGATCGTGGGTCAGTTGAACAGCAATCAATGTGCACCACTTTTGGCGCATTGATTCCCCTTCGATAGGGGCCCTGGTCCTGTGTAACCAAGTGATGTGAGCTGCTGACAGGCAGAGCTGAGAGCAGGACACAGGACGACTGCAAATGAGGGGGCTCCCCTGCACAGCACAGCAACCTGTGCTTGGCTCCACTCCCTTTCCTGTGTCGTGGCATTCAGGTTTGCCCGTCAGCGGCTGTGTCCAGGGAGCGATGGGACTGTGTGGTCCCCATCCACAATCGACCAAAATCTATCTATCCCTGGTTCTATCGACCTTTTTTCTTTATTTTCCGTTACTGTGTAGGGCCACCTTTACACCCAATAGAAAACAGGTAATCAGCTAAAATAGCTTTCCATTTAACCCAGTATCCACGGTAAAATGAGATTACCATTAAGCAACAAACAAATGTCAGACCAAACCAATTTTTTCCTTATCTTATACCTTTATTTTTGCTTTTTTTTACCTGCATTTGACATTTTATCCCAATTATATGTTACATCTTCCTCACTATATATATGCATACTACTAAAAGTCATTGGCTTTATTTTGTTTCTCAGGAGGAAATGGGATCAGAGAAACCAGATGAACGCATCATGTTTAGCAC
This sequence comes from Ptychadena robeensis, assembly GCA_036250615.1. Lineage (NCBI taxonomy): Eukaryota > Metazoa > Chordata > Amphibia > Anura > Ptychadenidae > Ptychadena > Ptychadena robeensis. The sequence continues at coordinate 96,944,408 of CM070034.1, forward strand.
TGCCCTAAAAGCACGTTTAATGTGTGGAAACTCTGAGGGACAGTATTATAACGTATTGCAGGATATCTTCTTTTTAAAATCACAGAGTCTGGTTTATGGGCTCTTCACTAATCCATGGTAAGATCCAAAAAATTTACAGTTACCTGCACAGGAATAGTATCGCCTGACCTACATGATCTGACCTTTATGATAAGCTAGTGTCACTACCTCCTATGGTACAATATTCTTTAAACAAATGTAAGAAAACTAGAAAGAGAAAGATAAACAAATACCTACCATTTGCACTTGCAATATGTTTATATTTTTTTTGTAGATGTATCTTTTTGAGTCCTATGAAGTGAAAAATTATACCTGTCAACTTTTTCCTTTTTGAATAAAGGAAAACTGACACCGAAGTCACTGATGTCACTTCCAGCATTTGAAAGAAAGAAGTGCTGAACTGTGTTCTGAAATACAGGAAGTGATGTCATTGACTTCTGGCATCAGGAGGTTTATTGGGAGCTGTAGTTTACAGTAAAGCCTTACATATACACATATATATATACATACACTCTTACAGTATGTTTTTTGTTACCTCGGTACAGATGATCTGTTCTTGCTATTTTCAATAGAATGTTGGGTAATGTACAGAGAGAGGAAGTACTTTTTGACACATTTTTTCAAATTTCAGAAGGTAAATATATAGAATAATTTTTTTTTTTTAGTTAGACCAGAACTGAAGTTAGGAGTGGTAACAAATCCTCTCTGTGTCAAACAAACCTTTACACTGTTTGACTGTGGGAATGAATATATTGGCTGCTAAAGGAGACAAATATTGACATGACACTGATTGACCTCTGATCATCTTAATGTGCTAGAAGTTTTTGACTATGTCTGGGGATAAATTGGGTCATGAGCAACCCTAAACAGAAATACTGGGTTACTAATAATTTCCTTTTATTATTTCTGTTGAGAAATTACATTACAAACAGAGATGGATTCAAAATTAAATGAGTTTTTTTTATGAAGAGACACAAAATAGGCAGAGGCCCAATGAACATGGTGACAAAAGAGGGTGAAGTCAAGTAGGTTTGGTTATGTGGCTAAATAGTAAGTTTAGGGTAATGTACAAAACCTACCATAATTATTTTCATGCCCATATAAACAGACTTTTAAATTATATGCTCTTATCGCAGTATACACTATATGGTTTATTAATAACTCTGATTATACTTATGTTTCTTATTTCCTAAACACAAATAAACTAGATTGTCTAATGTATTGGGACACCTACATTTGCACACACATAAACTGTGCATTTATATAACCTATATAGTACTCTAAGCACTGTTCTTGATCTAATCTGAAGAAAATGTGGAGGTCTGGAACACCCGCCTTTGCAGAAAGTCAAATATCCAATGACTACTTCCTATCCAATTTTATATGGCCTACCACTTTGTAGTTGTGTTGCTGTTGCTCCCAAGACTGGTTCTACTTTGTTATAATACCACTGTGGAATATTAAACATTAAGGCAATTTGACCAATGGACTCACTGCACAGGTAGCATCTTATCACAGTTCCATGCTGGAATTCATTGAGCTCTTAAAAGTAACCCATTCTTTCACAACTGTTTGTCTAGATGCCTGTTTAATTTTATGCACGAGGGAATATATGAACTCATTGATTTTTAGGGGTGTCCCAATAGTTGTGGAAATATATTAAATGTTCATGTAGGTGAAATGGCCAGGTGCCCAATGCTTTGCCCATATAGTAAATGTATGTATCATGCCAGACTGATTGTGCCACAAACCTCTACTGTAAAGTTTTTCAAAATGAATGGAAACTTGTAACATGTGTAGATGTGATTTGCCAAAATATAGTGGAGTTTTGACCTAATTCACTGTGCACTTTATCAACAGTTTATCATTGCCATGATACTGTCTGTCTGGGGTTTCCTACATATTGAAGCTTCCTTTTACTGTTGTTCAGCTGCTCAGCCATGGTGGAATAACCACTTCAAACGGCCACTGAGTCTAGTGCTCTGGGGTGCACTCAAACAGTATGGGGCCTAATATAACTCTCTATGTTGCCTTACCAGTGATACACTGTGAAATATTTTATAATTCCAGTAAATCTCTTATAAATAAGAGGAATACCGGGGTTGTAGAAATGTTACTGTTTCTCCCTTTTAATTTTATTTGTCATTATCTTTTTTACCAATTCTATTTAGGAATTACAGTTCTGTCTGCACTTATAGGATTGACCACATTGAGAGTGTTTTTAATACTTCAGAGTTATTTCAGTCTTCAAAAATTGAAAAAATTGATCTAAAGATTCGACCAGGAAAGGTAATGCCTTTAACCATAATTAATTAGAATTGTAGAATTTCTCAAGAGCACAGAACCCTACATAATATACTGTATTCGCTTAATACATTTCTTTCACACTTTCTGTTAACTTTTATATCAGTTTTCAACTTTACAAATGTAATATCAATACATACATGTATGTGACTGTTAATAATATTATTCCTATTCTCCTTTCCTGTTTCAGTGCCTCTCAAAGTATACTCCACAGGAAACAGCAGAAGAAGCAGCCCGCCACCCTGAACTCGCTGATTGGGTTTGGCCTTCAGAAAATCAGACTATTTTTCAGACTTTAAACTACTATAAAAAATTAGTGGTTGATGAAATAAAAGCACATGAAACAGTCTACAGAGTCATTATAGTAGCTACAGGTAACCAAAAGTAATATTAATGTTACAATAATTCTTATTATTGTAAGTTTTTCAGTTTGCAAAGTAAAGATATCAAGGCAAAACATAAACAAACATTGTTCTACCAGAATTAAGCATCGTTAACGATTAGCCATGTTTAAATATCATATACATTTCTAGGTGCTTATCTTAATGAATATAAACAGCTTTGATGACAATGCATACATTATGCAACTGTCCTAATGAGACACAAGGTATGCCTTGCAGCACTGTTAACATGACTTATCTACATGGAAACACTACTGGGGTGGTGACTCTAAATGGAGAGTTCAGTTCTCTCTAAGAATGATGACATTTAATGTAACTACCTTTCTTTTCTTTTCCCCTAGATAATGGAACATTAAGAAAGGTTGTAGAGCTGGATGACGGTCCTACAAATATATTAGAAATGCATCCCTTCAATGGGAGAGGGAAGATAATATACATGGATCTGGTTTCAAATAATTCCGAGGTAACTACAAGTTGATAGAAATCAATCAATGAAATATCAGATAGTAACCCCTTTGCATACATTTGCCACAGAATTTGGTACACCATAGTAAAAAAACAGCCCTCATATAATACAGAGAATTTTCTAAACTTCTGAAACAAACTTTTTTCATGTCAAGACCAAAATTTAACTACACTTTTCAAAACACTATGGAAGGCAAAATACCTCATTATATTGGGGACTGTTTAGATGGATTCCCTATTTTGGGTGTTTGTGAGCTACTGCTTAGCAACTTTGGTAACAAGACAAATCAAGCATATTATCAAAAAATACTAGAGATAATTTAACTAATCTGCTGAGATGTTGCTGGTGTTTTCCAACATAATAATGGTCCAAAACATGTCAACCCTTCAGACTGCAGCAGAACAGTGACTGTCCTAAAATAGTCTTAAGTATATGATCTGCTCAAGTGAAATCTCAGAAACAGAATATGCCAGACAAGGATAAAAAGGGTTCTCTTACATTATACATGCTGCATTGTTCACCTGCAATGCACATTAGCATTAACGTTAGTGCATGCATCAAGTGCACACCATACATGTTAGTGAAAGTGTTGTGTTACTGCTTCCTGTACAAGTGTATGGGAAACACTTGCCTTATGTCAATTCACAGTGGTGCACGGTAACGCATAAGGCAGCATGCACAATGTGAATGGTAGAACATTTGGGCTTGAGCCATGAAAACCAGATGATGAATGATTCTAAAAAAATATAGAAAATTGCCCAGTTGTAGAGGAGAACCCCTCACCCCTGAGCGAAAATATCCTCTGGTTTAACAGAGGCTAGGGGACTTTCACGGTTTCAATGTGGATCAGTCAGAGTATGACATAGTGATAACATAAATCAGTCATAATTAAAAAATATTGGTAGTTTAATGTCCAATAAAAACAATGATAAAATTCCAATCATAGTACAATGGTAATTGAAAATTAGGGCCTAATGGATCGCCAGGTATTATCCTCATAAACCTGGCCAAAAAGATGGTGAGATTGGTGGCGATGGATGTCACAGATAAACGTCAAGTCACCCCAACGTACATTTAGTCAAATTAGACTTCATCAGGGGGTAACAAATGAACAATGTTCATCAAAGTATATTCAGGATAAAGGTACTGAATTAGTAGTCCGAGTAAAGTATAAGGTTTGGATACTCACATTGAGTAAGGTACCATAGTGGAATAAAAGGAAGCAGGCGCCGCCGAGGGGGTGAGTCCAGAGAACAGGGGGAACAGGGACCTGTAAAAACTCCTGGAGGACGACCATCTAATATGTGATAAATGTATAAGTTTGAGGTAGTTGAATAAAGCATATATGGTCCTAGAGTAGATAGGGACCAAGTAGCCAGTGGTCTTCATTTGTTACCCCTGATGAAGTCTAATTTGACGAAACGTACGCTGGGGTGACTTGACGTTTATCTGTGACATCCATCGCCACCAATCTCACCATCTTTTTGGCCAGGTTTTTGAGGATAATACCTGGCGATCGATTAGGCCCTAATTATCAATTACCATTGTACTATGATTGGAATTTTATCATTGTTTTTATTGGATATTAAACTACCAACATTTTTTAATTATGACTGATTTATGTTATCACTATGTCATACTGTGACTGATCCACATTGAAACCGTGAAAGTCCCCTAGCCTCTGTTAAACCAGAGGATATTTTCGTTCAGGGGTGAGGGGTTCTCCTCTACAACTGGGCAATTATCTATATTTGATTTATTCTGGGATGTTGGTTTCCTATACTGTGCTGGAAGCACATTTATTGTTTCTGATGAATGATTCTGGTCGTTATTCAACACAGCTCTGGATTGGTTACTCTGCATGGTTCCATAGTTTAGGTGCCACCCATGCCTGAAGCTACTTTTATATTTCACAAAGTTGGTAAAAGAATCCCTTTTGGATTTGGTCCAAGCTAGATTTTGTAGTTATTTTTTAGCGTTAACTATTTATTTTATCATTATATTCTAATGTAAATGCTAAACCCTATTATGCATTTCAGTATAGATCTCTTCCTTAACCACTTGACTCGTTCAAGCCAATTTCTCTGGATCAGTTTACAATTCACATAAAAAAAACACGGCAGCCCCCACAAATCCCACACTCCTTGATTACTACTGTCTGTATTGAGTTACTCATGCATACAGTAATGGCAGAATTAGTAATAGGAGAAACTATGACACATACAACCTTATTCATTTTGAATGTACAGTATCATTTGTTTAATATACTGCCTTTTGTTTACTTTTTATTCAGCATTATTTGTATGTTGGTACCACCCATGATGTTTCTAGAATTCCCCTGGATGACTGCAGGGTGTATAACAACAGCTGTACATACTGTATCGCATCCAGAGACCCATACTGTGGCTGGTATGAGGGAAAATGCCAGTCCATTCTGAAAAAGTATGTGTCATATCCTGTATATTATCGCCTGCTTGTAGGAGCTTGTGCTTTCTTTAGTGAGTTAGGTTAGCCCATGTTGCATTCTCAGTAATAAAGAATATAAAAGCACAGTTCAGTTAACCAGGGATACATGTTCACTTGTCCTAATAACTGTTAGGAGATACATTTCTGTCATCCAGCTGAATGCTCTGCAGCTAAAAAACAGGAACTAACAGTTGGCTATTTTTGTCACATCTGTAAAAACTTGACTTCCTTATTCTGTAAGTTGAGAGTTTAATAAAGGGTATGCATTTATTTACCTTTTCTCCTGTATCTTAACCTCTTTGGTGGTCCCATTCCTTCTGGACATCAGTGCTGCCCATTTGGAACCAATCTTTTAAAATAAAACAATAGAACCAGCCAGTAACTAACTTATTAGTACTGACCCTACAAGGACCACAAAGAACATTTCCCTCAAGCATTAAGTACTTTTTTAATTTCATGGGTTTGCTCGAATTAATCTATATTGCACCCTCCTACAGTGTATAAAAAGACAAGCTCTCTTTCCATGAACTGTATTTCTCGCAAAAGAATGTTATTTAACTTGTTTTGTTAAATATACTTGAATATACATTTCATTTCATATATTTTTTTATTTGCACAGTATAGTTTTTAGACTTAAATATCCTATATTTTCTGTTTAATTTTCTAAAGTTCCGAAGCATTTCAGGATTTTACTCAAGGTGCAATGTGTGAACAGGGTGAGTACCACTTTATATACAGAGTAATATTCAAATGTGTACCTAACATTTGGAGGGCACAATTGAGTTTTTGAACTAGGGTCCTCACCATGACATGAGAGGGCTTATGGATAAGGTCATCTAAGGGGTATTTTCCAGCTAGGTAAAACAACATTTATACTGTGCATTTAAAACAATTGCATAGGATGTTTCAAGCAATTTGTTGCATTCAATTAAAAAGTAATTGCATTAAATTGCAATTCTTTAACACAGCAGAAGTATTGCTAGTTTTCACCAATTCTAACTTTATAAATTGTTGCCTTAAGACTGGAAGCAAACAATTGTGAATCATGTATATTTTTAATTAATTAATTAATTAATAATTGTGAATATTGTATCTTAACCAGTCCCCTTCGTTTGACAAATCTAAACTAATTAATTTGGTAGGGTGTCCACAGTGATCGATTTTGCAAGTAGCTGATATCATTTGACACTATATCTAATTAGTGATGGCGCGAACCCGGATTTTGCCGTTCGCGAACGGCGAATGCGAACTTCCTCA
>CM070034.1:96951440-96967907 GCA_036250615.1 Ptychadena robeensis
GCCGGTTCGCGAACTTTTGCGCTAGCTCGCGTTCGCCGTTCGCGAACGGCAAAATCCGGGGTTCGCGCCATCACTATATATCTGTTGCTGCAGGGTTACCTCTGCAATGTAAGTGTTGAAGGCACATTTATGTCATGTGGCATGTACTTATCATATCTCTCCTCCAAGCCACCATTTCTCCACAGCTTCCTATTTAAATCCCTTCTCCATTTTGATGCTTTGTTGCAAGTTAGATTATTGAGGGCACAACCAAATTATGGAGCAACAGAGAGAGAAGGACCTTCCGGGAGGCATTGGATAAGGTGAGAAGAAGTACTCTTTAAGCCCCTCTGGCCATGAATTAGCATTTTGGTGTTTGACAATAGAGATGGGCGAACACCAGCCCGGAGTGTCCGCGAACAGGGCGGGTCGAACTTTTAAAGATGTCCGCCGTCCGCCCTGTTCGCGGACACATTCAAATTCCCCGCCTCTAGGCGGGGAATTTGAATCGGAAAAACCGGATGTGACGTCAGTGACGTCACATCCGGTCCATGGAACGCATCCTGGAACGCATCGTTCCTGGTTGCGGGAGCCGGATGTGACGTCACTGACGTCACTTCCTACTCTGAGCCGGAATCTTCACTACAAGACCGGCTTCATGCCCGGTCTTGTAGTGAAGACATTCTTCCTCCGGCACGATCTCGCAGGTTCTGATCCTGCCGGAGGAAGAATTTAGATCTTCTTCTGGCCGGCGAACAGGACGGGTCGAACACCCGTACTGTCCGCCGGCGAGGCGAACGGCGAACATGCCGAGTTCGCGGCCGAACTGTTCTCCGGCGAACAGTTCGGTCCATCCCTATTTGACAACAGTTTGTCTCATGCCAATTTTTTTGAGTAGAACCTTTACCAGCTACCAGTTTTTGACCACACATACGTCTCAGCTTTATTCAGGCGGGAGGTCCTGTACATGTTGGTCTGACACCACATGGGTATAGTGAATGCCCATTGGTCACTTATTGGGATCACATGGACATAGTTGGTGGGTGATTGACAACCACCTCCCCTAACTTGGACAATTTGTGCAATCTCTGCATACAGTGGTGCTCTTGCAGTTTCAGGGGCCTAAAAACCAACATTGTGGCCTTACTTTAAGTTGTATGAGTAATTAATGTAAACAATGTAGTAACTTGTTTTGATATCCAGTGAAAACGTGCAAGAAACTGCATAGGAGCTTTTTTTTTTTTTTTACTGTGAGAGCATAATTTAAAGTAAGTAAAAGCTGAGTCTGCACTCTATTAATCACGTTGCTATGTTTGCTTAGAAAGAACTTTCTCAATCTTTTATTTCCAAGGAAGAAACTATTTCTTATTATTGATCATATTTACAGCTTACAGTAGATGGCCATGATCAGAAAGTTGTAGCTGCATTTATAAAATAATGAGTGATGTGGTGTTCTTAGTATATTATAACATTTATAACATGCCCTCCACTATGCTGCAACTTTACTTTTATCTTGAAATGATCCAAATAATAATGATTGCCTCATACAGTAACAAATAAATGATTTGTGGTATGTGGATTAATGCTGTTTCAACTAGGTTTTACATTCTCATGTTAATGCAAATATTAAACCCTGTAGCTGATTTTTTGCTATTCTTAATTGGGCAACTGCAGGTCAGACGCATCAATGAAGTCTGATTTCTGAATGATCTCAGAAGCTTCTCAAACCAATGCTAAACAGATGCCATCAACATAATCTCAAACCCACGAACATAAGTGCCCTGCATTACACTGCAAAGCATTAAGCCTGCCATAGACACCTCGATCTATGGCAGACCTTTAGCAGACTGATTACAGCGTGGTGATGTCACCACGCTCTAATCAGTCTGCTACATGTCGTATAACAATCCTGTGTGTTCCACTGACACATAGGACTGCCGTCCGACTAGCCAATAACAGGGAGGGGGAGGAGACTCCCCCTCACTGTTTACAAGCTGCAGCTGGGCTCACTCGCAGTTGTAGAAAAAAAAAACCAACATCACGGATCTCTATGCGACCTGACCTGTCGGCTTTTTTTCTACATAATTCAAGGTGGGCTCCCTCATAGTTGCGGCAGACCAACCTTGATGTGATCGGCGGGAGCGCGCACGCAGGTTGGTCTGCTACAACTATGGCCGGGAGTCTGCCCGTCTATGGGGGGCTTTACAAATATTTGCCTTTTAATCATATATAGGGAAAACTTACTGCAAGTGATGTCACATGGTGCCCTTCCTCCTAACTTCTCACCCTGTGACATCACTTTCCTCTTAAACTCCAAGCTCCTCATGAGGTTTCCTTACATTGGAATTCAGTGGCAGAGATGATCCCTTGTGTTGGTGTTCAATAGAGGAGGTGCCTCCTTACATTAAAATTCAGTGGCAGAGATGAACTACTTAATTGGTGGTCAGTTAAAGAGGTGTCTACTTACAATGTAAATCAGTGGAAGCGATGAGCCCTTAAGCCCCCCATAGACAGGCAGACTCCTCCATACAACTTTCATGAGACTTACCAACAACTATGTAGTATAGTGACCTCCCTGATAGAATACATAGTGATTGGAAGGTGTAGAAAGGTCCTCATATTACATGGTTTTGGTAGAAGAAAAGTTGGTTGTACAGAAGTTGCATGGAGGAGTCTGCCTGTCTATGGGGGGCTTTATATTTGTGGTCAGTAGAAAAGGTGCCCCCTAAAGCTGCCCATAAACAGATCATTGAGGTAAAGCACTTTTGGTCCCTCGCATGGTTGGTCCCCATCCAAAGTATTGGAAATCTAACAGGGTTTACCAATATGCTGGTTCCCTGTTCAATCGAGGTTTAGAATTGCTCCTGCTCGAAGAAATGGTGGCCTCAATCAATTCCAGTACAATCGATGACTGCGAACTCACATCTATTATGCTCCGGTTGGTTTAAAAAATTGTCCCGTGTATGGCCAACATTACATTGGAATTTAGTTGCAGAGATAAATCCTTATATTGTTTCTTCAGTAGAAGAGGTGCCCCCTTAAGCCCCCCATACACCTGCAGATTCCTCCATACAACTTTCATGAGACCTACCAACAACTATGTAGTATAGTGACCTCCCTGATAGAATACATAGTGATTGGAAGGTGTAGAAAGGTCCTCCTATTACATGGTTTTGGTAGAAGAAAAGTTGGTTGTACAGAAGTTGCATGGTAATTGTATGTGGTGTATGGGGGGCTTTACATTGGACTTTAGTGGGAGAAATTATCCCTTTCATGAGTGGTCAGTAGAAGAGGTCCACCCTTACATTGGAAATGAGCGGCAGATATGAACCCTTATATTGATGGTCAGTAGAAGAGGTGCCCCCTTACATTGGAATTCAGTGGCACAGATGACCCCTTTCATTGGTGGTCAGTTAAAGAGGTGTCTCCTTACCCTGGAAATCAGTGGCAGTGAAGAACACTTATATTTGTGGTCAGTAAAAAAGGTGCCCCCTAAAGCTGCCATACATGGGTCATGGAGGCAAAGCACTTTTTGTCCGTCACATGCTCGGTCCCCATCCAAGGTATTGGAGATCTAATAGGGTTGACCAATATGCTGGTTGCCTGTTCAATCAACCCTGCTCGAAGAAACGGTGGCCGCAATCAATTCCAGTACAATCGATCACAGACAGAATATGAGAGATACAACAGATCAGACAGACACCTCACTTTATAGGTCAATGAACCCCAGCATCATCTAGATCTAGGGTGGGCAAACTTTTTGACTTGTGGGCCACAATGTGTTTGAATTTTACAGAAGGGCCTGTAATGGCCACACAGCATAACATGTCAATATTCCTTGCATCCCTAGGCATCATTGATGATGCTCAGGGTATTCAGCAGGGACATTGTAATCTTTGTTATTTGTTGTACCACTTTCAACAAAACAAAAAAAAAATATTCATACCAGGAAGGTAAAAAAAAAGGAGATGTACCTGCCATATTTCAGTCAAAATGTGGATTCCTTGGCGACAAGATGCTCTGGCTTCCCTCTGCTTTCCACTAAGGTGAGAATGGGCCAAGATAAAAAATGCTAAAAGGGTTGGATCTGGCCCCCGGGCTTTACTTAGTCCGTGCCTGACATTTCTTCCCCAGCCTTACAGTCCCTGGACCTCCCCTACCATGCACTGGATTCCATTTGTGGTAGCCCAGCATCACATTCCTAAATCTAAGGGTATTAGCTAATGTTCAGAACTTTGAATCCATTAACCAGCTATAATTGTTTGCACTTTAAGGGGGGAAATTGGAAAGGAGAACCAGGAAAAGAGTCATGTAGCCAGATTAAACTTTTATTTTAATTTTATTTATTTCATATAAATTATGACTATTGTTTGTGCATTTTGTAATTTCATTTCAACCAGGAGATTGCGCTTTGGGTTACCTTTCACTTTAGAGAAACCCCAACGCTTTGTAGGGGGTATCATATTTTAAAGAAGGACTCCAGATACACAGATTTTGTACATTTTAATGTGTAAAACGGTTACATATCTTAACTCGATGTGCTGTAGCAGCACTATATTTTAAATCTACTTATGTTAAATTTTGATCTACCGGTACTTATGGACAAAAAAGACAATTACATTGAGGTACCTGCTCTTTAAGGATCCTCTACACAGCCCTACCTTGTATGCTTCTCATATGTATGTGAAATCTATTATAGATAAAATTCAGCTGATCCCTCTGGATATCTGAAGGTACAAGAAAGTCCTTTTATGGAGAAAAATTAACTTATAAGCAGAACGGTGGTATTCACTGGGGATCTTACTCATGTGCTTCTGGTGTGTATTATCACATTTCCTCTAAGGCAGTGGTTTTCACGCTCAACTGTTTTTCTTTTTTTTTTGTGCAATTGCTCATGCATGTATCATGCTGTGTAGGCTACAGATAGTAATACATGAAAGAAATTATGTGTAATCTGCATTTCCCAGCATTAGTTTCCTTGTGTCACATCCTCTTTGTGGCTGTATGTATCTGACTATCTATACAGATACAGCGAGGGAAATACGTTTTTGATCTCCTGCTGATTTTGTTCATTTGCCCTCTGACAAAGAAATTTCCAGTCTTTAGCTGAAATGGTAAATTTCTGGTAGCTGTGAGAGACAGGATAGCAACCACAATACCTTTACAAACTCAGTGCACTTAAGTCACAGATGATTTGCCTTGTTGAGTCTGCCAACAGCTAAGTAGGGAAGTAGGGTAAGTGTTTTTATGAATGTGGCATATTGAATGATAAAGGTGAGAACAACCTTTTTAAGAGAGATAAACCCTTAGGCCCATAAACTTTCCTGTTCCCATAGGGCAGTTATGGTGGCGAATCTATGGCACGTGTGTCTCCATGGTCACACAGAGAGCATGGCTACAATGCCAACTCATGTATATATTTCTATAGTCTCAAACCTTTTTATTACTGGTGTTTAGAGAGTTCAGACAAGCTTCTTAAAATTGGAATGCATATGTGGTTAAGCAGCAGTTCTCAACCTGTGTGTCGCAACCCCCAGGGGTGTGTTCCAACGGCCATTTCACAGGGGTTAACACTTTCCCTTAAAATGTTGATGATATGCGGGGTGTCAAGTGAGAAGGCATCGTAACACCACTATTCCTCCTAACTTACTAGGGATGGGGCATTACTCTCCCACCTAACTTCCTACCCTGCACATCATCAGGGAAAAACAGGTGGGAGGGGATTACCTATTAATGTAGGTAATGATGTCGTGTAGTGTCACTCCACACTGGGACTTCCATGTTCCAAATTTTCTAAGTGACACTTCGCTACTTCACTTCTGGGGTAATAGTTTTTAAAAGGTTGAGAACCACTGTGGTAGAAAGCATAATACTGTCCAAATACAACTGGACTTTTCTTTTGGGGACAGCTTTGCTTTAAGTAGGATTAGTTGACTAAATAGGGTGACTATAAAGGGTATATATTGAAAGAAAAGAGAACACTCATGTGTTTGTATGTATAACTAGTCTGGGTGGATGCTGAAATCACAAGACCAGTAATCACATCCCTTTTGTACTTCACTATTTCGTGACTATGGCAATAAATAAACAGCTTACAATACTTCCATGTTAAGAAACAGCTGTAGAGACAAAACATAAACATAGGTGCTCAGAGTATACACAAATTTATATACAAATTGTTGTTAATGTGGTAAATGATAAATCACACAGCCCATACAGAGAAAGTTAGATTGGGGTCACATGCTCAAATAAGAATCAATGCATATCTCTACCTATAACCTATACCCTTTTTAAAGTAGATATAAACTCACATAAGCAACTTGTGCCCAAATCAGTTATAACAATCTGCCCTGTCTCTTAAGCCCCCCATACACCACATACAATTACCATGCAACTTCTGTACAACCAACTTTTCTTCTACCAAAACCATGTAATAGGAGGACCTTTCTACACCTTCCAATCACTATGTATTCTATCAGGGAGGTCACTATACTACATAGTTGTTGGTAGGTCTCATGAAAGTTGTATGGAGGAATCTGAAGGTGTATGGGGGGCTTTAGATTGAGCAACTACTTAACAAATTATTCACAGGAAAAATTACATGTATCTCTACCCTGAGTCATCTTCTGCTGAGAGAATGCCATGGTGACTGTTAGTGCTTATGGGAGAAATGTCATGGAGAGATTTTCTTTAAAACTTCTTTATTTTTATGTCTATAAAGTGGGCACCAACCACAGGACTTGGAGCAGAAAAAAGGTCAGCAAATGTCTACTTTGACATAGATATTTGCCTTGTTAGTGTATACGAATGCAGGCTGATACACAGCTTGGGGTTGGGAGCAATGACATCCCAGTGCAAGTGTGGGAGTATACTGTACAAATCACATTTTGGAGAAAAAAGCTAATGAGATAAAAAAAGACATGTCTTTAGGTTTTATGTGAGGTATTCTGGAATTTATGTTCAACCTTGGCCCTGTATGACATCATATTAAATAGGGCAATGTATGTTAAAAAAATAGAAAAGATTTATCCATAAATGTCCTTAGCACATTGATGAGAGGAAGTAGGAAATACAAGATCTAAGTAGATGAACTTTCACCAAATGTAATGCTGCTTAAAATCTTTTCATTCCAAAGTGAAAAATGAAACTGAGCTCACAATGTGATCAAGAACAAGCCATTTGCTGCTCCCAACCAGCTACAGTAAAACCCGGTGGTCTCCAATGAAACCCCTCCACACTGCAGCTCTGCACATTTGCAGAGTGGCTGCCATCCATGGGAACCTAGCCTGCAAGAAATGTTTCCATTTTGCCAGACGATTGACCAGGTGATTTTCAGTCTCCACCACTATAGAAAAAATTTGCCTCCATAGAGAATGAATGGATGTGATTTTTGATCGCTTCCATGTGCGATCGCAAATTGCCTCCATTCAGGTCTATGGGCGCGATCAGAGAAAAATCGCGGCTCAGATCGCAACTGCACGCGATCCTATCAATGGGGACAAGCCCATTGAAACTAGTGTACCTGATTGGCAGGCGATTCCGCTGGCGATTAATCGCCTAAGTGGGAACATAGCCTAAGAGCCGCTACTGCAAGCAGTTGTAGCAACCTGCTTTCACCTTTCATGGTTGTTTTTTTTATACTTACGGATTAAATACAGACATATGTTAAAAATAAAGTATTTTCAAAAATACGTTAATACATAAAGTATTTTTTACATTAACCAGAACCTGACACAGCCATACATCTTCAAGCCATGCCATCCCCACCACCATCTTGTTATTTTGACAAAGTACTATTTAAATAGATCTCCTACTTTGAAAATAAGCATTTGCCTTTATTTTCAATAAAGATATATACATTTTATTAAGAACAAATGTGAAATACAAGTAAATAGTGAATATGAAATGGAAAGTAAAGTAAAACACATTACTTAGAGGCAAGCAGAGATATATGATTTTAGCAGACTAAAATTCGCTAATTCACCAAGCTTAAACAATTATTATGTGACAACCAGTATTATAATATTTTGACCAAATAGCCAAACTGAGCTACCAAACAAATTGCAGTGATATTTTCTATATACAAGACTGTTTTGAACATAAACATCAGAGCCCATCATAAGAGATGTGCCCAGGGCGTAGGTGACACTAATCCCCTCCAAATATATCTAGGAGTGGCCTGCAGGCACTGCAATACACAAAGACATATCCAATGAAGCAGAGATTTTCCATCGTGTATTACTGTACTACTCTAAAGGCTCTGGTTGATGCCATCCATTTTACTTTATGTGATTGGGTTTTGGTGGGTATGAAAGAGTTGTTTTATATTTGTATCACAACAAATTACGGTAATTATAGAAAAGGTTATACTATATACAATGCAATCAATACAATTAAATTACAAATCACGACAAATATACATAAATAAATAAAAAACAGCTCATACTTTGCACTTTGATTTCAATTCGAAAAAGAAAATCATATTTCAGCTGTACAGTTTCGTAAATTAGACCAAGTATAATTTATTAACTGGTAGATTAAAACACTTAGTTCTGCTACCTTTTATAGTAAGCTATGTTTGCATTGTTTGTGCTACTTCATTGAACATATCAGCCATCTTACACATTAAAAGAAATGAGAGTTTGACCCTTGTGATGTGAGGTGTTTGCTTATGTTTTGGAATGTATACAATGCACTTCTACTTCTCTTATCCCTTATTCTTCTGCAACCTCATTTCTTACCAATTTCAATTCAGGACCAAATAGCTCTGCATAGTATGCAAGGATGCTGAGGACCTGTCAATAGATCATGGGAGAGAAGAGTAGAGAATAAGAGTGAAGTACCACCCATCCACCACTAGACCTAAACAAGCATTTAATCCCATTGCAAGGTCCATCTTTTAAAGTTAAGATTTAATAAACTGCCAAGCAGTAGGCACTACACTATAAAGTTTTGGGGGAAATGTTTTCTCTAACAAAAACCCTACCCACCTTTCTCCACCCTGCCCGATACCAATACTCTTATAAACGTACGTATTAAATAGGTTGGTCAAAGTTGGTAAAATTAGATGTTAGGAGCACCTAACAAAAAAATATAAACTATGGTAAATGTAAAATGGTAAAAGTATGCTAATTTACTAGCTGGATGATTGTGCTACTTGCTTTCTGGTAGAATATCTACTGTTGGTTTAAAGGAAAATTATGAAAATATCATAGCATTGCATAGCTGGACCATTACTGTAAACCTCATGCATTCACCTCTAAAGCTCTTTAAAATGGTACGCAAATACTCTCTCAAAGGTGGAATTTCTGGCACAAGGCCCAAAGTAATTTGGTGTGTTTATCTGGCTACATCAAAATCAATATCAGGTCATATAAGTTAACGTAAATCTGTGCCAACATCCCCCAAGAAACAAATACATAGTTACGTAGCTATGTTTAGACAGAGACAACTCTAATCCAAACGCTGGGTGTCTAGCCCCAGGGACTTTCAAATAAAAGTGTTCATATAAAAGGGCAAAGACGACAAAGAAAACAAACATAAAAATAATAATACACATCATAAAATTGGGGGCAAAAAGTGCTTGCGTCTTATGGTCCGAATGCGCGACCCCTGCGGCCACTCGGCTGTGGGTGGTCGGGCCTTGGCTTCCCGTCAGCTCTCCTGGCACGGAGATTAGCCGGGGAGCTGGAGGAGCTGTCAGTTGAGAGATGCCGGAGGTGTCCAGCTCTCCCATCTGTACTGTATAATTGCCTATGCCAGCAGAGCCCAGAGCCCTGCTGGCATAGGCAATGAAGAGAGTCATAGATGAACTGGCATCTTTCCCTCTCTCAATCTGTGGAAACTACAATCTCTCTGCAGTTACCACCGACACAGTAACAGCAAGATGGGCAGAGGAGAGCAGAGGAGAGGAGAGACTCTGCAGCCCGGCCCCCCTCCTCCCAGTGTGGAGAATGACGTTGTGCTGAGAGTGTACTGCTGCTAGTGACATCTACTGGCTAAATTCAGTATTGCATTCATTGAATTCATTGTATTAACCCAGTTGATGGCTAACGTATTATTTTTTTTCTGGTTTTCCTGCCCTAAAAACTAGGTGTGTCTTATGGTCCAATGTGTCTTATAGTCCAAAAAATACGTTATGTGTTGTGAAAGTCCCAGGGGCTAGCCACCCAGCGTTTGGATTAGAGTTGTCTCTGTCCAAACATAGCTACGTAATTATGTATTTATCTGGCTACAGTTAACATTTTGAAAACCACTTTACACACTCTCCTCAGGTACAGGTTTTCCAAAACTTCCAAATAGTGCATAACACATTGTGCATAAGCATGTTGGAATCCCAGGAACAACCACTTCACAGAATCACATTTTAACACATAGCTATGACCTTTTTAGGGTGGATCACATATTTTAGGATAACATTTTTCCCACAATACAGTTGCGCTATGTAGCACTAAACATCTGGTTTAGCAATAATCCTAAAGCTATAACTTGATAAGCAGTACAGTGCCTTTGATGTGGGGTTTGATGTCCTGAAGTTAAATAGAGCATGAAGAAAACACAGCAAAACAATACAGGCATTGTGAAATAAAAAAACCTCATAAATTAGACAATTATGTACTTCTTTAAAATGAAAAAAAGTCACGTCAACATTACATTTAGTTCAATATTTCATAAAAGGATTGCTTTACAAAGGGAAATTCAAATATGGTATCATGGCTGACTGGGATAACTGGCCATATTTGATTTCTAAGAAGGCAATAAAGGGTAGCTGGAGATTTCAGTGTTTTACAGCTGACTTTTGTGACTTGCTGGAAAGTCCCCAAGGAGTGGGATTGATTCTTCTCTCTGCTCATTCTTTTCTACACACTGTTGTTAGAAACACAATGGAGAACTGCGCTGGAGCAAAGCTATGGACCTGCTGCTCATATTTACATATCCAAACAATACTTCTTTGAAAACTCTTTCCTCAGAATTGTACATTAGATAGCCCTTTTACAATAGATTATTGTTTTATTAACAAGTACAATTAGTAACCCAAAAGTGTCCATAATTTTTAACAGAGCACAAAACATTCCATGGAAGTCTTAAAACTATCCATGGTCATTGCTGTTAAAGCATATACATTACTGGGCTTCTGCAGTACTAAGTCTGCTAATGTCAGCTGGATTTGCCAAAGTTTTTGAAAACTTTTCTAGTTATATGAATGGCTTTCTTAACTTAGACATTAAATCTCAGATGACTAGAGAAATAGCTTCCAAATGTAAACATCATACGGTGGCAAACGGCATGACATTCTATACTGCTCATGTTTTCATTCATTTATCCTCAAAAATAGCCAACATCTACAGAATAGGAAAAAGTAGGCATGTCATGGCATCCAATGCCTGAGAAACATGGAAGGGGGAGTGTTGGGAGAGTGGTGAATGTAAATAGAGGCTTTTTGCCTAAAAAAAATATGTAGGGTAGAAACTTATAAACAGACTATTCAAAATGCTTTTTTTTTTATTGCAAAGTAACTTGCTGGAAAAGTTACATTGCCTTCTCCCTTTTCTCTGCATCATATCCCTCTGCTCTTCTGGGCATGTCTTATAAGTCTCTTTTTTTACTCAGAAATTCCACTTCTCACTTAACCTTTTATGTAGATACAAGGGTGGGAGTAAAGGGGAAACCCATAGACTGTTCCTGAGAGACTGCCAGAACTGCTCGAACAAATGGTTTGACAACAAATCTCTACATGTTTATATTGGCCATGGGGTTTAACCCAAACAGTCAGCATTGTGATTCACTTCTCAATATCTAACTGTTTGCCAGGAGGTAAAACTAAAACAGGTAAAAAGCAGCACCTTTTACTTTGTAGTTTGAAATGTGCTACTTGTTCTGAGCAAAGTCTGTTATATTGGGACTATAATTTGTAGGTGATATGGCTAGTACTATTTCTTCTATACTATTTTATAGAAGCTACTGCAAACTGGAGAAACTGTAAAAAGTGTAGCTGTAGAACATCTAATCTAAAATATGTTATAAATGAGGCAGTCTTCATCAATATACCTGTTTTTTGTAAAGATAATTAACAATAGGGAGAATTTCCTACCAACCATCAGCTAGTATGGGTGCTAACTGCCCGTAATCGTGAGGTTGCTGGGCATATGGCGGTAACCCATCAACAAGTATATGGCCACCTTCAGGCAGCTTGTTTAACTTTTACTCCCTACAAATACAAAATAAATAGTTTTCTTTTGTTTCTTTAAGGAACAATACACAGTATTTCACATATAGGCAAGCCACAGATGAAACTGTAAACTTATTGATGAAGCTACTGAAATACATAAGGGACATTGTAAGAGAAAGAACTTTTATACAATTATGTTTTCAAAAGCTTTGATTTTTAAAAAATGTTATTAAAAAGACTATGGTAATCATTACACACAAAGAAAACTACTTCAGCATATTACATAAAATGGTTGCATAAAGACTTTAAACATAGCTTTTTGGTTTTTAAATTCTTTTAATGACAAATGTTAACTAAAGAAATATATTTAAATAGTTACTTACATTTGATACACCATTCCTTCACATTAGAGTTTGTTTTTAAGTACATTTAGACATCAGCAGACCTAGCCCTGTCCTTCAGCCAGAGATTTCCAGGTTTGTTGGTCAAGTCTTTATGATACGGAATGACCCAGAGGTGCCTAAGGTGCAGTTAGACAAGCACACTCATAAGCAACCAAAAGTATTTTACATTGCGGTATAGATTGCCAGCAAGGTATGACCTTTCCTTGTTTATTTCACAATGAGGAATTTAATATCATCTATCAGTGATCAACTAAGCTGAGACTTGTAAGATACTTACAGAAAGTGTCAAATGGATATACAGTGTGATACACACTGGATATGCCAGTGCCACTAGCCAGCTGTATTGGTTCCTTGACGAGCGGTTTCCCAGTTCAAATTTTGAAACAAAACGTTGTTTTGAGAACTCTTCTTCTACACACATGTATTCTGCATGCCGATTGATTTTATGAATGAGCAATTTGCATGTGCCATTTTGTGGGGTGCAGCGTTCCTTGTGGTTATCATACATCCACCAGTACGTGGCTTGTCTCGACTCTGCTGGACATGTTAAGACATAAAAAGATGGAAGTTGCCCATCATTTTCTTCTGCCGATGTGTATGAGTGTGTTCTTTGAGCCAGTATTTTGCCTTCTACTTACAACAAAACAGAAAGAAATGCCGCAATTAGATAAAAAGAAAAAATACTCTACAATGGAATAGCTAAAACAAAACTGTCAGCTTAATGTTGTGGAGATTGTAAACCATACACCCTTTTTTGCCCACCTAACTTAAAACCCTGGGAGTATTGAGTCATGTTTGTCCATGCCCCTTTTATTTGGTGTTCTCCCTGGCTCTAGCAGAGACCTGTGAGAAATGTAGGAGAATGTGGGCTCTCCTTACCTATAACAATTGTGTATTAATATATACATATTAGATATAGTGATGGCCCGAACTGTTCACCGGCGAACTTCGCATGTTCGCGTTCGCCACGTGTTCGCGAACATATGGCGAGTTCGACCCGCCCCCTATCTTTTTGCATTGGTCAAACTTTGACCCTGTGAGTCACAGTCAGCAGATTTAATCCAGCCAATCAGCACCCACCACCTCACGGACCATCAAACCCCCTATAACATAGCAAGGAGAGACGCCATTTCACATGTTGCTAGAGAGATTGGAGAGAGTAAGAACAGAGCTGCTGCTGCTGCTGCTACATAGGGAACCATTAGCTAGGCAGTGTTCAGTGTCTTCTGCAGTCTTAAAGCCAGATACGTTCTCCAAAGCCAATTGCAGTATGGCCCCCCCAACAAGATTATATGAGGACACAATACCTCTTTTAAGTTCCCAAGTACAATGATAAAGCACTTACAAAAAATATTTAAGTGTACCCTTAATATTTGGGTTTCTCCAAAAGTCTTTTTTTGCATTGCAAGTAGGGCGTTTAAATTATATAGTTTATTGTCCGGGTTTTGTCTAAAAACATTTTAAAGTATTTTGTGTTTTTATATTGAAATAAGTTTTTTATATGAGAATAAGAAGATGTGACAACAAAAATAAAGATTCGTTAATAAAGCTTTGTTTGACTATGATTCTCAACCTTTTTTGCTCTGTAAGACATACAAAACAAACCAAGAAACAATTTTAAAGGGTTTCAAACTTTAACAGTTTAATGTACATTAACAATGTTAAAACAACAATGTCATTTTGAAAGAGAACTACAAGGCATAAATTAAAAATAACTGACAATATTGTTCCCGTTTTGCTGGTCTCAAGTGGTCACCTAGGTGCTGGGTGCAGGTTTGCAGCTCTGTGAAGACACCAGTCAAAGGAGACACGAGTTTTTGCAGCTGTCGCCTGTCCATGATTCCTCAGACTATCTACAGTTGGTAATGACAGTAGGAGAGTGCATTGTGTTTCCTTAAAAAAATTATGCAGGAACAAATGTAAGAACAATCAGCTCTGCTGTTTTTTGGCAAAAATTGATTGGAGAAAGTGAAATTCGAAAATCTTTGTGTTGGCTGATTATGCCGGAAAGCATTTCCACGACTCGTTCGTGCCCTTGACAGTCTGTAGTTTAAAAATTTTCCTTTCATGGTGTCAAGTGGTGCGCATCGGGGAAAAAGCTTCAATAGAGTTGGGACCAAGAGCAGAATGCCTCATATGGCAAACAAACACAAAATTGAGTCCATGTGTGTTGTAAGTGTTGGCGTGTAATATTTAGGGCTATTTCTTGAGCCTACGTCCATAATTCTGTGTGGTCAATGACACCACAATCAGACATCCGCCCGTTTTTGCCCACATTCGACATAATGAAGAATTCGTAGTTGGCAATTAAACAAATGCATGAAAACATACTAGAAAAAACCTTTGTAGTTAAAAAATATGAACCAGAATTGTTGTGGGGTGTGATTCGTACATGTGTTGCCATCCAAGGCCATCCACAGTTTGGGGAAATTGTCCATGTGTTATGGGAATCAGTGTCAATTGATTGCCACTACTCAGGACTGGTGGATGGAAAAACTGGAAAAAAAGAAAAAGATTGTGTTTTTTTCCACAGGTTTGACATTAGACATAAGCATGTGACAGCCAATTAACTACTATGCATTGCAACACAACTTCTGTTGGCTATTCTAATACATTAGAATTACATTTTCAAATGCCATTGACTTGACATACATTTAAATAATATTTCATCAATTTATGTTGAATATTAACATACATTTGTTTGGAGTTCCCTTATGAATGAAATGGAAGTATTATTGAAATTCAATTCAGGTTCGAAAACCTGAACACCGATTAGTAGGGCGTTGATTACTGTGTATTGGTTTATGGCATGAAGTGAAATAAAACTTGTCATTCACGAGCAGGGGGAATTGAAAATTTCATTCCAATAGGGAAACTTTCATTCACGTATCGATGTGACTGCCCAGATCTGATACTAAGTAGTGGTGAACCCCAGATTCATACATCAGTAGTGAGGTACCCAAAGATCTGATACCATACTACCTTTTCCATTCACGATTAAAATAATATTTACAGATTCACAGGATCAGGGAATTAAAATTAGATTCCAAAGAGTAAGGGAAACTTTCATTCACGATCAGGGAAAGTCAATTTATCAGGATAAACATAATTAATAAGTTACAATTAAAAGTAGAAGTGGGTTTACCGTTGTAAATGTACTATTTAAAAAGTACTAATCAGATGACCTTGCTAGGTTTCATTAAGGGATTATTTTCGCTATGTCCTGTGGTGAAATTGCAACAAGGAAAATTGTAAGATCCGCTTAGAAGTCCTGTTGACAGAAAGAAAAGAACGTGGCGATCAACTCTCTTCTTTTGCGTGGTAGTTGGTTTGCCTTCATATTGGTGGTTTTTTTTTTGGGCATCTGAAGTTTTTTGATGGTAACACGGTTCAACAGAGAGGGTTTTAAAAGTTTTCCTAGTGACATTATCCTGAGGATAGTTCTTAAAATCGTCAGGGTTGTTCTCCCTGTAGCTCGTTAAGGCAAGGGACATATCGGATATATTTTCTCGTTGAAGTAGTCATTGCTTGTCCAGAGTTCTTTTTTCTTTTCTGTAGATTGTCCTGCTCATTTGTGCGGCTAGCATAGCCAACCAAGCCTCTCTTCTCGACTGCTTGTCAAGTAACATGTTTGCTCTTTCCAGTAGGACACCAACGATTTGAAAAAAACATTGCTGTATGTACTGTATATATACAGTTAGCACTAATAGAAACGGCCATGTATGACATCAATTCCGAAAAAAATATAACGTTGTGTTTTGAGATTTTTTCATGCGACATATTGCTAAGTGAGTTTGCCTTGGAATTGTATAGACAATCGAACAAAAAATCGAACAAAAATCTAAAATACAGTTCGACGATTATACATTGGTTTCGATTGGACGATCAAAAGATAGAACACAATTATCGAATTGA
>CM070034.1:96972298-97003959 GCA_036250615.1 Ptychadena robeensis
GAACAAAAAATCGACCCGTGTGTTCCTACCATTAGTTCAGGGGGCTTTAGTGAAGTATTTCAGAGGCATAATAAAGTATTACAACAAAAGTTATACTGTATCTGCAAAGTCAATGCAATTATCTTTCTCTTTAATCAAGAAGCACCAGAGAAACTTTCTGTAGCTTCTTAGTGACATGAACAAGGTCACAAAAAGAGAGGTGTAGCAGGGAATTGTTCACCATGCAACTATAAACACTAAAAATCTATCAAGTGAGAAGACAAACTCATGCAAAACAATAGTCCCATTAGCAGTAGACTGAGTGCCTTTTTAGAGGAAAGTTTAAACCTCCAATGGGAAGTCAAATAACTCAATTGGCACATACAGTTGCAAGATAAAAGTATGTGAACCCTCTGGGATTATGTGGAGTTTTGCATGAATTGGTCATAAAATGTGCTGTGCTGTAGTGATGGCCGTACTTCGGCCGTGTCCGTCCGCGAACGGGCGGAGCGGACTTTTAAAAACGTCATTGACGTCACATCCGGCACCTGGAACGCATACTTTCTGGTTGTTCTAACCGGATGTGACGTCACTGACGTCACATCCGGGTTTACGAGCCAAATTTTCACTGATAGACCGGGTTCTCTACCCGGTCTTCAGTGAAATATTCTTCCTGCGGCGGGATCTCGCTGCTAATGATCTCACAGCAGGAAGAATAGAGGGATCCTTCTTGCTGGCGAACACGGCGGGTCGAACACCCGTACTGTCCGCCAGCGAGAAGGAGGGCGAACATGCTTGTTCGCGGCCGAACTGTCCGCCTTGCGGGCAGTTCGGCCATCACTACTGTGCTGTCTGCCTAAAATAATACCTCACGAACATGTGTTCATGTTTTCATTGAACATAACACGTAAACATTCAAAGTACACGTTGGAAAAAGTATGTGAATCTTTGGACTTAATAACTGGTTGACCTGCTTTGGTAGCAATAACCTTAACCAAACGTTTCCTGTAGTTGCAGATCAGACCTGCACAAAGATCTGGAGTAATTTTGGACCACTCCTATTCACAAAACTGTAGTGTAGCAATAATGTGTAGCAATAATTTTGGGATGTCTGGTGTGAATCACTCTCTAAAGCTGGCCACACACGGGTAGATTCCTGTGCAATCGACCGGCTGCCTCTGTGTGCGGAGCAGCTGTCAGCCCGTCCATTACATTGGATGGGGACAGCGCTGTCCCAATTCAATGCAATGGATTTCGACCAAGGTTTTCCAACATGTTGGAAACCTGTTTGGTCGATTTCCTTCGAGCAGGATCCATTGATGTAGTTTATGTAGTATTGTTTGAAGCAGACTATAATGTAGTTTATGTAGTATTATTTTAAGCAGACTCCACGTAATCACAGAGGGTTCACATACTTTTTCTTGCAACTGATGTAGAGCAGAATGAGCCAGCTATAGACACCAGTATCATAAATCAGGAGGTCAAAGTGTGATTCAATGACAGAGACAACCAAATGGCACAAGAGTTTTCAATCTACCATGAAACCAGGAAATATTAAATGAGATATTCAATCTGTGGCAAACCTCCTTCAAAAGTGTTCACAATATCATATATACACTGTAGTGCATGTTAGCACATATTACCTCCACATTGCCGTTAACTCCCTATTCAGTTCAATTACAAAAAAAACTGTGCCACAATGACAACAAAGCAGTGCAGTACTATATCCCAACATATTCAAGTATCCAATGTCATGCAAATATATTCAAAATGCAGTGTGCTCCAAACACAGTGGACACAAGCCATTTAGGGTGACTGCAAATATTGCCATTCTCTGATTAAAAATCAACTCTTGCAAGCTGATGAATGCACGGATTATAAACAAGGTATGGAACCAAGATAGATTATTAAAATGTTCTGTCTTAAACCACGAGTAACGAGTATGGTATATAGGTAGTAATTAGTGATGAGCGAACGCGCTCTGCAGAATACATGTTTGGCTCGAGCATTGCTATGCTCGTCGCTACTCGGACAAACACTTCACCATGTTTGTGCCTATTCTAATTCCAGTTCCTACGCTAATTTCGCGGATTGTAGACCAGTAATCAAGTGTCAGGTAGGTACTGCCCTGACTGTAATGGCAGTAGCCATGTTAGGTGCTGGCATTACAGTGATTGGCTGGCCGGAACAGTTAATTGTGTGCTATATAGCACCTGATCCCACAAGTTTGGCTCAGACAGACTTAGGGAGAGGCAAGAACAAATTTATTTTGCATTGTAATCATTCCAAAAGAAAGAGTACATGTCAAAATAAATATACATTCACCCCCATAGTCCGCCCTATGTACAAACATGTCCCCGCTCACATGTTATAAACAAATACATATAACCCCCCCCCATATCATTTGTAATCATTAAATAAATAATTACAGATAATAACTTGGAACGACTATTGGGTTATATTTACCCCTTAGTGGTTCCAAATCCATTAACCCCTTGCAATAACCACATTAAAAATCAAAGAATTGTCAAACCCCAAAAACACATATTTCTCATCCTAAAACCGCAACATTTATTAAATCCAAAAATTATAAAACAAGAAATAGCACCTAATGTCAATCATAAAACCACACAACTTACTAAACCCAGTAACAGCAAACCAATACACTATAACAATCATAACAGAAAAACATAAGAAATATATAACCCCCCACCCCCCAAATCACATTAAATAAATGTCAATGTACTTACAGTTATATGTCCAATCCCGCGCAAAAAAATCGGATTGAGCAGGCTCAAAATTAATCCAAGGGTCTTCCATCCGAAAAAAAAATATTTCTTCACTCCCCTTCTGGAGCACCGTGGAAGAGGTCCTTCCTCTTTGAAGTCCAGTGCAGGTAAGAGATTGGCTTCCGGTCCTGCGCAGTGTGTATCTGCAAATTTTCCCATGCTCATGCAGACACCACGTGGCTTTTGTTTGACAACAGAAACCACGTGTTGTCTGCATAAAGTCACGGTCCTGCTCAGGGAGTGTGCGCAAATTTACAGATACAAACTGCGCAGGACTGGAAGTCATTCTTTTATAGCTGTAGGTGGTCTTATGTGTGATTTGTTGCGTATTGCTTTGAAGGAAATATTGAATTGTCTGGATTGCGGTTTTATATCTAATAATTTATGAAATTGTTCAATATAAAACTTTCTACCGTAGTTGTTTTGGGGTAATTGAGTGCGTGTAGGTGATTTATTTAATGTCAGATGTTGCTGTTATCTGTGATAATAATTGAAATTACATATACATATAACAGCTTTTTACTGTATTTGGAAAGTGTTTCTGTGATTAGCGCTTATTGCCCTTCCTCCTTTATTATCTATAGCCATTTATTTTTATGGTTACAGATAATAAATATATGTTCAGTATAGAAGATGGAGACAGGAAGGGAGCTGTCATTTTTCATGTAAAATGTATTTTTGGGTGGATTTGGGGCATATTTTCAGTCGATTTTTGTGGTGTTTCTGTCTATTTGTGAACTTTTCCAATGGACCAGGCACCCTCCCCTCATCTAATCAGGGGGTGCATGGTTGTCTCCTATTGACTTACATTGGGTTTGGGTGCACGGTAAAACACACAAATAATCGTGATGTGCTCAGACCGAACACCCGAACCCCGAACACTTTGGTGCTCACTTATAACTAGTAGTAATATCCCTAATGGATACAATGAACCCAGTAAGAACCCATGTTAAGACATTTCCAGTTCTACAATATGGGGACCATAGATTGTTTAACAAACCCAATTCAGCTACACACTACATGCTCTGCTCTACATACAGGGGAACTTACAAAACCTCCTGACTGCTGGGGGGTTAGTGAGACTCCCACCTAGAGAGCCCCACAACACAGGGCCATATTGTGGAAAAGAGGTGGCCTACCTTAATGTATGGGCTCCCACTTGTTGATGTTTGGAATTGGGACAGATTATGTGAAGAGCACAGTAAGAACGTCTGAATATTGCCAAAAACGCCCATGGAAAGCATGGTGTGCTAATTAAAATGCCAATCCAACCCTAATAACAGTGTATTCCAAACAAAAGAAAAAAAAACAATGGACCCTTACTGCTTCCCTACCAGATGATTATGTTATCCACATTTCCCATGCTTTACAGCCAGATATGATGTGTTTGATTATACTCTTTGTACTTGATTAGGAAAGCCACACACCTGTCTATATAAGCCCTTACAGCTCATAGTGCATGTCAGAGCAAATGAGAATCATGAGGTCAAAGGAACTGCCTGAAGAGCTCAAAGGCAGAATTATGGCACAGATCTGGCCAAGGTTACAAAATAATGCACTTAAGGTTTCTAAGAGCACAATGGCCTCCATAATCCTTAAATGGAAGACATTTGGGATGACCAGAACCCTTCCTAGAGCTGGCGGTGCAGCCAAAACTAAGCTACCGGGGGAGAAGAGTCTTGGTGAGAGAAGTAAAAAAAAAGCCCAAAGATCACTGTGGCTGAGCTCCAGAGATGCAGTCGGGAGATGGGAGAAAGTTGTAGAAGGTCAACCATCACTGCAGCTCTCAACCAGCCTCTCCTCAGTTCAAGAAATATGTCATCCTACATGGAATTTGCTAACAAACAACTAAAGGATTCCAAGATGGTGAGAAATAAGATTCTCTGATCTGATGAGACCATGATAGAACTTTTTGGCCTTAATTGTAAGCGTTATGTGTGGAGAAAACCAAGCACTGCTCATCACCTGTCCAATACAGTCCCAAGCTTGGTGAAGCTTGGTGGTGGGAGCATCATGCTGTGGGGGTGCTTTTCAGCTTTCTCAGGTTTACCTTCCAAAAGGAAAACTACCCTAAGCACACAGCTTAAATAATGAACTCAGTGACTGTTCTTTAATGGCCACGCCAGAGCCCTGACTCTAACTTTGAGCAACTCCAGAGAGACCTAAAATGGCTGTCCACCAACCATCCAACCTGACAGAACGGGAGAGGATCTGCAAGGAGGAATGGCAGAGGATCCCCAAATCCAGGTGTGAAAAGCTTGTTGCTTCTTTTCCAAAAAGATACATGGCAGTATTAGATCAAAAGGGTGTTTCTACTAAATACTGAGCAAAGGGTCTGAATACTTAGGACCATGTGATATTTCAGTTTTTCTTTTTTAATAAATCTGCAACAATGTCTACAATTTTAGCAAATGGCAGCAATATAACAAAGAGTGAAACATTTAAGGGGGTCTGAGTACTTTCCATACCCACTATATATATATAATGCAGATTAAAGAATTAATCTTTGTTTATGGGAAATTCAACATCCTACGTCACCTCTTTGTCTCCAGCCTACTCAACAGTCACTGAATCAGCATTCTCATCTCTGTTTAATAAGCAGGAAACTAAGCAGGGAGCAGAAATGCTAACACATGACCCAGCTGAGCAATCTTCCTGCAGAACTATTGTATGTGGCTGGTAATATTTAGTCATGCTAAATTGGACATGTGTCTATATATCACAATTGCTGGCTTATTGTCAATCCCTTACTATTAAAACAGTAAGTATAAATGTGAGGACTCAATTCTTAACCTGGGGTTCCACTTTAGAATACGCCTGAAAAGACTATCCGCAAGACATCGAATGTTCTAGCTACTGCAATATATGGTGAACAATTCTATCTTTTATTTATGGACTGCTATCAGCCTGGAAAGTTCTTGCTGAGTACTGCTTGCTTGTACAAATAGGGCATGTATAATTAATTGCATATCATTCATTGAATAATTCACTGGAAGAATTCTAAATGAAGTAGATGGAAAATGAAACAACATATTTTCCCTCAAACTAAGTTCCTCATCATGTCCTGTAAACAAAACATGTAACTTTGTATACAGCAAATATACTTTTATTTTGGATAATAAATCACTGATTAGAACTGTATAAATATTGCTACAGAGCATGTTAGTTTTATTTCGTTAAGCATATACATTATTGTAGCTCTGAACCTGTGTTATTATATAACATTCCATACTCCCTCCACATTCCTGTGGACTGACAACTAACAAAATACTGACCACTGGGCTTTATTACTGGTTTCATATTCAAATGAAAAATGTATTTAAATGATGACTGATCTTAACAATATTTAACTTACAGCTCTATGTGTACACCAAATACTTGATACTAAGGTTCAATGTCAACCTTCCTTGGCAAACAGGTAAAACATTTTTCATAACAGAAATGGCTTTATAAAGCCAATTTAGAACAAAGGCTTGGCTTCTAACCAATACTGGTGCTATCATCTACGCAAAACTATATTCTATAGGGATAGGTTGTTTACTTGATAAACTTGAAGACTAGACTATCAAAGAAAGGTGAACTAAGACTGCCGATCCAATGCCATGCATGTTCCGGATACGATCGGTCGGCAAGGAATCGGGTGCGTCAACTTGCAAGATTGGACTAAAATCTGCCGTCATGTCGGATCGCACAGTGTAGTACCACAATATATATGACCAGATTCTTTTGAAGGATGTCTTTTGCTCAGCACACTGCCACAAAGCTCAAACACCAATATCGGAAGGTCCACACATGAAGTAGGGGAAATTTACAAGTTTACTAGCGGAAAAATATTTACAGCTTCTTTACCATTACCCATTGGCAGGGATGGGGCATCAACTTTGGGAAGCTATGGTTCCAAATTTGCTCCTACTAGTATTTGGGTACCTTGGACGGCTAAACGATCTAACAGTAGGATAGAAGATAGGCAGTCCTTTTCAGGAAATCACACTAGAGCACTGGCTAATTTACCCAGGGACACGTCTAGGAACACGTCTGGAGGATATGCTGTGTATCAGGTCAGCAACAGAAAAGTCCAGATAGTTCTGAGTAGCTAACTTTTATAGAATCCCAGAGGGGTTGGCTTAAGGCCAGTAGTAGGGAAGATTAGGATTGATGCACTTAGTAAGGAGTGGAGAGCGGAAAAAAGAGAGACAGCCGTCTAGACACGTACCCAACCCCATGTAGGCAGAAGGTGCACAAACCTTAAAGGGACAGACATATGTATAGCAATTACATGGGTATAGTGTACAGGGCAAGGCATATACACAGTGAAACATACAGTGGGTACGGAAAGTATTCAGACCACTTAAAATTTTTGCACTCTTTGTTATATTGTATAACTTTTGCCCCAGTCTGAGGTCCTGAACACTCTGCAGAAAGTTTTTGTCCAAGATCAGGTGATGAGCAGTGCCTGGTTTTTCACACATACCGCTTAGAATTAAGGACAAAAAGTTCTATCTTGGTCTCATCAGACCAGAGAATCTTATTTCTCACCATCTTGGAGTCCTTCAGGTGTTTGTTAGCAAACTCCATGCGGGCTTTTATGTGTCTTGAATTGAGGAGAGGCTTCCTTCGGGCCACTCTGCCATAAAGCTCCGACTGGTGGAGGGCTGTAGTGATGGAGCTCAGCCACAGTGACCTTTGGGTTCTTCTTTACTTCTCTCACCAAGGCTCTTCTGCCCCAATAGCTCAGTTTGGCTGGACGGCCAGCTCTAGGAAGGATTCTGGTAATCCCAAATGTCTTCTATTTAAGGATTATGGAGACCACTGTGCTTTTAGGAACCTTAAGTGCAGCAGAAATAATTGTGTTACCTTGGCCAGATCTGTGCCATGCCTCAATTCTGTCTCTGAGCTCTTCAGGCAGTTCCTTTGACCTCATGATTCTTATTTGCTTTGACATGCACCGTGAGCTGTAAGGTCTTATATAAACAGGTGTGTGGCTTTCCTAATCAAGTCCAAACCGTTTAATCAAACACAGCTGGACTTAAATGAAGGTGTAAAACCATCTCAAGGATGATCTGAAGAAATGAACTGCACCTGAGTTAAATATATGAGTGTCACAGCAAAGGGTCTTAGGACCATGTAATATTTCAGTTTTTCTTTTTTAATAAAACTGCAAACATGTCTATAATTCTGTGTTTTTCTGTCAATATGGGATGCTGTGTGTACATTAATGAGAAATTTAAAGGGGGTCTGAATACTTTCTGTACCCTCTGGTGGATAAGCCCTGTCAGTACCCTAAGCTAGGCGAAACCCATGAATATACAAGCATTTATAACAATGCGTTTAAATGTACAATTAGTTCCATTAACTGGTCATTACACTGCCATTTTACACCTGGGACAAGTAAAACATAGCCAGTGAAAGCAGAATACTTGATGTACATACTTCTGGGAAAGATACTGGATGAATCTGACATAAAG
The DNA here is from genome assembly GCA_036250615.1 of Ptychadena robeensis. NCBI lineage: Eukaryota > Metazoa > Chordata > Amphibia > Anura > Ptychadenidae > Ptychadena > Ptychadena robeensis. The sequence goes on from CM070034.1 coordinate 96,980,532, forward strand.
GTTACAGCATTATCTACGGTATGTGTAAGGGCTGCAAATCTGAACAAGTTTGAAGGATCTTCTTAGGATTTATTGGATTTCAGTCATGCAGTCTCATGATGACATGTAGGTGTTACCTAGGGCGGTCTAAATTTCATTAGCATATGTTCATCAGCATGAAAATGGTAGGAAGGCAGAGGAGATTAATTTAAGAAAGGAGATATATAGAGGAGGACAGGGCGAAGTACAGAGCCTTGGAGGATGCCCACAAGTAAATAGAGAAGGAAGAGTTACATTTAAAGATATTTGGAAGAAGCTGCCAGTGAAGTAAAGGGAGGGCCAAGAAAACAACTGTTTTGTAAGGTAAGAAGGTTAAATGCCAGATTGAAGGAGATTGAGAATGGTTTTAAAGTAGCCTTAGACGAATCGGTTGTTTTGCAATTCGATCGTCGATTTAATCATATTGTGCAACAAAATATTGATCAACAGTCAAACATTGATCATTTGTACCACCACACAGTGTTATAGATTCACAGACTATCAGTTCTTTTTTTGAAAGAGTCATTACCACTTTCTGCCACAAGAGGTTGCCTGGAAAACTAAAAACGACATGAAAATGTAAACTATTGAATAAAAGATACCAGATGGGCAGGTATCGATTCCCGTTCGATCGACTTCAAAAGATTGATTTTGTGGTGGATTGAACGCAAATATCGACCCCTGTATGGTTACCCTTACAGTTAAGAGTTGGAGTTAAGATTATATGTGAGTCTTTTTTTAGACAAAGTGTTCAAGCAATTAAAAAGCAAATAAAAAGAGAAATTGAATGGTAGTTCTATATAAAATCTATAGCTATTTCTTGGGAAGGAAAGTTTCAAAGGTTTCCCCCCCTTAATGCTGGTTGAGAATGCTGTTTTAACTGGGCCTTGAGGAATAGTGATGAGCGGCATAGGCAACATTCGTATTCGCGGCATGCCGCGAATTTTTGGGAAAACATTCGGAAAATATTCACATTCGGCAATATTCTTCTTATTGCGAATATCGGCAGTTTTATGCGAATTTCGCGAATTTTATATATTCGCGAATATATGTTTAACTTGCATTGAGGGGCGCCATCTAAGTGATTTTCGCGAATTTTCTAAAGTGCTGATTTTCACAATATTCCGAATATTCGCATCACCCCAATATTGGATTTAAAAACTGTTGATGGTCGCAGGGAGTGTTGCTAAGCTCTTGTTGCAGCCTTCCCATTTGTCCACTTGCATTGAGAGGCGTGTGTAATGAAAAAAAAATACCGAATATCCGGAATTGCGAATATTCGGCAATATATTCACCATCTTCGCGAATTTCCGAATTGCCGATATTCGCGATTAATATATTATATAATATAATATATTATATAATATTATATTATATTAATATTAACATTCCTCCCAAACCTTCCTACCCCGAACTGCTCCTGGACCTCACACCCCAACACTGCTCTGCTCCCACCCGGACAGGACTATGAATTGCAGACTGATGCAGTCTGGTATTCTGTGCCAAAAGTGGTACAGAAAATTTAACCACTCTGGTGGCCCACCATATTTCTGTACCCAAAAAGGTACATAGGTTAATTAACTCGCAAAGGCAGATAGTGGAATTTTCTAAATGAAATTCCATCATCCACCATCTCAGTAAATTCCACCATCATTTAATTTTTTTTTTTTTACCCCAAGCTGGACCTGGTAATGCTGCCCAGGAGGTCAGGAATAAAGAGAAAAAGGCAGCCAGGATCAGTGCCTCCCCCGCTATGGCTGCAATGATGGTTCCTACTCCACTGGTAATAGGTATAGGTCACATGAGCAAACAATAAGAATAGTAGCCATAGAGTTAGGTGTTTGAAGGTGTGTACGGATTTAAGGACTACCAGAATTTTGCACTAGTGAAAAAGCAACTACGCAAGAATGTCTATGACTGAATGTCCTTTACAACAAAAAGAGTTGCCAAAGAACACAAAACTGGGCTCCACACAAACGGTAACTTCATTTTCTCATTTTCTTTAACTTTTGTTTTCGGTGAAAGAATCAAGGTAAGACCTTATAAGACATTTAGGGATAAAATTATCTTTTTACAAGAAAGCAAGAATTCCAATTAATTTATAGAAACAAAGCTTATTGCCTAATCAGTTATTCCCCGAACAGATTGATATTGTCTTTAGAACAATGTATTCTGTGTGTGTTCTACAGTACAGTGTAATCATTTTAATGATATCATATATTTTAATGATTACCTGATGAAGACGTAATAGGCGAAACACATTAAATTCACAGCCACTTACTGGCTGTCAGAAGAAAGATGTGATTATTTGTAACCATGCCTAATTATTTTAGGTTTTGGTCAGTTATGTAAATAAAAACTTTTTTTTATTCAATTGCTCATTTGTATGCTTGAATTTTGTAGTAGAGCCTTTAAAGTCCTATCACCTAGCATCCCAATTTATCTGTGTGATGACATAATCAAACAAGTAGTTAAACATGTAGTTAAACGTGTTTAAACTTACGTGTTAAACTTAATTTACTTTCAAATCCAAAAAAACTTCTCTGCTCTTTCAGTAACAGACAGTTTATGCTAATTAGTAGTGATAAGGGGCATAGGCAATATTAGAATTCACGATATTTTGTTAATAATTCTACTAATGTTCGTAAATATGAAATGCATGGCCATACACATGGGATCACAAAAGGCGAATATTCGAAATGGCAAATATCTGCCACCATATTTGCGAATTGCCGATATTCTCAACAAATATTTGCCATTCCAATATTCAAGCTCAGCACTACTAATTAGTAAGCAATTATAACTCCCACAAATGCAAACTATAAACACCATATTTTTTCTACTAATAATAATATTTTTTTCATCCCAATTTTTTACAATGAACATTATTTTTCAGCATTACTTGCTCAGTTGGAATGAATTAGTTAACTTGAAAACTGTTACCAAGAACAATGGCAAAGTTGAACACAGAAAAACAACCTGAAGTCCTTGCAAATATGAAGGATCCAAGGATATAAAATAACCTTGCTTCTGTGTCAGACGTATTTCATTCCCTTCCAACATCTACTCACACATATCTCATATAGATATAAATTCAACAATGTCCTTGAAAGCAATGATTTCTTTGACTCTCTGAGTTAAATTGTTGGTGTAGGTCACTTTTAAAAAAAAAACACAACAGGAAAATTTTTGATGGATGGAGAGACCGGTGGTCCCAGTCTATCCAGTCTAAACTTTTATTAAAACCCCAGATTACACCTTATTAACATAAATGTATCCTAGAAAATTATCATAGTCTTGGTGGTCTCAATACAACAGCAGTAGGGATGATTTTACTATGAGTGGATGGAAAGGGGGTTAATATTCTCACCAGTGGTGTTAAGCTCAAATATTCAAATGACATTTTGAATATTTATGATATGGCCATGCATTGTGAAAATAATATTCATATTGCGAAAATAAACATAGCATGTGACCATTCAGTTGGAAGATTTTCACAATGCGAATATTATTCACGGTGATATTTTTGCAATGCATGGTCATACCGCGAATATTCAAATTGACGAATATTGAATCGAATATTAGTAGAATTATTCACAAAATATCACAAATTCGAATATTGCCTTTACCGCTCATCAGTACTCATCAGTTATTGGGAAATTGGATTAAAGCTATTTGTTCCCAGTCACTAAGCAGGGGTGCACATAAGTGGTACTCTGGTACTCAAAATGTTAAATGTATACAATTTATTTCACTTGCATAACTGCAGGGAAACATGAATAACTATGAAAGGTTGCAGTTAGGGGTGTGAAATTGGGAATGTAAATTAATATTCCCCCCAAAAAGATTGGATTTATAAGGGTGTTGGAGATCAGGGAGATGAAAGTCAGAGTAGACATATGTATATGTCTACTGTCATGGTTGACATATGTATATGCCCGAAAATGGCATGGTTGTACTGCTGAGGTATGAGATCTGGGGGTTAAAACGTGTTGTACTGTGAGAGTTACATGTGACCCAAAGCCAGCTGATGACCTGTGGATGGAGACAGCTGATTGGAGCACACTGTCTAAGTGAACCAACTTATTCTTCACAATACTTCTGAAGGTAGGGATGGACTTTCCTGAGGAGAACACCTGGTGGCTATCTCTTGAGGGAGGTAAGGCACATAAGGCAGCTGATCCAAGGGGACCAGGGGCACCAGATAAAGGTACCAGAGGCATAGGAGTCGTCAGCAGCCTGAGTTGTAACCAGGAACAACAGTGAAATACCGAGGGACAAGGCAAAGGCGAAGACAGGCAATGGATCGGGGCAGGTGGCACAGGTAAAAGGTCAGGCAGCCCGGCTTGGCAACAGGAGAGTTAAGGCAGGCAAGGGTTAACCAGGTAGCAGAGTCTCAGAACACAGGCATAAATCAGAACATCCATGGAAACCAGGCTCTATAGCAGGACACAGGGACCTTGACACTGAGGCATCTAGGAAAAGGGCTGGACCACTCATATACGTGCAGGAGGACCATGATTGTTCAATGAGGACACCTGACCAATGCCCTAAATTCCAGGAAATGACAATGAGCTGGCCCTTCAGTAAGTGCAGCAGAAAACCAACAACAAACAAGCTGTGGCCAGGGCTGAGAGGAAACTGTGGAGCGGAATCCCAGCACAACCAGCTCTCAGGCGCAGTCTTTCTACACAGCTACAGCTTCGTCTCTCTCAACCAACATACCCATATTGGATGCTCATCAACCAGCAGTAACCACATAAATAATGTAGATATGTGCCCACATCTGCCACTGTCCCCATACTTACCGCTGTGGTCCTGGATGCCGTGTTAAACGATGATTACGATTGTGCTGTCACAGCATGCTGGTTCTGCAGTCCTTTATTGGGGACCAGTGCGTGTCACTTCCTGGGATTTAAAGGACTGGTCATGTGTCCTGGCTGACCAATCTTGGTCCTATCGCATGTATTTAAATGATCCAACCCTTTCCACAGTAACAGACTGGCCTTGCCCATAGGGTCTTCATGCTATCCAGTGCTTCCTGTGCTTTGCGAATGTCTATTGCCGGCTCATGCCAAATTTCTCTCTCTTGCATCTCCGAGCTCCGCTCTCAAGCTTCCGCGCAAGAAAGGGGTGAGTACCAGAGAATGGACCCGAAAGCGGAGGCTGCTTTCATTCACTTAAAGGAATCCTTTGCTTGTGCGCTATTTCTGTGTCACCCCGACGCCTTCCTCCAGTTCCTTTTATAAGTGGACGCCTCCTCCATGGGTGCTGGTACTGTGTTACTACAGAAGGGCCCGAGGGACCCAAAAAAACTTTACATATATGCAAACTGCCCAGCGTCTGAACCCTCGCCAAGCCAAGTGGTCACTCTTCTTCTCCTGATTTGACTTTGAGCTTCACTTTCACCCGGCCGACAGGAACATAAAGGCAGATGGTCATTCAACTTCTCCGACCAGCAGGAGGAGCCCTAGCACATTGTTGATCCTGCCCACCTGATCACAGTGGCTCCTGTCTTGGTAAAAGACATACCTCTTGGGAGAACATTTGTACCGTCTGCCAGGAGGAGACGTGTTTTAGCCTGGAGGCATGACTCCAAACTTGTTGGCCACACAAGGATCCGCAAGACCACAGAACTTTTGTCTCATGATTACTGGTGGCCCACACTGTCTAAGGATGTACATGACTATGTGTCTGCCTACACTGTCTGTGCTAAGAACAAAGTCTTTAGGACCAAACCACCCGGGCTGTTGTTACCTTTTCTTGTCCCTGATACCCCATGGCAACATATTGCTATTGATTTTGTTACAGATCTGCCCTCTTCTGCCGGATGTACTGTTACATTGAGACAACTGTGTGCAACTGTTACCATGGGCTGAATTCTCTTATAACAACCATTCTAGTGAGTCTACTGGATCCTCTTCATTCTTCGTTGTGTATGGACAACAACCTCGTACTCCTCTTCCTGTTCCTATGTCTTCTGGGGTTCCAGCTGCAGATTCCACTTGCAGGGATTTCCTGAGGATTTGGAGTGGTACCAAAGACTGCATTACCAAAGCAGTGACCCGCATGAAGACCAATGCAGACAAGAGAAGAAGGAGACAGCCTCAGTTCCTACCCGGAAACAAGGTATGGCTCTCCTCTAAACACATCCGCTTAAGAATTCCCAGTTTTTGGGCGCCGTGTTAAAGAATGATTACGGTTGTGCTGGGATCTGGTCTCATTATTATATCCTGCAATAAATAAAAGACTGTGTTTAAGTTATGCGTGGTTCCTGTGTTAAAGATTAAAGATCAATGTGGCGGGAGCACGCCCGAACCCACGGGCAAACTGCCTGTGAGCAGCAGGGAATCGCCCTGGCAATGTTCCGGTACGTGCCTTGATTCCCTGCACTGAACGAACGTCCAACACAGGGAATCAGAAGTGGACACAAGCCCAAATGGTAAAATAATGTCTCTCTTCCAGGGGTCTATACAATGCTCCTTCACAGACAAGCATAACATTATTTTAAGAGCCTTCAGCCTATATCACTCTGAGCCTTCAACATTGACTTTCCTCCCCTTTCTTTCTTTATCTTATCTTATATGTCTCTGACCTGTAACATTCACCACTGCAGGAAATGACCAACATTCTTTCACCTTCACCCTATTCTTCCGTACAATCCCATTTCTTGCACAAAGCTGATAGAGAAAAAAACCTACCCAGTTCCATGTTTCCCATTCAAGAGTTCGGGACCCGGTAAGAAAAATCTAAGAAAACACCCAGCAACCCAATGTCGCTGTGCAGAGAATTCCCAGACTTCTTCCAGGACATCACCTTACAGTTATGCAGACATATGGTCTGTCATAACTGTGAATTATAATTCTCATTACATATATGTATATATATAATGTCAGGTCCATAAATATTGGGACACCAAGACAATTAAAACATTTTTGGCTCTATAACCACCCAAATCAGGTGAACAGTTTGCATATGTGCCTCCTTCTTGTTAAGGGACTGCTGCTACTGCTTTTGTCAGCAGTCACATCATCAATAAATACAAGGGAACCAGTTCCATTGGCAGCCATACATGCCCACGCCATGACACTACCACCAGTGAAGTCTTCTCTTGATTGTTGACTTTGACACATATACACCTACCTCCTGGAGAGTGTTCTTGATCTGGCCAACTGTTGTGAAGGTTGTTTTCTTATTTTTCCTTATTTTTAGGAATGTTACAAACAGTTGTTTTTGCAATCGCACTGATGGATTTGTTTTTTCAGCCTAATGATGGCTTTCTTCACTGATAGTGACAGCTTTTGGATATCATCTTGATAGCAACAAATTGCTGAGTTAACAGCAACAAATTCCAAATGCAAATAGCACATTTGAAATGAAATTCTGGACCTTTTTTCTGCACATTGTAATTGGGATAATGAGGGAATATCACATACATGGCCATGGAACAGCTAAAAAGCCAATTGTCCTATTACTTTTGGCCCCTTAAGAAGTGGGAGGCCCATATGAAAACTGTTGTAATTCCTACACCGTTCACTTGATTTGGATATAAATGCCGTCAAATTAAAACTGACTGTTTGCAGTTAAAGCACATTGTAATTGTTTCATTTCAAATCTATTGTGGTAGCCATATAGTATAGTGCCAAAAATGTTAGAATTGTGTCGATGTCCCAATATTTATGGACCTGACTGTATATATATATATATATAGATAAGCTCTGGGATACAATTAAATATGTTCCAGTTAAACAAATTCATCTTCTCCCTTTAAACAACCCGTTCGATGTATGACAACACTAATGTGTTATAGATACCAATTTCACAGAGGACTAAATGTAGAATCCATATCCCCAATATAGCTTATCGTCATTATTACATATTATTACAATAATATTACATTATTATCAATAAAGCTTTGCTAAGTTTTATTAAATTTTTATCAATAAAGCTTGGTATTGTTTATTACACAATGTATGCTGTTCCTTCCTCTGGTTTACTACAAAAAATTTATTCATTTTATTCAACAAAGGGTGAATTCTTTTAATCACAAAAGGTGGCCATACACAGGTCGATTTCACACATGATCCATGGCCGATCAATCACCGGGCACATGCACGCCGATCGATCGACGAGGATTCGAGTGCAGCCCACCTTGACCGATCGACCCCGACCGATCGGCATGGCCCCCAAATCGGATCGGCCAGGGAACCAACCTGTTGGTGTTTTCTGATCGATTGAGCACACATCAAGGGACGTTGGTGGAGGCCCAAAGATTGACCATCAGGAGATCTGCACAGATTGGCACATCCCACATAACTTCCTGGCAGCCTTTGCATGTTCTAGCACTAGGATAACTCACCCTTCACCATTCCCACCCCTGCGCAGCAGTAAAGACAAGACACAGGAGAATGCATGGCAAGAGATTTTACTACAAAACAGCCATGGTTGGCCCTCGCTCCATCAAACAGTACACACAATAAAATCACAGTTGCCCCAAAGGGGAAGGGAAAGTATCAAACAGGTCAACTTGACTGGGGCAGGGGTATAAAACAGCTGGCCACACAAAACCAGCTCTAGAAACCCATAGGGTCCAGAATGTCTAAAAAAAGGTCAACATGACCGGGGCAGGGGTATAAAAACAGCTGGCCACACAAAACCAGCAATGGAAACCCATAGGGTCCAGAATGTCTAAAAAAAAGTCAACATGACCGGGGCAGGGGTATAAAAACAGCTGGCCAAACAAAACCAGCAATGGAAACCCATAGGGGTTGGTAACTGTCCAAAAAGGGCAACGTTACCAGGGGAATGTCCATAAAGGGGTGCCAGGGATCATGTCCTCCCCTCCAGCTCCAGATGCAGGCCTGTCAGCACCTCCCTCATCTTCACCATGTTCTCTGTCACCGACTGCAGCTTCCCTTTCATTTGTGACAGCTGGTGCTCACATCTCAGGAGCCGGGCTTGGACGCTGCCTGTGTCTGATGAGTGTGGGTCTGAAAAAAGAATACACAGAAATTAGTCTTCACTGCTATACTCCTCCCAAACATGTGCCCTGCTAAAGTCCAGGCCCTTTGCTATGGTCATCTAGTTGCCATTAGCGGGAGGAGCACTCTCCCTGGGGGGCACTGAGGGGTTCGTCTGGGCCACGTCCACAGTGTGAAATGGGTTGCTAATTCCCCACCATCATCCTGGTCAAAAGGTTGGCTTTCATAATACAAGTGTTCACAGGGAAGCCCACCACCTTAGAACAGTGGCAAAGAATGCAATCCTGTGCTAGTGGTCAAAAACAGAAACACCCAGTTAAACTACTAAAGAATTAAGGGCCATAGCAGCAACATGTGGCCTAGGGGATGCTGGCAATGGCTGTCTCTTGTGGGTCACAATAATCACATACAGAAAAATAGGCCTGGAACAAACAGGAGGAGACTCCGTATTCCTGCTCAAATGAGCCCCTGTGTCTCACCTCAGACCCCTTACTAACTTCTGGGCACTAGTAGTCCATCAAACAGTTCCCACTAGCTCAGTTCCCCATCTGTAGGCCGCCACGTCTGGAGGGGGGTGGTCTTGGCAAGGTGACTATTTACCTAGTGTCTCTTCCTCACGGTGCTCATGCCCGTCATCAGTGGGGATGCCCTGATGGCCGTGGGATGCTGTTGAAAAGGAAAAATACATGAAACCCTTCCTAGATGTGTTCCCAGCATTTGTGTTGTCACTATGTCAAAACGTCAACATACACTGCCTGTTGGTGGCCCTTGCTTGTCTGAGGATCATCTGCTGCCGGTGTTTCAGGTCATACTTCTTGATGAGATGATCACGTGATACAACCACACCACATCTGGACTTCATCTCATCAAGGACCCTCTGGATTATCTCACGCTTCCTCTTTGCCAATTGGCCACCAGCAGACAGTCTCCCATCATAGTCCCCGTCATCGAAATTACGCACCAGGATGCAGACCTGTTCCATGGGCATGGGAACCCCACTTGCTTCAGGTGTGGCAGTGTTGGCTCCTGTTGCTTGTGGGGTGGGGCCAGCTGGCTCCTCTGGTCCTCGGCTGCTCTCACCCTCATCCACAGTGGCTGTGGTGGCTGTGGCAGGCCGATTCTCCCTGGTGGTGGGCTTCGTCCTGGCCTCCTCAGTTCTCTTCTGGTGGCGGTGGGGTTTCCTCTTCTTCGGCTTGGGGTGTCATCACTGTTCTCCCCAAAGAGATCCACCATGGTGTACCGAGGCCGGCTAGCAGGATTCTGCCCCCTTTGGATCCTGGTGACCATAAATTGCATAGTTTGGGTCTGTGTTCAGCGCAATACATGGCCCACGCCCTCTACCACACTGATGCCCTGTCATATACTACCTTCATCTGCCTGGCTTGCCCTCTTCCCACTTGAGGCCTGGCTGGCTTTGGAACCTCCGACCTTGGCTGACCCTGAAAAGCAAACGAAGTGTGGCTCTACATGTCTGTTCCGTGCTGGTGTTCAGCAAACTGTGTGGGATGTGATGATGAGTTACCCTACCTGACAAAGGTCTCCTCACAGAGGATGCCGTCCTTGACGCTGCATCTTCTTCACTCTGCATCTGTCTCCACTCTGCATCTGTCTTCTCTCCCCTGCGCTTCTCCAACCTGCCCCTGGGCGTCCCCCGCGTTTCGATACATTGAGGCGGGAAGTCTCATGGGGCGTGTTTCCGGCTGCAATAAAAAGCCCCCCAATACGAGGCTCTACGCATCCCCGATTCCCCCGGACATCGCCGATTCCCCCCCACGACCTCGCAGATTCCACTGGGCCTCGCCAATTCCACCGGGCCTTGTCGATTCCACGCCAGATTCACCATGTAAGTAGTAGGGCAGCATCTTTCCTGACTTCAGTCGATCTGCTCAGGCCTCTCCTGAGTGCTATGTGTTTTCACCTGATTCATGTCCTCGCTTTTTTGCAGCCAGCGTGTGCGGGACTTTTCGCGTCAACTCCGCAAGACGTCGCCGATTCCCACGGACATCGTCGATTCCCTGGACATCACCGATTCCACGGACATGGCCGATTCACCGAACATCGCCGATTCCACCGACGACATCGCAGCTTCTGCGGACATCGCCGATTCCACCGACGACATCGCCGATTCCCCCGACATTGCGGATTCCACCAAGCAGACGCCAACAAACATCACCACATCCAAATGTGAGTAGCAGACATGCCTTCTTTCTACGCATGGAGCACCTCAACTGATGTTGATGTGTGATCTGTAGTAAATCTGCTGTTTCCCTTGCTCCCCAGCTTGTGCCCCCTATCGCTTGCTGCATACGCCTGTTCCTGGTCAGGAGAGGCTCAACTTGTCACCCATAGGTGAGTGACCTTTGCCATGGCTGTTGTGGAGGGATCAAGTCTTGGTGCATCATCAGGTTGTATGTTGTGATATGACAAGGTTGTTGGTTGGCTGGGCCAATATTTACTCACTGTGCAGCACATACTTTGTAATGTGCCATTCCCTTGAGCTATGTAGATATGCAGAGATGTTTGTATTGTTGGAGGCCAGTGGGGGTCAACTGAGTTGTTGGGGGGGGCAGGTGCATCCCTGGACATCAACAGAGGCCCACATATAACATCAATCAAATATGCAGGGTAGAATATGTGACAGCATGCATATCTCAGAGACGTCATTGTAGAACTTGGATTCATTGTTTACAATTGATCAGGTTAGGGGTGCTCTGGTGTCATGTGTACATGGGGATGTCCTTATGAACCTGCCCACTGTAATGCTTTGAGTTAAGAATGTGTAGGCATTTCCACAGGCATTGGGAGGCCCAGGCATATCCCTGGACTCAGGGATCTCTGGAGAATGGGAAGTGGAATTGCTTATTGACTCTTGCGAACACAATTCAGAGTGCTCAGCCATAGCATGAGGGATTCCAACTTCATCCTCTTCCCGCTGTGTGAGGATCCTGGGTGTGGAAGTGTCAGCGGGGGAGCGTCACACCAAACCAATGACAGTCAGGGGGGTGGTTGTCACTTTGGGATTTAGCGTGCTATCGTTCTACCTCTTCGTGAGAATTGAATGCCAAGTCTATGAGTTTCACATACTTACGTAAATAAAATCTTTAGATATATGAACTTCAAAGATATTTCGGGTATAAGAGAGGAGTCCTAGCCAGTTCAGGGAGACCGATCAGCAGGGGAGGAAGGACAGCGTAGCAGTCCACACAGAACTGGGGCCCAACCAGTCCACTAAGAGAGCCAAGACCAGTCAGAGGGCAGAGAAGCTTCCAGCCATTCTAGGGGATAGCCAGACCCTTGGTAATGTATACCAGATGATTGTGTTGAGGTATATGGGGTGTGCTATGGTAGTGTGATGTATTATTGTTTGATGTTATGTAATGCCTTAATTTGACGTTTAAGGTTATCCTTGTTGTGTCCCATGTGTGAATAATATATATTTTTGGTTTACCTACAACGGTGTGTTTTCTTTTTGCCATCAAATCACCTAAAAGAATCGAGGTGGGAAATATAAATGCTAGGGGAATATTTTCATATTTATGAATTATTATTTCCAGGAGGCATATCTTCTTACACCAGCAAGCGGTCGGGGGCGGGTGTGGATGATGGTGATGTGGGACGTGTCTGGTATCATGACCTCCTGTCCTTTGTGAAGGACCAGGACCTGCCCCGGCCGTCTACCTCCACGTTGGGGCAAGTTCCTGAGGGAACTTGGGGCATCACAGGAGGAGTTTGGCACTCGGGAGCTCACTGCCACTACAGTGAGTTGATACTGTTTGTTCTCTGTAATGCACAGTGTTCAGCAATGTGTATGCTTACCACTTACATTTTTCTCACCCTCCAGGACATACCTGGTTCCTCACATGAGGAGGAGCCATCCGCCAGCCATGTCCCCTCCCCGCGCTTCCCACGTGGGCGCAGGAGTAGAGCCGTAGTGGGGAACAGGAATGACCTCACCCAGACGCTGCAGCAGATCTTGGCAGCAAGGGAGGACGAATGCGAGTCCTAGGGCATGTTCATTGCTGCCAAACTGCGCAAGTCATCAGAGGACCAGTGGGAGGCAGCAGAGGTGCTCATGACAGAGATCGCTCACAGGGCACGGAGAGGCCAATTGAACACTGCAAACCCCCGGGTGGCTCTGGCAGATCCTGTGATGCCCACAGAGACCCACTCTGCCCCAACATCGGCACATCATGTGTACCACCGGACACAGCCACACACGCAACAGCCCTCGTATTCCTATGCACATGGACTCACTGGTGAGGATTTGACGTATCGCAAGCTGTGAGCACCCAGCCCAGCATTTAGCCTGGCCATGGTGTGATGGTAATATTTACGTTGAACGGGGAATAATGTGCAGGACTTCTTGTGTTGTTAGAATATAATTTATTTTGGAAACCACACACAGGGAAAATTTTATTTAACAGATATATTTTGTTTGCGCAAAAATAAAGAGGTTTGAGTTAACTCAATGGCTGTTAACTCAATGTCTGATCAAATAGGGTGAATGGGAGACATCAGCTGGTCATGTCATTCTGCCAGGAGACAGCACCCACACCATTGAAATAGGCTACATAGCCGTCTCAATTGGTCTGGGCCTGCAAGGATTGTCCCTGAGGTGGAGCTGGCTGCATGCCAGTGAGGGCCCCTGGTTCATTGCGCCATGAACCGAGGGTTACCACACCGGAGTTGATGTCCTCCACATCAAGCATGCTGGATGGGACACTGAATTGTACCGGCGGAGGAAGTTGTGGAGAACACAGCTCGCCAAAACACTACCTTCTCCACTCTGTCGGGGGCCAAATTTATGGTGGTGAGGAACACCCTGAACCACTGGGAGAGAACCCTGAATGCGTTTTCGACAACCCTACGGGCCCGGGAGAGGCGGTAGTTGTAAACCCGCCGCTCAGGTGTCAGAAAACGCATCCCAAACGATTTCAGGAGGTTCTCATCCAGGGCAAAGGCCTCATCAGCCACAAACACGAAATTTAGCCCACCAACATTTGTGTCTGGAGAAGGAAAGTTGAGGAGCTTCCTCTTCATCCACCAGCACAGTTCAGTGTCAGCCATGACACCACCATCCGAAATGCGCCCACTCTTGCCCACATCCACCATCAGGAACTGTAATTTGGCATTTACAAGTGCTAACAGAACTATGCTGTAGAACCCTTAATAGTTGAAGTAATAAGACCCAGAGTTCCTGGGGTTGGCAATGCGCACATGCTTGCCATCCAGCGCTCCACCACAGTTGGGGAACTGCCACATGTCCGCGAATTGCTGGCTGACAATTCTCCATTCATCTGGGGTGGTAGGAAACTGGAAGACAAGTAAAACAAACATTAGAGGTATACAGACACAACACATTTCAAATAGACAGAACAATTTGTGTTTACTTCAGGAAGTGGGAATGTAATGGATGAGGCCTGTGGCATACAAGGTGCATGAATGTGGCATACAAGGATGTGGCACTCAGGACAGTTGGGTACTGTGTGTGATGGGCTGAAGGTGCATGGCAACAGTGTTTGTCACCATTGGGATGCTGGACATCCCTTTTCCCCCAGGGAACATTACAGAGACATCCCTGCTGCACAAACATATTACCTGGGGGGGGGGCATCTCATACTAGGTGAGTTTGTTTCTGGGGCACTATTGGTTCACCTATGGGAAATGGTTATCACAGTGTTTGGAAATAACAGCATGAGTTCTTTGGCACATCACAAAGGTAAAGCACTGGGGCATTCATATACTAGCTCTATTTGATGAATAGTGGCTTGATGGTAAGTGGAGTGTAAGGTGGCTCTTAGTTTGGAGGGGGTTGTGGCTGGGACGAGCTACATTTATTCACATTGTTACATACCTTGATATACTCTGGGACGTGCCGGACTCCTTTGCAATGACCTTGCATGTGTCCGGCACGGTTCGTTCCAGAGCTTGTGCTGAGATTGCGCACAAGAACTACAGGTCCTTGTAGGACCGTCCTGTTGCCAGGAAGCACAGGGTGGCTATCAGACGTTCCTCCGCTGGGATGGCCTTCCGCATAGCTGTGTCCTGCTTGGTCAACCTGGGCCGCAAACGCTCTAGGAGCATGTTGAAGTTCTGGTCTGTCATGCGAAGATATATTTTAAAATAATCTTGGTAGTTGTCCCTGAGATGTCGGAGGAGGGGCATGGTTTAATAGTTGTCCCTTTGTAGGAGTCAGGACTTTTCCTCCTGCTCTCCTTCTCATCCTCCAATTCCCACAGCAGTAGTGTTGCCACCAGTCGGCTCCCCCACCCATGGCTGAAGGGCATGCTGTCGGCGTGGTTTTGCAAGGTACAGCAAATCTGGTGGGGAAGCCACACACCCTCTTTATTGACTGCTGCTAGGAAATGGATACACCCATCCTGATGAGGTCATGGCCGATCGACTGACATTTGTGAATCAATCGACTGGGAACAGAATCGTCCAGGAATCGGTGGCCTAAGGTGGTAGGCACAGACTTGTATGGTCGATCGATCGACGCCTGTGACTTCACCGGAATCGATCGGATCGTTGATCGATCGCTCAGGAATCGACACGTGTATGGCTAGCTTTAGTTATCGTTATACGGGTATGTTGTATTAAAACTTCCCCCTTGTGATTATTAACCAAACAAAACTTCATCATTAAGCATGTCCTGGAAATTTCATTTCTAAAAATGTTTTCCCATAATGATGCATAATACTTCCTTTCCAAACAGTTGTATTGATGGTTAAAACATATAAACATTTAAAAAAAAAGTATGAGTTTGTTTGAAATAATATAAACTTGAAAAGATACATATACATGAACTGTCCTTAGAATTTCAAGTCTATAAGCTTTGCAATTTTTGTTCCTTAAACACTGTATGCTAATTCACACATTTACTATAAGTACATTGCATGAACTTCCTGTAAATAATCTGATATACCAATCTTCCTGTTTACAATAAATGTTCCCTCTGTATGTCTTATGGTCTTACCATTTTTTTGCACCCTCTTCCTGTCACATTTTAACAACATTTATATACTTCATCTATAGCCCCTAAAAAAATATTTATTAAAGCAAATGCATATGCAAAGGTTTTCTTGACAACTTGTTACTAGTTATCACACACATTTAATCCAAAAATTTCAAGGTTGGAGAAAAAAACCCCTGAAAGCTTCACAAGGCCAATGACATTTATTATGGACATATTTGTACTATTTAAAGGGTTCTCCTATGTTAACAAGGGTTGAGAAAAGAAGGGTTAAATAGTTGGTAGGTAGCAACTGTTGGTTGATCTCTGATCTCCTGGCTCAAACTAAATTGCCAAACAGACAACTACTGGCACCTATTCCAATACTTTAACAAGACTAATACATTGTTTTGATAAACCCAACATGGCTTTTAGGCGCCCTACAATGTTTGGCTGTGCATGCATGATTGCAAAATGGTCTTTGTGGCAATTACATCCCTAGGGCTAAACTGCAGCAGCATTAGTTAGAATAGTCAAAAAGATGTATTAAAACAGTACATGATTCCAACCTCTTTAATGTTAAAATAGCGCATTTCTGTGCCTGCTGCACAGATCAAATTGTTATCCTGGAACATAGGAACTGCATCGCTGCATTGAGATGAGATGCCATGCTGGTACAAAATGGGCTAACATGGATATGTACCGTAAATTCAGGTAAGCATTAAAAGTATATGAAGGACAAGGACTTTGCCTTGCATGCCAGTACATATGAGCTAACATAGTTTCTGTGCTCTGTGGTATGCAGCCCACACCTTTGAGGTATGGTATAGGAAATGGTTGCATCTAGAATAAATCAAAAAGTTCTTATCCGGCTCAATCAACAAAGCTTTAAAGGGCTGTACCATAGTGAATTCACTATCATATATATACATTTCAGAGGAGGTGAGAAGTGTATGAGAGGTCCTTTATGTGTGAATGGGCGGAGAGGTTGTGAATTGGATGGTAATTGGAGATTAACGAGATGTAAAAGATGAAAAGAGACTGGTTATTCAGGGGCTTGAGTTGAGAGTTTGATTTGGCAAGCTGTGTTCTATACAGTATGTAGGACATTGTAAATTGTTCACTGCAAGTGTTAATTGTTCATGCACAATAACATAACTATTATCTAGTTTTTGTACTTAATAATAAAATATTGTACTCAGCATCATCTAGCTCAGTGTTTCTCAACCTTTCTAGTTCCATGACCCCGAAAATTATCTTGCAAGGCCTATTCCTCAACAGATGTCTAAGAGGATAATTTGCTATCCCTGTAGAGAAGCAGGACATGTTGCTGCTAATTGTCCTGTTGTTGATGAGCCAATGCAATGTGACTTTTTAAGAGATAGACGGCAATCATTATTTGCGATGGTTACATGTACTGCAACTTTGGAAAATAACAAATATCTGTGTGAAATGGGTATTAATGGGAACAATGGTGTTGTATTGTTAGATTCTGGTAGTATGGTGACTTTGGTAAAGGCTGAACTGGTACCTGTTGAGGCCCCTCCCACAAAGAAGGTGGCAGTAATTTGTGTCCATGGAGACACTAGAGAGTATCCGGTGACAGTTGTTTCCTTTGAGACCTGCCTAGGTAATATTTGTCACCAGGTGGGTGTAGTACCCCACTTACCCCACAATGCCATAGTGGGAAGAGATTTTCCAAACTTCTGGGAGCTCTGGGATCGCCCAATAGCAGATGTTTCTGCACCTGATCTAGACCCTAGAGGAAACTCTAATGGTCGTGAGACCCCTCCTGAGTTTCCTATGTCTGTATTAGCAGAGGAAGCACTGGGGCCTCTAGAGGAGCCTGCATCTGTAGAAGAGAACCAAGTACCCCTAGAATTCTCTGACTTAGAGGTTCACAGAGAACATTTTGTCACCGAACAACTAAAAGATCCCACATTGCTAAGGGCCCTGGAGAACGTGGTCAAAACAAGTTGTTTAACGTAACCCATTTACGCACTTCCGTGTACCATCCCCGGAAAGTGGTGGATAAAGGGAAGTATTGGGACTGCCTGATACCGTATTTAATGTTTGCCATCAGAGAAGTTCCACAGTCTTCCACTGGGTTCTCTCCCTTTGAGTTGCACTATGGGAGGCACCCAAGGGGGTTGTTGGACATTGCTAGAAAAACGTGGGGAAGTGAGAGTTCCCCTCACAGAAGCGTTATTGAGCATGTGTCCCAAATGCAAGATAGAATTGCACAGGTCATGCCCATGGTTGGCTGAACAGAGAATTTACAACCGAGCAGCTTGTATCCGTAAATTTTCTCCTGGGGATAGGTTGTTGGTACTGGTTCCTACACTTGAGAGTTATTAGCGTGGCAGTGACCCCTATGAAGTCCTGGAGAAAATAAGTGAAGTCAATTACAGGATCAGTCAGCTAGGAAGACCTTAATCCGAGCAAATTTATCATGTGAATTTGCTAAAACCATTGAAGGATAGAAAATCCTTAGTGGCGGAGACTACTCTGTCGCTTTCTTGGTCTGAGTCTTTAATTCCTGAGGTCAGGATAGCGGACACTTTATCGAAGGTCCAACAACAGGAAGTTTAAGACTTATTGCTCAGAAATCTGGACATTTTTTCAGAATTGCCTGGTCAGACAGCCATTACCCTGCATGACATCATTACCGAACCTGGGGAAAGGATAAAACTCAAACTATATCGCATTCCCGAAGCTAGGAGAAAAGCTGTGTCCCAGGAAGTAAAAAAAATGCTAGAATTAGGTGTAATTGAGGAGTCCAGTAGCGATTGGTCCAGTCCCATTGTAATAGTGCCCAAACCTGATCGGAGATTTTGCAATGACTTTCATAAGTTAAACCAAATCACAAAGTTTGACACCTACCCTATGCCCCGTATAGATAAGCTGATTAATCGCCTGGGAACAGCCAGATATGACTACCCTGGATTTGACCAAAGGGTATTGGCAGATTCCCCTGTCCAAGTTGGCCAAGGAGAAAACTGCCTTTGTAACTCCAGAGGGAGCTTTTCAGTACAGGAAAATGCTGTTCGGCTTACAGAATGCTCCCGCTATATTTCAACGGGCCATGGATAAGATATTGCGGCCAGATCAGAAGTATGCAGCTGCTTATCTGGATGATGTGATCATCCATAGTACAGAATGGGAATCTCATTTGTTGGGGGTTCAAGCTGTACTGGATTCACTTCGAGAAGCCGGATTTACAGCAAATCCGAAAAAATGTGCTGTTGGGCTGGAGGAGGCAAAGTATCTGGGGTACACCATTGGAAGGGGTGTAATAATGCCCCAGGTAAACAAAGTTGAGGCAATCCAAAACTGGCCCCGCCCTGTGAACAAAAAACAAGTTCGGGCCTTTTTAGGGATTGCTGGATATTACCGACGATTCATTCCCCATTTTGCCTCCCTGGCCAATTCTTTGACGAAGGAAAAGAGTCTGTGATGATAAAATGGTCCCCTGAGGCGGAAGCCGCTTTAGATGCCCTAAAACGAGCTTTGTGCGAGCAGCCAGTCCTATACTCATCAGACTTCTCCAATCCATTTGTGGTACAGACCGATGCCTCGGATGTGGGGTTAGGTGCGGTATTGTCTCAGGTTTGGGATGGGGAAGAACACCCTGTGATCTACCTTAGCAGGCAACTAAAGCCACATGAGGTGAATTATGCCACTATTGAGAAGGAATGCTTAGCTGAGAAGTGGGCTCTGGATTCCCTTAGGTATTACTTGTTGGGAAGACGGTTTGCGTTGATAACCGATCATGCTCCATTGACATGGATGTCCCAGAACAAGGAAACCAATAGGTCGTTTTTGGCCCTGCAGGATTTTAGTTTTACAGTGCAGCATCGTCCCAGTGTACAGATGGGAAATGCAGATGTCTTGTCCAGGGTTCACTCTTGCCTAGTGTCTTGTGTTCCAACCCCAAGGTTGAAACAAGGAGGGAGGGTGTGTGACAGGATGCCTGTTAAATCCTCTGGTTGTATCCAGTATGGGAGGTATGTGTGTCCCAGATACTGGCAGTATGCAGAGTACTTTTCTATCTGACCAGCAGAGGGAGCTGGAATTGCTGGGCCTGGTGCAGGGTAATAACAGCTGTGTCCTGTTAGCTCATTAGAGCTTGTTTCAGCTCAATATAACCTCCTCACTTGCTGAGTCAGATGCTGCACACACTCTATGTGTTGGGCTATAAAGGCTCTGTTTCCTGTGGACTACTGTTTACTTTGTATTTTACTGCCTTAAGCCCCCCATACACTTTTAGATCCCTCCATACAATTTTCATTAGATCTACCCACAACTATGTAGTACCCAGGTGCCCAACCTGCCACCCTTTGGTCGTTCTTTGGTGGCCCCTTCAGTCCTCCACTTGTGGCCCCTGAAACCTAATTGTTAATGCATAGAGCATAGAAACTCACCTGTCTGCCAAATCGAAGGTTATGTACCCCATCAATATAATCAATGGTTTTGATTTTATCTAGGAGGCACATAACCTTTGATGATGTACATGACACAAAATGTGCATTACCATACTACAGTGTTCCCTAATGGTTGAAGTATAATATTATAACAAATATAACAATTTTGTTATTTTAAAAAGGAAATGTCTTCTAGCTATACCTGCTGAATTTTTTTTCATTAAAAAATGCTTCTACAAGTCAGTATAGACTGAAAATGTTATGTGCGGCCATTAAGTGATGCCGAGGGCCGCACTTGTGGCCCTCCATATCAACTCAGTTGCCCACTACTGATGTTGTATATAGGCCTCCCTGGTAAAAACCATAATGATTGGAAGGATTAGAAAGCTCCTCATATTACATTTTTGGTAAAGGCCCCCATACACGCCCCGATTTTCTGTCCGATCGATTAAAAACAATCAATGTTTTCCGATACTAGGATCATTTCATTATACCGCCAAATAAAGCAACCAATTATTGTCTGATTTTACCTACTTTGATTGAACATTTTCCATCGGACGATTTTATGTTTGATGGGAGTTTTGGCCAGGGCCAGGTATCTGTGGGTGTCTGTTCTGGGGGTGGGGGGCTTATTTAAAATTTTTGTGAAAAAATTCTGGGGGTGCCTTTGATGGGGATGGCTAATCATAGGGGGAACAGGGTCTCAATTTCAGTTTAGTTCACATGAATAAATGTTAAAACATATATACATCCTAGCACAACCTGGCAGATGATTTTACACACACCACAATGTTTGAAACAGGAAGTAAAAGTATGATAATTAGTTAGATCGGACCTAAATTGGTCGGGTCATAAGAAATAGTAGCCGATTGAATACAATTTAGAGTCGATTACTCCCAAAAGTTCGATCGAAGTTACTCGGTCGAACCATGTGGGCATTGACCGATTTTTGGAAGACCGATGCAAAAAATCGATTGTTTTTAATCGATCGGACAGAAAATCAGGGCGTGTATGGGGGCCTTAAAACAAAAGTTGATTGTACAGAAATTGTATGGTAAGATTGTAAGGTGTATGGGGGCCTTTACTTGCTGTACATATTGTATATGGACTTGCACATTAAGCAAATCTTAGGAAAAAAGGGTATTCCCCTCGGGTGGGACTTTAAATTGGAATGTCTTGATGATAAAGTATGATGGTCGTTCGTTACAAACTTTGTCTTTATTGTATAATTGGATAAAAGAGACCTATATAGGTCAACAACTAAAACACATATCCTGTATACATACACGATGGGGGTTAATTCCCCCTGCTGGTGACCCCAACCAAGGGAGTCTTACATCCAGCAAAATGGCATACCATACATTAATAAAATTATTGGAACAAGCCTTGTTGTGGGGCTCCGATGTAAACTTTACACTGCGTGGTGCTTGAGCGACATGTTTCGCCAGAAATATGGCTTCCTCAGGCTATGCACCCACCAGGGTAATTATATTGTAAGATTGGTCCAAACAAGGTATGCAGGGTGGAGGAGAGATCAGAGTCAGGTACCAGCCCCCTATCACTTATACACCATATGACAGCGGCAGAGAGTTTAGGAGTTCAGGCATCTTATACCATATGGTGCAGAAACGAGGAGGAAGCTGTTAGAAGGAGAACCTAAGAACATAGACGATGGAAACCGCCGCTTAAACACTGGACAGAGAGAGGTTGTATTGAAGTAGCTCTCCGTGGGCGCAACGGAGGGGAATACCCTTTTTTCCTATAGTTTCTGGGATGGGAGTGCCTTGATAAAATGTGAGATACAGGTTCAAACCAAACAATCCTTTGATTAAGCAAATCTTGTTTGCTGTGCCTCTTTCACCTGCTGTGGACCCATCCAGGGGGTCCTGTACCTTGCCGCTCTACAGCTAATTCCTCACAATTCATTCACATGTACAGTTCACAATGCTTAACACAAATATAATTGTTATTCTGAGCCATATGATTCTAATTTTTAAATAGCATTGTAAAACATGAAAATAACTTTATTTAAAAAAATATCCTTATCCTAGAGCAGTGGTTCCCAAACTTTCCTTGTAGGGCCCCCCTTTTCTATTTAGGAACATTATCAAGCTCCTCTTACCCATTCAAACACAGGTTAAGAATAAGGGCCCGTGCCCCCCAGTTTTGGAACCACTGTCCTAGAGTATAAGCATGGAAATTGAGTCTCATACATCTTATTATCTGTTTATGCCTGCCTAAGAAACAAAATCCACATGGTACTGCTTAAGTGTCTTGTAAGTGCATACTATCTCAGGACAGGCATCATCTTCTTACATCCCTTAGCATAAGAATCAGTGCTCATTATACAAGTCGATTTTGCTAGCTATTGATAATAACAAAATATCATCAACTGTACTTTCTGAATTATTCACATATTCTGTTTTCATGATGATGCATTTGGGGATTAAGGGAATAACTAAAGCAATGAAGACAAATATTTAGTGCTACTTTTTGATACTTTCAAGATTTTAGCACACACTGAAGTAACTGATGCAGAATTGCTAAAGCCCCCTGCAATATCCTATCGCCATTTTAAAAGTGTGAACAGCTTATAAGGAAGCCGAAGATTGCATATACTTGCTGCAAGAGGTTTCTGTAACGCTATGATTCCCAGAAACCCACGCAAGACCAAAAATGTGAGCAAAAAGAGTACTTGATCTAAATTGATTTACTGGTAACAGCTATGGTAGAAAGTGGGGGCTGTATGATTACTGTATGATTGCAGCTACTTAAGTGAAAAGTTTAAATTTGCATCCTGGTTTCAGTTTGGTAGCTGGGAATGTTATAAAGCCATATGGCATAAGAATGATAGACGTGTGATCTCCTCCATTTAGCTCTCTGCTCAGTTTTATTTAATAAGGTAAAATAACTCCCATATGATTTAAGTAGGTTGGTTACCTGACATTCCCCAAATAAATGTATCTGATGATAGTTAGATAGTAGGAACTGTCCACATTAAAATCCTGCCCTATAATACACCACAGGGTAAGTAATATATAACCTAGTTCCCG
>CM070034.1:97017205-97040209 GCA_036250615.1 Ptychadena robeensis
CATCAGCCACTGTGCCCCCGGTTACACATTTTATCTAACATTCACATGACACATAGGGGGGCGCTGGGTAGAGAGAGAGGGGAGGGGGGGGCGAGTGGTGGGTGAGGGGTGACGACAGCCAGTGGGATGCTCCTGGGAGGTCCGCCACCAGGGACATGCGTTGGGTACACAGATCGCACCACCGTTACCTTAGCAACGAGGGATGCCGATGCGTCACGTCCGGCCATTGGCGGCCTGATGTGATGGATGTCTGGAGGGCGGAAATGCGCCTCTTTGGAGGCGCATTTGTATGATGCCCAAAAACTGGACAATTGAAACAATATTATAGACGATCTCTCCTTTAGAACAAGGTGGGTTGTGCTAAATTATAACTCCATTGGAAAATATGCACCATGGTGGGGATGTGTGTGGAGCACATCGCCAATTTGAAGGGAATGGTCTGCACTGGTGACCTAATGGGTGTTGGGCTGACATAAGAGTATACCTTGACCAACATGTTTTCCCCTCCATTTAAGTGCCTCCTCTTTTTGGGGGGTGCACCACCGGGCACTGGACCCTGGCTTGGTGATTCTCCCAGGGTTTTGTGGCAGGAGCCTCGGGCAGAAGGATCAACCACTACCTCACCTTAAAGCACGCTGAGTGACCATATTTTCCGGTAAGCAATGTAATTAATGAGTGAAAAGAGCCCCAAGTGGGGACACTGGGGATATATTGATTTAAATTACTTTTAACTAATAGATGATATAACTTGAACATTTATGGCGAGGATGCTTAGTATAACCATTTTTGGCATATGCACTAAGACAAAATATATGTAACATACCTATGCACATGGAATATGTCTATAAGGATATGTTTATAAGGATTGTTGAATGTTAAATAAACTAATATGTGGATAACCCATAGATAGGTCCCCCAAAGACCCCTGATGAAGTCCCCCAGTGGGATGAAACGCATCGGGACATACTTTGGCATGACCGCTGGGACCGTTGACCTCTGGACTCTGGATTTTTAAATGATCTTTTAATAATAGCCTTGTGACTTTTTGTATGTATGTACATGTGAACCTTGACTCTGTGATTAACATATGTGTGGCTAGAGGGTTATCTTTGAATACCCCTGGCCGATTGTTCAATAGTTTTCTTATTATTGTATAATAAAAGTATTTGTCAAATATCCCTCGACTGGAACATATATTATCCAAACTCACCTCAAAAGTCCACAGGGCTTGGCCGCCCCTAGGGTTTGTTCCTCCCTCCCCCCTATTTCATTAGAAATAGGATTTTTTTTAAATATCAGTTGCTGGTTCATATTATCACTTGCCACCTAATTCTTTGTATAAAAATGTTCATTTGATACCCCATATTTTGTGGTCTATAAGATGCTCCGCTGTATAGGACGCACCCTATAAAGTGGAGCGTCTTATCCCATCAAAATGACCAGGAACTGCTGCTCTGCTGGTCAGAGCTCTGTGCTCCAGCTGGCAGAGCGGGAGTTAAAGGTGGTGGGAAATCTATCAGAGGCTTCCCCGCATCCTGGTCCTGCTCTGCGGATCTGTATGTGAGCGGGCCACTTTACCCAGCTCACAATACAGAGGCAGGGATGATCCGGCGGCGGGATGATCCATGGACATAGTCAGAGTGCTTCCTACTCACATGCAGAGATCTGCAGACAGAGTGGCTGCTTCAGCTCACTCACATACACAGCTCTGACAGCCATGTCTACGCACAGTGCATAGACGCAGCAGGGAATGCAGAGGCGCGGCTGTTTTCAGTCACACATTCACAATAGAAGATGTACAGACACCCTTCTCACATTACACATTAAAAGCTACTTTTAACACTTCAACAATAATTCCATGAATGTAACCCATTAATAAGACAGTAGACTTTCTCTTTAAATGTAAATTGGTAATATAATTTACTGAAAAGGAACATCCTTCATGGATGGGAATAATTTTACTTACGTATCACTTCACTAGTAAAATATCTCCCTAACAAATCTAGCCAAGGTCGGCACATCTATTATTAATGTTTATACTGTTCACCATGACATGGACTGACCCGCTGTTATCGCTCACATACTCTGGCCAGAAAAATGTTTCCTTATAGTTTGTGATTTACGGGGAACCTTCATTGTCCTGCAATACTCTGATGGTCTAATAAATAGCTAGTTAGATTGTATATGGAAAACATGATTTACTGAGGCAGATGTTTAACTGCTTAGTGTAAAACTGTGTAACTAGGCGAAAATGCTAAATAATGCTGTTTTTGTTCATATAGCTTTCTCCATATATTTAATATTTAACTAAATCACTGGAGTCTGCTTCCTTAGTATGTAGATAAGAAGGCCTGAACTTATTGGCAGCACATTGCAAGTCAATGAAATAGGACGACTAGCAAGGCAAGCAAAAGGATGTCATATTTCTTTTAGCAATGGTTTATGAGCAATATATATTATATTAATATTATGATCAAACAAATGGTTAAACCTCCATAGGAAATGCTCGCACTTCACCTCCCCATTATGCTCTGTAGACCTTGATTTAAGCAGCACTTGAATATGCTGGCCAGAAAAATCAACCTTCCTGCAGGATCTATGGCTAGCATTAAATTACTGTTTTCCATCTCATGACAATCTAATTTGTTGTCTAGTCTGATATGACTTTTCCTGTATGGGTGGCCTCCTTTTTAAGATGCAAGTACAGGCCAGCTGGATGTTTACAGGATACCGGTCATAGAAAATGTGCAGGCTGCCATTCCTTGTGATAGGAACAAGGTGCACAGCCTAGTGCAACAAAGTCAAGTATTTTTCATGGTAATGGAAAAGATAAAATAATTTACTCACAATAATGGAGGTACAATGTGGGCTTAGCAAGGAGCAGTGATCTCCTACAAGGATCTATTTAGGTGGTCACACTCCCCTTCCATATCGGCAAATGCACACATCCATGCAACATCACCTAATGGTCTTTCTGGCCACTGACATCTGCATCATCACTGCTGACAGTTGTGCATAACTATTAATGCTAGTTGCCTGGCCAGAGTGACATGATGAAATCTACATTTTCTGGGTGTGTGACCTGAGAAGTAATGAGGCCAGGTCTCTCAGACATTCTTGCTACATTTGGGATAGATTTCTCAGTACAAACTCCCTGATAACACCATAAATTGCAAGTTTTCCAATGGAAACTCAATAACCAGCACTAGTATCTATTCATTATTATTATTATTAAGACTTATTGGCATACCCTGGTTAGCAATTGCACTTAAACAAGTCTTCTCTCGCTTTCAGTTGGTGAGTTTTCATTGCAGCAAATGGCTTCCAAGCTGGAAGGGATCATTTCAGAATCACTAGTCTCAGAAGTGGGTTCTTCCTATCAGCTGTATGTAACTCTGCATAGTGGTGAAAGAGTTTCCTATTTTGTTGACCTCACATCAGGTAATATTTCTATAGGTATTTTAATTATTGGCATAGGGGAGTTTTAGCTTTTTCTTTCGTTTTCTGTAACATGCAATGAAATCAGCAGCTGATTTTTTGGGACAGAAAATGTATTTGTACCAGCAAATGTTACTTTTCTGGACAGCTGGGTCTCCATGAAGTTGTGGAGAAGATTATAAATTCATGTATTCAGAATGAGTAAAGACAATAGCATACAAAATATTATGTATTCACTTGTGATAACATCTAGGTCTAGTGTTCTTGATCTGCCACAAATAATATATCAAGTTTCATCATCCCCTAATGAAAAAGGTGGACAATATTATTGTAGTGATATGAAGTATATGAGGTAGATTATAAAACCAATGGATTTTTAGGAAGACAGTGAGAGACCTGACCGTATAAGCCCTTTCTGCACATTTTTATCAGTCTATATTTTTTACAGGGTCTGGCAGCTCTGGCTGGGGAGATATTCCTGGAACCCCAGATGTAACATTGCAAATGACAGAACCTGATCTTGTGTGTCTCATTAAAGGAGAATTGAGTCCTATGGCTGCATATAGCACAGGCCGCTTACATGTTGTTGGAGATTTGCGGACTGCTTTACAACTTGAGAAGATTTTACGGAGGATAGCAGAGAGATAGCATCAGGCGTTTTATTATTATTGTTAATGTGGTTTGCTAGTCCTATTGTAGACTTGGCATTAGAGTCAAAACAACATGTAAAATGCATTCAGGATCATTGCACCAACATCATATATTTCAGAAAATAAAACAATATTTGCAGATTTCTCATTAAGATTTCTCAGCACAGTTGTCACAAAATGATAACCTGGTGGACTCTAGAGTTCTCTTTAGTTTATTCTACCAGCTGACATCTCAGCTTCTGGAACCACAACACTTATCATTTTAGGTCAATATAGATAATAAACAAGGGTTTCCTTTGTTGTAGGTCTGTTGTTGAGTTTTTATTCAGAAACAACAAAGCAACATATTGATCCCCCTTGTCAAGAAATGGAGATTGCCACTCTAAGAGTTGTTAGGATATTTGATTTCACCATGTTGGTACAATATATACGAGTTTTTATTATTATTAACACATTTCTAAAAATATTCACAATAGCTTAGACATGGATTACAGCGGTTGATACAGAGTATTTACAATTATATTTGCAGCACATGGCAATTGAAATAAAATAAATTACATGAGATCCACTAAATACATATAAAATTTTCAAAACTGTAATGGACGCTTATCTACGCGTTCGCTAAAAACTTAGCTTCATCAGTGAGATCTATTTTTTCTTTTGTTTGGGGGGGGGGGGGCACAAAGGGGTTGTGACAACCGGGGGGAAGTGCTGTTCAGGGGGGTGGGGCTCTTCCCAAGGGTCAGGTTTGTTTTTTTTGCTTGTTTGTTTGTTGGCTTGCCTTTTGTTGTGGTTTCTTGTCCTCGTTTTTGTTTCTCTTACATGCCATTTACTATGATATGTAACAATGTCGAGGTCTTAAATAAAATCCTAAGTATATAGGGATCTTATACTGTCAAGGTGTATGGCATACACATACTCACATTCACTGGTATCATGTGAGTTGTGATTAGTGGAACACGGGTAATGGGGTCCTCAGGTGCGCACTTCGCCAGGCAACCACCCTCATACCATCCGACGTAGGAGGCCAGGAGCAGCGGGGAAGACGAACAGGGGATCCGAAAGGCGTCCGCAGTCCCCCAATAGGGACCACCCCCCTACTGCGCGGGGACTGCGACGTCCTTCGGCCCAGGTTCGGTCCCCGCTCTCCTGGCCTCCTAAGTTCGGATGGTTGAGGGGGTGGTTGGCCTAGGCGGTGGCCAACTGAGAACACCATGTACCCGGGTGTTGCACTAAGCACACTAAACAGACCAGTGAATGTGATGATATGCCCATGACACCTTGAGCAGGGTATAAGATCCTATATAACTTAGGATTTAGTTTAAGACACTGCTGACAATTGTAACAGATCATAGTAATGCAGGATCTCATGATGAAGCTAAGTTGTTAGCGAAACGGTAGAGAAAGACGTCCATTACAGTTGAAAACTTTTTAATATGTATTTATGTCGGATCATGTACATTTGATTTAATTTCATATGCAATGTGCTGGCACTAACTATATTGTTAAAATAATCGTACCACCGCTGTCAATATGTCTAAATATTGTGAATATTTTTAGAAATGTGTATATAATAAAAACTTGTATATATTTTAACAACTATGGATGAAAGCAAAATATCCTAAAAATTCTTAGAGTGCAATCTCCATTCTTGACAGGGGATCAATATGGCTTTGTTGTTTTTAATCCATTTATTGGAAGGTGGAAGACACCAGCCCCCCCTCCCTCCCCGCTATTGTTTTTTAGTTGAGTTTTTATTACTGACTTAAAGTGGCTTGCAAAAGTATTCCAGCCACAAACATGAATCCATTTTATTGGAATTTCACGTGAAAGACCAATACAAAGTGGTGTACACGTAAGAAGCGGAATGAAAATCATACATGATTCCAAACAAGTGGGGAGTGCATAATTATTCAGCCCTCTTTGGTCTGAGTGCAGTCAGTTTCCCATAGACATTGCCTGATGAGTGCTAATGACTAAATAGAGTGCACCTGTGTGTAATCTAATGTCAGTACAAATACAGCTGCTCTGTGACGGCCTCAGAGGTTGTCTAAGAGAATATTGGGAGCAACAACACCATGGAGTCCAAAGAACACACCAGACAGGTCAGGGATAAAGTTATTGAGAAATGTAAAGCAAGCTTTGGCTACAAAAAGATTTCTAAAGCCTTGAACATCCCACGGAGCACTGTTCAAGCGATCATTCAGAAATGGAAGGAGTATGGCACAACTGTAAACCTACCAAGACAAGGCCGTCCACCTAAACTCACAGGCCAAACAAGGAGAGCGCTGATCAGACATGGTGCTGATCAGACAAGAGGCCCATGGTGACTCTGGACGAGCTGCAGAGATCTACAACTCAGGTGGGGGAATCTGTCCATAGGACAACTATTAGGCATGCACTGCACAAAGTTGGCCTTTATGGAAGAGTGGCAAGAAGAAAGCCATTGTTACCAGAAAAGCATAAGAAGTCCCATTTGCAGTTTGCCACGAGCCATGTGGGAGACACAGCAAACATGTGGAAGAAGGTGTTCTGGTCAGATGAGACCAAAATTGAACTTTTTGGCCAAAATGCAAAACGCTATGTGTGGCGGAAAACTAACACTGCACATCACTCTGAACACACCATCGCCACTGTCAAATATGGTGGTGGCAGCATCATGCTCTGGGGGTGCTTCTCTTCAGCAGGGACAGGGATGCTGGTCAGAGTTGATGTGAAGATGGATGGAGCAAAATACAGGGCAATCTTGGAAGAAAACTTCTTGGAGTCTGCAAAAGACTTTAGACTGGGGCGGAGGTTCACCTTCCAGCAGGACAACGACCCTAAACATAAAGCCAGGGCAACAATGGAATGGTTTAAAACAAAACATATCCATGTGTTAGAATGGCCCAGTCAAAGTCCAGATCTAAATCCAATCGAGAATCTGGCAAGATCTGAAAAGTGCTGTTCACAAACGCTGTCCATCTAATCTGACTGAGCTGGAGCTGTTTTGCAAAGAAGAATGGGCAAGGATTTCAGTCTCTAGATGTGCAAAGCTGGTAGAGACATACAATAAAAGACTGGCAGCTGTAATTGCAGCAAAAGGTGGTTGTACAAAGTATTGACTCGGGGCTGAATAATTACGCACACCCCACTTTGCAGTTATTTATTTGTAAAAAAATGTTTGGAATCATGTATGATTTTCTTTCCACTTCTCACGTGTACACCACTTTGTATTGGTCTTTCACGTGGAATTCCAATAAAATAGATTCATTTTTGTGGCTGTAATGTGACGAAAGGTGGAAAAGCCACTGTATATACAGTCCTATACAGTACAAGATGCTTGATAAAAAACACTGTTTAATTAAACCTTGGTCCAGAACTTAATTTCAGTTCACAACTGTGAAGAAGAGAAGTTATTGTGGCTACATGTGTTGGCTTTCTCTGGTAAATACTAATAAAGGCTTTTTATAAGGGACTTTATTAATGGAGTGTGGTTTTTATTCATCTCCTGTTCTGAAGAACATATTTAAATATTTAAAATGTCTCACGTCTGGCTTGTTCTATAAAAAGATTTATTTTTAATAATGTCTTTGTGTCCTTTTGGGGGATTTCCTTACGCTTTCTATTGATGTAAAATTCCAATGAACCCTGTGGTCATCCCAAAAATACATAACATACATATAAACATATAAATAATATATAGAAACATTTATTTGGGTGTAGTCAGCTTTCATACAATTAAGGCTTCGTCATAATTCAGCCTTATTGCATCCCATTGTGTTGCATTAATGTGCCCACCCAGTCCCACGTGGGGATCTGTATTGATATTGATGCAATGTGTTGTGGACACACTAAAATTATAAGAAAAACTTACAGTGGAGACTAGGCCTAAGACTGATCCAAGTACTCAAGACATAAATTGATGGTGCATTAACATATATATGAATATACATATAGAGGCACCACATTCGATAGATCATAAAAATTTATTACACGGTAACAAGCCAATGAGGACACTCGCCTCACTGGGGGATTAAAATATTAAACGTGTATCATGATAGCAGCAGCAGTTCTCAACCTGTGGGTCAGGATCCCCTCGGGGGTCGAATGACCATTTCATAGGGGTCACCGCATTCAATGAAAGCAGCAGTGCTGATGCCCACAAGCATGGTGGGAAGTTAAGAGGTAGACTAATGCCCCATCCCTCCGCACATCATTTGCACAAGTGGGGTGGAAAAATAGGGAACATTACACCTGCCTGATCGTGTCAGAAGTGGCATCGTGCAGTGTCACTTCTGTTATTTGTAACATAGAATTGGCACTCCACATTGGCACTTCCGAATTCCATTCCAAATACACTAATTGACACTTTCCGATGCCACTTCCAGGGTCATGGATATAAAAAGGCTGAGAACCACTACTCTAAGGGGTTAAAACATGCATAAGTGTTATGCTGTGTTTTACATCTATGCATTCCTTTATAACATTCAGAACTCATTAGAACTCTTTTTCTGTTGTATGCTCCCTACTTTTTAGTCTTGATGTGAGTGGTGACTGGGTCAGATAAAAGGAATCTCTCTTAGCCAGACACAGCAGTATGCCATAACTAGAATCGCTATCTAGATTAGTATTAAATAATTTGCTGTTGTTAGACTAAAATGTGGTAGTTCATCAACCACCAGGTGGCAGCAAAGACAATTGCAAACCTCCAATGTTTACTCATGGAGTCATGGGCACTTTCGCACTATGTGTGCGAAACTGCAACTATGTGTGTGGTCACTAGGTGGCAGAAGAAAATCATATTTATATAACCTAGGATAAGATTTAATGGTCCATGAACTGAACATAAGCTGTGGGTGTTGTTTTTGCACTCAGTAGTCAAAGCAAATGTGAAAATCCTTAGTGCTTATTTTAGGTCCAATGGCATAGCCACTGGTTTGATGAAGAGAGTGCAGAGCTGAGATTTGAGAGAATTCTGACCCCCCCCCCCCCCCCCCCCCCCCCCCCGTCCCTTCAGGGTTCAAAAACAAGCTAATTAGATGAACATAAAAGATGTTAATTGGTGAAAAAATTTCAAATGCGCTTTGTGTTGAAAATAAGTTCACAGCTTAAAAGGCGGCTCTCAAGGACATGTTTGTGTATTTTATCCTATATATTATGATGATGTTAGGGCATTTGTATTTTGCAGAGGACAGTAAGCCATCACACCAATCTCTTTTACATTTCCGCAATTTGAGGAGACAGAACAATGAAACCTTATGGCTAGCTATGGCTTCATTGTGGCTTGCATTACTATTTTCTTTTTTAAATAAATCTTAAATGTTCCTTTGTGGTTATTATTTTGTACAACAGAAAAAAATTTGTCCACTCTGGCTTTCTGTGACCATGGATAATAATATGTAGCAGAGTGTCTCCATTTTCTGGCAGACAACAGACTGCATTATTCCTACATATATTCCAATTAACACTTTTCAATCTGAGCTCACTGTCCCACAGGAGAGGAAAGCAGGAGTCTGGAAAACAGGCAGGTTAAAAAATAAGGGAAGGACAGAAGCTATTAGATTACAGCAAAGGGAAATGGATTAAATTAGAAAATATACCGTATGTGGAAATGCAGTAGAGGCAGGAACCTATGAAATAAAAAAAAAACAGAGAGAAAGATGCTCAAAATCTATTATCAACATCAGCTCCTTGAATAGAATAGCTTAAAAAGTCTGCAATAAGCATAAATATATGCATGTCAATATGCCAATATCTAACTCATATGCATAAAGCATAGTACAGCATGTGCATATATTAAATGCCTCTGAGATACATGGCTTTTAGGTGAAATTATGTCAGTGAAAATTCTAAATAATATTTTAAAACGAATTCTGTTCGGAGGCCAAGTAAATGGAAGCAGCCTGGCCATATGTTGTGTTTCATTAGAACAGAAAGAGAAGTACCCATGAAGGTTATGGTGAGAAGGGATGAAAGGAATCAAAAAGCCCTCAACTCAAGCAGTGCGTAGCACAATCAAGCCTTTTTAAAACAGAAGGTATTTACACGGCTCAATCCAGTTTGGAATAAATGGCTCTGTACCAAAAAGGCTATATTTGCACTGTACACCAGCGGTTTCTGGATGTGCATCTGGCTGATGGGGCGAAAAGGAATAATTTGCATGGCTCCGCCCACTGTCCCAAAATTAGAACAGAAAGAAAACCAGCATGATTGATTGGTTGGTATAGGACTGACAGTGGAGTTTTCAGGTCAGTTATCTCCATAATGCTCCCTGTGTCTGGATGGCAGGCAGCAGAGTTACCAAAATACTTTACATTATATAAAGTAAGAATACTAAGACTTGCTTTCTCTAGACACCTTATGTCAAGCAGCAGAACTTAGGCTCTACATACATGATGGGCCGTTTCTCCTGCTATGCAAAGTATGTGGGTGCATAGGGCCCCTTTAACTACTAGGGGGTCCCAAGCTCTTTTGAAATGTGCTTCCAGTAGAATGACCACAGATTTCGAACCTGATGGGCTAGAGACTCCAAAATTTGCATGGTTGTACCCAAACCTTTAATCCTACCAAACTGGGGGTCTTTAGCCTTGCGGAGAACTGTGACCCCCAAAGTGGGTAACTTTTTTCCATAGAGATGAATGGGAAAGTTAAAAATGGCAAGTTTAAATCCCCCAATTTGAGCTTTATTGGTTGACGAACCTGATGGGCTATAGACCCCAAGTTGTAGCCAATGACTAAACCTACAATTCTACCAAATTGGGGGTCTCTAGCCCCCTTGGTTCCAGAGAACCTCAACCCCACAGTGGGTCACTTTTTTACATAGAGATGAATGGGGAAGTTAAAAAAAGGCACTTTAAAGCCAGACTTTAAGCCTTATTGGGTCATGAATCAGTTGGGCTAGAGACCTCAAGTGCATTGGTTGTAACCAAAGACTATAACTACAATCCTTTCAAATTGTGGGCCTCAAGCTCCCTTGGTTCCGAACAACCGTGACCTCTAAGTTGGTCACTTTTTTTTTTAACATAGAGATGAATAGGCCTCGACATCGTATTGGTGGTATTGGTTAAATAACCTGATAAGCTAGAGACCCCACTTTTTCTCATAGAAATGACCCAACTTTAAATTCAAAGATGAAAACGTTGATTTAAGTCATTCCCTCCAGAATGACCTTGGAACTGGGTCCTGGCACTTGGGCTGGAATTGCTCCCAAAGTCGGGCACATTTTGCTCCAGGACCTGCTGATTAAAAACATTAAACTATTTTAGTGTCTGTAGCAAAGAAGTTGAAGTTTTTATCATGCAAAAAGTTAGTCCCAAGCCCTTTTGGACAAGGAGCCGCAGCAGTTCAAATATTCTGAAGCGCAGTTCTCCTGCCCCTTTGGATCCGATGAACCCGACCTGGGTTTCATCTACCACAAAAAGTCGGCATTTTTGGGAACCCAACTTTGGTCACCTGTATCTCCTGATCCTGATCAAACTTGTTGGTTATCGAGTACAATATGAGGGATACATGCATGCCAAATTTGACATTTCTAGCCCCAAAGGAGCAAATGATGCCCGGATGCCTACTTTACCTATAGGCTTTAATGAGGTCTTTGAGCTGTTACACCAAGGGATTCCCGTGGGGATTTGCCTCAATCTTTGCTCTCAATCCAAGTCCAGGCCTTTACTCCATGCCCAATTCTCCAGAACCAAGGGTGCTAGACACCCAATTTGGTAGGATTGTAGGGATGGTCTTCTGCTGCAACCATGCCATATTTGGTTTGTTAACCGATGAGGCTAAGGGCTCATCGGTTAAAAATTCAGGGCTTTAAATGTGTGGACATTGTGTGCTTACAGGGGGAGCACATCTGGACGGGGTAGCTCAAATCGACAGAACAAAGGGAAAGCTACGTTTTTTAGGGCTCTTTACCTCCCCCTCCCGTATTTTAATAATCCCAGAAATTTCACGTAAACTGTAGATGCTACTCAGTAGAGATTGTCTGCAGCTGCAGGCCAGACTGTCAGCAGAGCCAGAGAGAGGGTAGAAGAGATCTGCAGCCAATTGGCTTGTGAGCTGTCAGTTCTCTTTCTACTTCTGAGGAATGTACACAGTTTCCATACCCTCCCCTAGCACGGCCAGCCAATAGAAGGCTGATGGACAAGCAGGAAGCAGGACTCAAAGGAACATGGAAGAAGCGACGTAAGTAAGTAAGTAAGCGACGTAAGTCGACTGTATTGAATTATTTTGTGTGTGTGTGTAATGTGTGTGTAAGGCATCAGGGCATTCTGGGGAGAGTAGTTCTTCACCAACTGGCAGAAGGTAATGCTTGCAGTTGAAGTTTCTCAGCACAGCAAGTTGGGGCATTTATGTTAGCAGAATGCCATGGAACACGAACAGAAAACTTTTTGCATGCTGGAATCTGTAGTCCATCAGCAGCCTAGGATTTACAGGAAGCATGTAACTGCCATGATCCCCCATGAACAACAACTAAAACCATGGCCAATAACCCTGAGTTATAACTATATGTTATTACAATCTCTCTTAGATGAAGGACAGACTGTATCAATATAAAGAAACAATAGAATAACATGGTTCATAGGGTGACAAAACTCTGTCCCTGTTTCCTAGTTATTCTCCCCCTTTGTCAACCGGCCACAAAGCATTTTGATAAAGACTTCAAACGGTCATTCATGTTCATTTTAGACATTCATGGAGCATTGTTTACACCTTGTGATATTAAATTCAGAACATGAGAGGTCTGCTCCCTCCCAGACCCACAGTGAGCCTAACAGAAAGTTCATTTCAGTTTTTTAGAACCTAGTGAGTTCTTTTTTTTCTTGAAAGTGTAACAAAGATCATCAAAGAGCACAGATCATCAAAGGGTTTAAACGCCTTAGAATCATAGCGTACAAAAAAGGGGCCCCAAAAATATATCTCTCATAGGGCCCCCAAAAAACTAAAAATGGCCCTGCATACACAGCTCGATTTTGAAATAGATTGGAGCACAATTGAGAGCTGTGCGTGTTCACGGTGATTGATTGTGCTTAAATATATACTGCATGCAGCCTTTTAGGATTGATTGATCCCACTTGAAAAAAGCTCAATTGAACAGCTACCAACATGTTGGTAAATCCCTGTTCAATGGGCAACGAATCCATTACTTTGGATGGGGACTGAGGGTCTCCATCCAAAGTATCGAACGGGATTAATTGTGCATTGAGTCTCATTTCAATTGACGAAGCTTGAGTGCGGCGTGGTGACATCATCACAATTGTCTTTTGCATGGGTATCGACCCGTGTATGGCCAGCCTTTACCTGAAAGTTCCCTTAATGTTATCTAAGCAGGATACAATTAACTCTACATCCTATTAATTTGTCCACATACGGTGGAGGAAATAATTATTTGACCCCTCACTGATTTTGTAAGTTTGTCCAATGACAATGAAGTCCTCAGAACCGTATCATTTCAATGTCTTTATTGGTAACAGTGCAGATTCTACATCAAAAGGAAATCGAAAAAAATAACTTTAAAATAAAAGATAGCAACAACGGATTTGCATTTCA
Source organism: Ptychadena robeensis (assembly GCA_036250615.1). NCBI lineage: Eukaryota > Metazoa > Chordata > Amphibia > Anura > Ptychadenidae > Ptychadena > Ptychadena robeensis. Next base: position 97,030,822 of record CM070034.1, read on the forward strand.
TTGAGTGCAATAACGTTTTTGAACCCTCTACAAAAAAAGACGTAATACTGGTGGAACAACCCTGTTTGCAGGCCGAGTTCACACGTTTCTTGTAATGTATGACCAAAGTTTGCGACACATTTTAGGAGGAATGTTGGTCACTCCTCTTGCAGATCAATCTCTAATCCCTAAGGTTTTGCGGCTGTCTATCTCTGTGCAACTCTGAGCTTGAGCTCCCTCCATAGTTTTCTATTGGATTAAGGTCGAAGACTGACTAGGCCACTCCTGACATTAATTTCTTTTCTTCTTGATCCACTCCTTTGTTGCCTTTTCTGTATTTTTGGGTCTTGTCGTGCTGGAACACCATCCACGACCCCTTTTCCAGTTTCCCCTGGCAGAGTGAGGCGGTTGTCCTCTCAGGATGTCATGATACCATGGCTGTGATTAAGTTTGGTCCTGTGCCCTTAGTCAGAAAAATCACCACCCCCAAAGCAAAAAGTTTTTCCACCCCCCCATGCTGTGAACGGTGGGGACTGGTGTTGGTTGGGGGTCATAGGCAACATTTTTTCTTCCTCCAAACACAACGCAAGTTGAGTGTAATGCCAAAGAGGCTCTATTTTGGGTACTCATCAGTACCACGAAGCCCCTTCTCCAGTCACCTCTCTGAATCATTCAGGTGTGATCACTAGGCAAACTTCAGATGGGCCTGCACATGTGGCCTTTCTTGTAGCAAGGGGGAACCACTTGCGAGCCCTGGCACGATTTTAATACCATTGCGGTGTTGTAATGTGTGTTTCCAATGGTTTTCTTTAGGTTGACTAGTGGGTCCCTGCTAATTTGAGGTCATTAACTAACTCACTCCCCAGGTTTAAATTCCTAGGGATGCTTTTTCAACTTTCTCAGAACATTGACCACCCCACGAGGTTGAGAAAAATATCTGTCGTGGGAGCCCCAGAGCGACGGTCGATTGATGGTCTATTTGTGCTCCTTCCCATTTTCGAACAACTCGCACAACAGTTTTGTCACCTTCTCTCCCGACTTCCTTGCTAAATGGTTTTGTAGCCCATTTCCAGCTTAGTGTGCAGGTTCCTACAATTTTTTGTTCGTGACATCCTTGGACAGCTTCTTTGGTCTTTCCGTCATGTTGGAGGAGTTTGGTAGTCATGCTTGATTGATTGAATTCTGTGGATCAGGTGTGCTTTTATACAGGGTTACTAGTTAAACCAGCAGGTTGTCCTTAATGAGGGTGACTTAATTGAGTAGTAAGTGTCTAACGCCACTCTGGGTGGAGCCAGAACTCTTAACTGGGTTGTAGGAGGTTTTCAAATACTTATTTCACAGTCAATGAAATGCAAATCAGTTGCTATGCTTTATATTTAAGTTAGTTTTGATTTTCGATTTCTTGATGTGCTATCATCTGCCACTGTGTACAATCAATATACCTACCATTTGAACATGTATACATGGTTCTGAGACTTTTCATTTCTATTGTCTCTTGGAGCTTAACTTACAAAATCAGTGAGGGGTCAAATAATTATTTCCTCCACTGTACGTGCCGATATTCCATTCGATTAACGTGTGATCGATCGTCATGTGCGGTCGCCGCCATCGAAATCCCGGTTGATGTCTACTACTATGTGCAAAGTGGTGCACATTGATTCGCCATTCGATTATTTGTCCTTTTAGTCCATTAGTCCTTCTAAGATCACATTTGATGTGATAAAAAGAGTATGAAATAAATAAAATACATTCAAATGTCTGTTACTATCGATTTTCAAGTAGATTTTTGGTAATTGAGTTCTTATTCACAGTTAACCTCCCTAGCGCACCGCCTGTACCGCACCATTTTTAACAGTGTGGTACAGGCAATGGCAGCAGTGTACGAGGTACACTGCCTGCCATTTCCTCCCTCCCCCCTCCTCTCTCCAAACAGCCAGTGTCATTCATGACACCAGCTGGGAGGGCTGGAAAGCAGAGGCCCCTCCATTAACATGGAGGTCTATGGCACTGCTCAGCCTCGCCCCCTTCCGCGTCACCGCGACGCGATCAGTGAAGCCGCAGAACCCCGGAAATGCTGCGACTGGAAGCAGCATTGCCGTAGCTTTCCGGGGATATGCCTTTCATGGGAGCACAGCTCATCCAGAGTTTGTTCTTCACACAAACTCTGGACGAGATGGGCTCGTCATGAACACTAAGAAGGTTAATGGGCTCTGTTTTATTATGTTTTATTTACAGCCAGTTGATTTAATAAATTGTAGTTTAGAATACAACAATTAGCACTTCGTAATATGCAGACATGCATATGGATAGCTCTTCGAACTGGTCTTGCAGATCAATGACTTGAAATATACATCTTACGGTTTAATATCTGTAGGGAAGCTCTTTTTTTTCTTGTATACTGATATACAAGGGAGGCAGAAAAGCGAAACATGCTTCTTTTGAATATGCCTGCGCCTCAGAAAGTGAGCCCTATTGACCCAAATTGGGTTCACAAAGGGAATCGATTACTATAATATAGATATACGTACAGTTTCACTGCGTTCTTCTATAAAAATAGTGCTTCCAATAAACAAATTCTCTGTGCTTATTAGTACATTGGCCAATTTGCTGGGCAAAGACAGATTTTTGTATCTATATAAACTGAATAAAGGATTCTGTCTGCCAGCATTGTTAAAGACTAAGCTGGATGCAGAAATCATGAAAGACACTGGAAAGCGCTTTATCCCTACCATATCGCTAATCTTTATCTTTGCTGCGGTTCCTATCCAGGGTACTGTCTGGCAGCTCATCACTTGAAGATATGTTATAAGGTTTTAGCCAGTTCAAAAGAAAAACACATTTACTAGGGTGTAGACTTTGTTGTTTGATTTTCATTGATAGTGATCATGTGCAAGCAAATTAATGAGTATTATTATAGTATGTTGGGTACAGAAAATTGTTAGACAAGAATTTCAAAATAAGGTCCAAATGTTTGTCCTCCACCTCTGTCACTCACTCACTCACTTACTCACATGTAGTAATCTATCCTTTATCCATGCCAGGTCTGCAGTCTGAACACTACCTTGTATCCCTAAAGCTGGGCATAGATGCTCCGATTCCTGCACGACCTGATCGCCGATCCAAAGCTGTGCGCGCTCCCGCATCTGTTAGGGATTAGGTTGTGCAGGAATCGGGTGCAGCAACTAGCAGGATTGGGCTAAAATCAGCTGTCATGTCGGATCGCACAGTTATCCGACAGGACGGTTAATTTTAATCCGATCCCATTAGTAGTAATGGGCAGCACACAAAGGGTGCCGGCCGATTCTCTGCACTAGTGGCGGGCGTGATGACGCCCCTAGTGTCGAAATCGGGTCGGTGTGAATTCTCGAATAGTCTATATATATATATATTTGCAATTCGTATATTTGAGCTTAACATTATTCTCAGACTGCACTTCATTAGTTGTTCTAATTATTCAAATTATAGACGTTTTAAAATGAAATGCTAAGGTAGAAAAGAACAGCAAGCAGAGTAAAGGAAAGTTTGTTCAGGAGCAAGGGTCAAAATGAAAATCGTATCATAGATCTCATGCATAGATACTTACTGTATCTGCTAAGGGTTCCTTTCCCAAACTGAAGGTTTAGGTTCACGGCCATCCTCAGCAGACTACAGGAGAAAACATTTTCTGATACAGTTTACAGTATACATGTTCAGTAGTTTGCAAATGAATAAGACATAAGTCATAATTAATCTCATCCTGTTCTTATATTTTAGGGATTTGTTAATGCTCTGGAAAGTGGCATCCGATTGCATGTTTTTAAAAAATGCTGGTAAAGCATTATTTTATACAAACGTCACATTCTCGTTCAGAGAATCGAAGTGCTATTCGCCATGTGACCGACTTGTGGTGCGATCCTGGTCGATCGCTCCAGGTGGGTGCATTGGTATGGACAATTGATCATAGGGCGATTGCTGCGAGCCCACAGATCTAAGCTTAAACCAATTCAACTCTGCTGTGCTTGATTGGCTCAAATTTAGTCTTTGATTTGCATTCTAATTTGCATGCTAAAGTCACATTTTGGGCATCTCATTTATTCTCAATTTACACATGTCAAAGAATGACATTTTAACACGCAACATAGACCTGTCATGGGGTCGTTATCTCCAGCTGCTACCGGAACGTCTGCTTGCTTCTCTGTCTGCAGCAGCCAGATTTAGTATCTCTTGTTTAACATAATCACAAATTTTTCTGAAGTATACCAATTTTACTGTTTAATGTTTACTTTTTATTGCACACTATACTCTGCATTACCAGTTAATATAGCAAAGTGACATGGCTGCTAGGTGTGCAAGCTGGCGGCCAGTGGGATACACCCTTGGACTTGGTAAAGGACAACAGAGACGAGGGACAGCTTGTTATTACCTGTTGAGACTATCCAGGTCAATGATTTGGGTCAATAGTAATAAGGTGAATGTTTATATGTATGGGTTCGCAGACAATGCATAGAGGGGTATCTCTGATATTGATGACCTCTTTGATATTGGACAGACGGATCTGGAATAGAGAGGAGTTGGGGGCACGTGGATTCCGGCCCCTCTCCTTCAATGGTGTTGCTTCTTCCACCCGGGGCATGGCCTGGTGGGGTTGGTGGCAACCAGTGGACCTGATATCAGGTATATGTGGCGAACATATATGTTTGGTGGATTCAAATTGGAAATTTTCCATATTAAGGGGGACACGGTGGTGGGCCATAGACAATATTGCACCATGTAATGGGAGCACCTATTTGATCTGTTTCCTAAGGCATAGACATGCCTCATCTTCAATGTGGGGCAACCTTATCAATGGTTGTCTGTTGCAGGTGGAATACTGCTTCTCTGTTGATTTGACCTGATTTGACTTGAAAACCCACCCTATGAGGTGGGGGTGTGAAGCGTGAACCTCCATTGCCGGGTCCTCAGTCCAGAACCCCCTTTTAGTTTGTTATTACTGGGTGATTTTTTTAGACCATGATTGGATATCAGTGATGGGCATTAGTGGACGGCCAAGTCAAGAGAATTAACTTGGTATGTTTTCTTGATCTGTTTATATGAACTTTGCTTTTTACATATATTCCCTGTGGACCTCTATTTTTAGTGCTTTTTGACCACCCATAGTGAAGCCTATTATACAGGTATGACCATCCTTAGCCTGTGGAATATCTGTATTTTTTAATGTGTTCCAATATTTTTTTGTGTTGTCATTCTTAATAAAAATGCCAAGGAGCCTGAAACAGCTGTATGTAGTTTGGAATAAATGGCTCTGTACCAAAAAGGCTATATTAGCACTGTACACCAGCGGTTTCTGGATGTGCATTTGGCTGATGGGGCGAAAAGGAATAATTTGCATGGCTCCGCTCCTAAAGTTTTGGGATTTGTGCTGGATTGGGCCATGTAAATACCTTCTGTTTTAAGAAGGCTTGATTGTGCTTAATAAAAATTATGAAAGATAATAAATAGTTGCACACAACCTTCAGCAGTGATTACACCGCTACAGTGATATCAGTGGCCAGAAGGGCCCTCAGTGGGTGTATGGGGCCTGAGCAAGGATTGCAGAGTAAAATAGAGTCAGTATGAGGGATGCATGTTTAACCTCCCTAGCGCACTGCTGAGGTACAGATTTCTGTACCAAAAGCGCACCATAGACTTTAACCTATTTTTTTTTATTTTTTTATGTTGTAGGCCTGTAACTAACCAAAATCTGTCCGTACAAGGGTCTAGTAGACATCCTGAATATAATAATGTGTGAAACGAACAATTACATTTTTTTTATGTCATATAGTAATAGAAGGTATCAATTGGAGATGAAATCTCTAAAATACTTCTTTAGTATGAGAGATTTCAAAACAGTATGTATTTATATTTGTTTATAATAAAAGTTAAATTCAATTGACAGTGCTTTGTGTGTTTTTTCTACTTTTAATTGTATTGGATACAGTATCAGTTGTACTGTATCCAGTACAAGTCTTTTTTGATTTTGACTCCTCCACCCCCAGTTTAATGTCATCAGGACCATCACACTGGGGGTGAGAGAGTTAAATGACAGAGGGAGGGGGGGGGGGGCCTTGGGGGGGGACGACTTTATTTCAGTGTGCATTACATTGTCATTCAAACTGAATACAGCTTTCTAAGCAGAAAGCTGTATTCAGTCTGATTTGAAAGCAGTAAGTTTAAAACTAAAACCACTCTAAACAGACTGGTTGGATTGTAAAAACGTACTGTTTGCTTTCAGATCGGCAGATCAGCTGAGTGTTCCTCTTCTCCCCGGCTGGTGTGTCACAGCATTACTTCCTGGACTCCGGGGGAGGGGGGATTCTTCTCCTCTCAGAAGAAACAGTAATTTTCCATACTTGAATCACTTTGATCCCATTCCTCTGTTTAGAAACTGTGATCAGAGCGATTGAATTGTGAAAACATGCTGTTTCTTCTAATATTGGAGAAGTGTCCCCTCGGGCTGGGGAGGAGAGATTTCTGCAGCGATCTCAGAGCAAACTCTGAGATTTCTCAGTCCAACCACTCTGTGTTTAGAGTGGTTAAAAATCATGCGGCAGATCTCTTCTCTCTCTCAACTGCTAGGGAGGTTAAGTTGCGTGTAGGTGTGCATCTCTCAAAATCTTAATTTTGTTTCATCTTATTCAATTCCACATGATTTAACCATTTGTTGTACTAGGTTGTGCGCCTCTGTCCTTGTTCTTATTTGTTTAATAAAAAATATGCCTTTTATGAAAAAATTATTTTATGTGAGTAATGTGTCGTGAAAGTCTCAGGGGCTAGCAAAGTGACAGTCCACATTTTTTTTTTTATTGAGTGCAAATAAAATGAGACATGTTTTACTATACGTAGAGTTCACAAACAAATATGCTTATGTATTACAGGTGTATATATTTGATGACCCAGTCTGTAAATCCATATTTCATCTATGACCAGAGTTAGATTTCTATTGGTAAATAAATGTGACAAGCAGTGTGAACAGCTTTATTACTGCAAAGCTCTAGGCCTCATAGAGGTCCTAGCAGTTCAGGGACATTTGACCTAAATGTTGTAACTCCTAGGGCTTGACAGACTCTTTTTGAGTCTGGTCTGGCATAAAAAAAATAAGTGGTTGCATTTTACCAGCAAGAGATCAGTGTTGCTGCATGGAAATGTCACATTGTATTCTGCAAGCTTACTATTTCAAGGCCACAGAGATTTTCTTTTACTAGCAGAGCATTACCAACAAACACTGCCTGCAGCTATATTTTTACAAAGGATGTGCCAACATGTTCATCTGAGACTGTTTCCACTGATCACATTTCCGTATGTTTTAGTAAAAATAAAAACTGAAATAAAAGTGGCAACGTATGATTAAAAAGATTCAATATTACAAGTCCGCAATTGTCCTCTGTCCACAAGAAAGAAAACTACACTTCATCTTTAAAGAACCCTGTGCAATTTGATTTCCTCAGGTTCTTTCAGAGAAAGAACCTTGTGGTAACACACATCGTTCCTTTACAGAAGATCTGCCATATTTAACCAAAATATCAAGTTAGTCCAATAAATATTTGGAATGTTGAAGATTTATTTATTAACCACCCTAGCAGTCGGGACGGCACCATCTTGTCCAGCGCTACTACTCCCACTATTGCACTGGATGAGATGGTGCCGCTTAGTGAACATCGGGGCCCCGGGAGCGCATACGTACTGCTTTGCGCTGTCCCAATGTGCCCGATGCGACATGCTGGCTGCTGGATCCTCTGGCTCATCCCCCGCCTCCGAGTGACATGTTGACCTCAGATTGGGCAGGCGGCGGGAAATTTGAAAGTGAATAGCTTGAAATCAGCTTTTTATGTAGAAAACTGCTTTCAATGTGCTTATATGTAAGAAATATCGCCAAAATAAAAAGTCTCTGGTGCCCCAGATGTGCCCATTTGCAGTAACCCTCTCTTCCCTGGTGTGATTTTACCACATCCATCACATCAGGTTAGAGAGGGTTAACTGCAAATGGGCACATCTGGGGCACCAGAGACTTTATTTGGGCGAGATTCAGTACATAGCAGCATAGCTTTGTACCCTGATTTTTGTGTTTTCTCATTAATTTTATAAAAAAAAATTTATTTTATTTTACCTAATTGTTTGTTTTAAACATTATTATATTCAGGATGTCTACTAGACCCTTGTACGGACATATTTTGGGAAGTTACAGGCCTACAACATAAAGAAAAATTTACCATTGAAGTCTATGGTGCACTTTTGGTACAGAGATCTGGACCTCAGCAGTGCGCTAGGGAGGTTAATATGGTTGTGTACGCCACCCCAATAGCTTAAACATTAAGCAATAATGTAAGGTGTAAAGTGCAAAATCTACAGTTTTTTTATGGTATTTAAGATTTTTTTTTGTTCATTGACCAATATCCTAAAGCTGGCCATACAAGGGTCGACATCTGTTTGATCGACAGATAATCAATCGGGATGTTGTAAGAATCTTTGCCCAATCCATTTCCATTCGATACTTTGGATGGGGACACCGGTCCCCATCTAAAGTAATAGCTATCGAAAGGATGGCTGTGTTTGATTCCCAAACGATCGCTGTAAACGTGCACGGTGATTGATCATTCAGGAATCGACCCAGTATATCCAGTAGTGATGAGCGGCATAGGCAATATTCAAATTCGCAATGTTCTACTAATATTCGATTCTACTAATATTTGATTCAATATATTGTGAAAATATATTATATAATTATATTCGGCTCGCAATTACCTTAAAAATAAATGGTTACATGTGCTATTTATTTTTGCATTGCGCATATATATACCTAATCCATGGCCATAAGCATCCCAATGCAGAATATCACGAATATTCAAAATATTCGGCGGAATAGCCGAATATACTCACAATTCGAATATTCAAGCTCAACAGTAGTGGCCAGCTTCCGCATCCCTTAAAGATTTGGTCGTGCAGGAATTGGATGCAGCAACCAACGAGGATTGGGCTAAGATCAGCCGTCCTGTTGGATCGCACAGTTATCCGACAGGATGGTAAATTTTACCCCGATCCTATTAGTTCGGCTTGGGATGGCTGCCCCCAGCCGAAGTAATGAGCTGCACATAAAGAGTGCAGTCCGATTCTCGGCACTAGGGGGCAGGCGTGATGACGTCATTACGCCGCTCCTAGTGCAAAGAATCGGATAAGGAATAGACAGTAAATCGTACCATCTATTCTCAGCTTAAGCTATAATGGCCTTTTTTTAGTTCTTGATTGGAAATCTTTTCATGTCAACAACTTGCTATGTTCCAAATTCTGTGTTTTCTTTCTACAAAAGCTGTGCCAATACCTTAAATACTCTTTATTCAATTATACAGTGCTGCTTGAAAGTATGTGAACCCTCCAGACATGGTCACTGTTTGTGCAA
>CM070034.1:97055078-97073209 GCA_036250615.1 Ptychadena robeensis
CACACATATATGCCAGACTGGATACATCCAGAGGATCTGACAGGCTTCCTGTCACAATAGGTATATAGGTGGTCTTAGTGTAATAATGTTTACTTGGAGGAATAACGTACTGTAATGGGATTGCATCAAAATGACATACTAATCTACAACAAAATCAGTTCCAGTAGTGCCTTTATAATTGTGCTTCCCTCATATAACATGGTTTTGGTAAAACAAAAGAAGATTACCAGCATCCTTATCCAAAGTTAATGACCGGCCACGCATCGTGATGTCATCACGCACAGTCAATCTGCCAATCGGCAACAAAACTGGGAGCACACGGCTCAATATATTAGATTTGAGATTCCTAGCAGCAGCGCAATGACGTTATTCCGCTGCTGCCCGGCATCGAAGGAGCTGGAGGTGCAGCAGTGCTGTGTCATACTGCTCAGATGATGTTTTGCATGGGGACCCGCATTTACGGTCATGTCTGATTTCTCTGTTTTCGAGGATTGATTGATTAGAAATGGGCCAGATAGAGGGCTGTGAGCACACACGGTGCACGAAGCGGCCATTGATCTAGCCCATATCTATGCGTGTGTTCCCTGCTTTAGAGTCTATGGCCAGCTTTTTGTAATTTACGGTCATGTCTGATTTCCCTGTTTTCGAGGATTGATTGATCCTGTTCGAAAACGGGGATGGCCGCATTAGAAATGGGCCAGATAGAGGGCTGTGAGCACGCACGGTGCACGAAGCGGCCATTGATCTAGCCCATATCTATGCGTGTGTTCCCTGCTTTAGAGTCTATGACCAGCTTTGATGAGATGATATTGATGAGAAGGAAAAACTGTAGACATGAATTCAAAAATATTTCCTTAAAAACTATTTAAAAAATATCAAAGAAATGGATATTAACTAAAGCCAAAGAATTCAGGCTCAATTCCATTGTTGCATTAGCAGTACATAAAATAAAAAATATACAAAAAGGATAAACTCCAAGTTTAGGGAAATTAAAATAGCATTTTTACCATATATCTTTGTCACCTTGTATTTTGCTCCTCTTGCAGCTAGGGCTTTGTTCAATCACCTGGTGCTCTAGGATGTGCACGAGCCCTGGGCATCCTTATTTATTTTACATTGTAGGTCCATTGTGTGGAATTACATCAGGGCCTGTGACCAAAGCCCTAAAACACGACGTTAGAGGATCCAAGTACCACCATAGAGGTTGTGAGAGAATGAGGGATAAGGTGTCAAGGGATCCACCTAGACAAATATTGGAGGATTTTTATTCATGCAATTCAGGGCAAACCACAATTGAAATGAAAGTTTTTACTTGACCTGGAGTTTATCAATATGTGTTACGTGTACATTTAGAGCTTAACACCAGCCCTCAATTATAAATAATATATCTATTTAATTGTTCTGTTTAACCATACTCTCACTGTTGTAAAGTTGTTAATATCCATGTGCCAAATAAGAATAAATATTGGTGAACAGTATCCTAATTTGGAAATGTATAGCAAAGTCCAAACATTAACAGAAAATTCATCTGGAAAAAACTCAGCAGTACTTCAACTGTGATCACGCACAGAAGGTTCAGACTCCATTACACAGGCTATATATCAGTTAATGGTAAGAAAACTCTTTTAAGATTCCCCCTAGCTGAGAAACCGTTAAGCTCAATATACACCTTTCGATCTGTCTGTACAATTTCCTTTAGATCTATTAACAACTATGTATTGCTAGTGTTTCCAAGATTGGTTGGATAGTTTAATATTACCACATATTAAGCCCCCCATACACCTTACAATCTTTCCATACAATTTCTGTACAATCAACTTTTCCATACAATTTCTGTACAATCAACTTTTGTTCTACCAAAACCATGTAAAAAAACATGGACCTTTCTAATCCTTCCAATCACTATGTATTCTATCAGGGAGGCCACTATACTACATAGTTGTTGGTAGATCTAATGGAAATTGTATGGATCGATCTGAAGGTGTATGGGGGGCTTTAGATAGTTTGATTGTTCAAAAATTATACAGTGAGATTGAAGCATAATTGGTGACCTTTGAAAGATTGCAAGGTTTTCTGGTAATTTGCCTAAAAAGCAATGTTATTAGACTTGTGTGCGGTGTATATTGACTTCAATTTTATGTTGTCATTAGTAGTAATCAAAGTGATAATACTAATGTATTGAATACTTTAGCATGAGAATATTATGATGAATGCATGGAATTGTTTACTTTAGCCTTTATTGTTTACTTTTTAGCCTTCCTACTATATTTTACAGCTCCTATAATTTAAGCAGAATCTTTGTGCCTTTCTTTATGTATAAGAATTGTGGTCAGCTCATCTTGTTATCCGTTCTAAAGCCCTCAGCCCCCCTTTCTTTCAATCTTTATGAGCTCTCAGGATATTGCTCTTTATATTTATCACTCCCTAGAGCTGTTAAACACAACAGTGTGTGATCATAAAACAGACTGTTACAGACATCGCTCCACATAAAGATTATGTGCTGTGAAGATACAGAAACCGAAAACATCATTTTACACTTTGATATATCATATAGGTATTGTACACGTGTACAAGTCATATATTTTCAATACACTTCTCTGCTCTAACTATCTATCTATCTCTGACAAAACACAGGGAAGCATTTTGCCTTACCAAAAGAGTATGTAAAAGTTGCACACTTGCACACGCAGTCTGCTTTTTAGTTTTCAAGAAATGGAATCTATTCAACAGTTGGTGCATAGGAAGCAATAAATGCATTGTAATAGTAATCATGTTGTTGAATCTAAAGGTTCCATTATTGCATAATAAACAAAGAATTCATATGTCTAGTAATAAACTGTACTCAATGTGTATTTGTGCATATAGCTGGGCTCTGTAATGCATAGTAGGTAGTTCACTCATGCTCCTGTGCTTTTTCTTGTATATCCCAAATATAAAAATATACAGAGCATGCAACTCTCATTTGGATTATCAACAGGGTTTAAAATACACTCAATTGCACCAGTTGCTAGTAATATTATATTAGGATATTTAAGCCATATATTCATTGTAAATCATTGTAAATATTAATTTTAAACACATCTGAAAAAAAGCCTTTTACAGGACCATTATCTGAATACATTCTATTATATTTAATGATCACTCAAATCATACTTCCATCCACTGAGTACATTTCACCCATGTAAAAAGAATCAGGCTGAATGATCCACGTTCAGAGCAAAGCTTTAGTACATAAGACTAGCAGTGTCTGGTAGCAGAAATCTATACTGTTTTACACATCATTGATTTCATGTGCCCCCAATTTGGAACGAGAAACCACTCTGGAGTGGAAGTGGAAATTGATTCATAGAAATTACAAAGGCTGTACATTTTTGTTCAAAGCCTAAATTATTTTTAAAGCGCACCTGTTGCCCAAAACTGACTTAAAGCTGAACCACCAAAGTGCATCTGGTACTGTTAGATATAGTAGAATGTTGAGAAATAGAGGTGGCATTTTCAAACTTCTATTAGGGGGATCAGTGTTTACTACCTTTCAGGCAGAAGAAAAACCTAATATTGGATTGGGCTTTAGATATTTTTAAATCCACACTGGTTCATACAAAATGATATGAATAAAAGGTATAAAGTAAAAGTATATGAATGAAAAAAAAACCCTGTTGTCTACAACCAATGATCAGAATAGTAGATTTTCAATGCTACAGCAAGACAGGCTTCGGACATGGACTGTATTCTGGAATTTTTCTTAAAGCATTTCAAAGCTCACGCACAAATTTCTTATATAAACGTTAATAATGTACATGGGATTTGGTACAGTTTTACAGCCGGAAAAAGACACAGAAGCAGTACTGCCCTTTCAAAGTAATGGGGCTACTTTGTTCCTGTGAAAACATGCACATTATAGCCTGGCCACTCAATTTACTAAATGTGTGATGTGGGCTGCATCCATTGAAACTGATTGGGAACTTCATGTTGACGGGCAGATGCGCATGCATTGGTTGCGTGCTTGCCCATTGGTTTTCAGTGGCCCCGTTTTTTTCTTCTCCACACTGTTCACAGGGAGAAATTAAGTGGCATACTTGCCTTAAGGCACATCACAGACAGAACAAATAAGAAGACACGGAGATGACCGCCACATTTGCTGATGTTTTTCTGACTCTTCTGGCAACTTAGTAACATACTCTCTACTATATGACAATATTTTTACACTATCAGTTACACACTTTTAACTGATTGATCAGTAAGGGCACCAGGAACAGTTTAGATTTTGAAAGAATGAAAACCAAAATTGACAGACCACCTTTTGTCTGTGCTGAACTTGTTACAACAGGTGGATTGTTGTCCCCTACAATTGTCCATGTACATGGGAGTATGGGCACAGTATTGCCTCTCTTTCTGGTCTCCGTGTTCTGTTTCATTCTCTCTACCTGTTCCTTTGTCTGTCTGTCCATCTTCTTATCATTGCACAGTCCAGCTTATTGAGGTGTGAAGACACAACATTAAAATTATTCAGATATGAGTTTATTTTCTGCATGAAAGAAGAGTCTATAAAATACTTCCGCAGTATACCCAGGAACAGTTGTCAGTGTATTGCAGGAATAAAACAACTGTATGCTATACACATAATATTGATGAATGATTACCCAGAGAAATAGAAGCCTTGTGAACAGCGTGCATACAATAAATGCTACCTGTTAGGGATTGTGGCAACTATATATACTGAAGGGAGAGAAAACAAATGATGAAGGGGCGTGGCGATTGTAACTAATGTGACTAGTCTGGTAGAGGACAGACAAATACATAAGCCGGCTGCTTAGTCATGCTGTGCGGTGTACAATCCAAGAGCCATGAGGACTACTCCTTGTAATGTAACAATGCTGCATCTGTCCGACTTACTGCAGTTTCTGTGCTCATGTGTTTTAAAGGGGCATGCAGATAATGGCTTATTTAACTTGTGGAGCCCATTAGCCAGCATTTAAGAATAACAATTGGGCTACCAAGATGTTGTTTATAGGGTTACTATACTGATTGGCATTCACAATTTCTACAGTCACAAGGCCTTTACAGAGATATCTTTTTGGATAAGTTCCAACCGTAAAAAATAATTTTTACAGATTTTAACAAATGCTTTAAATAGCAGGAAAGGTTTATAACAGAACCTACGTTTTCACAAATTTAGCATATATTCATTAACATTTTTTTTTATTATTTATGTTCCTTCTTTCATATATACTGCTCGCTACATGTATTATTCTCTCTCTTATCTGCTCCATGTCATTCTCCCTGTTTCTCCTTTACTCAATTGTTCTTTCGCATGGACGATTTCATGGCAGTAACATGATGGGAAACAGTCAAGCTATTTATAAAATAATCCCATGCATAAAACACTTTCAGTCACCAACCATAGTCAGTACTGGTTTATGCTGTATTTTTATAAAGGCCTTAGGTGCTAAAACAATGTTGTCTGCAGACAAATATTTTTTATTAGAAAAAGGTAAAATTGTCTTTCGATTTTAAATTTAGTACCCTTGTATTTTGATCTGTCATTTTGCTTAGGGGGTAATGTATCACCATGTCCACACAGTTGAAATGTCTCCAGAGAAATCCCGCAGCCATTGCTGTGTGTATGAGCAATCTGCAGAACTCTGCCTATTGGCCCTGCCGGCTGTCAGTTATTTTCTCCCACTGTGAATTGCACACAGTATACCCACCCTACCCTACCACTGCCAGCCAATCAAAAGCCAGAGGGAAGGAGAAGCAGGAAGACAACCATGGGGGAACTAGCTGAAGACAGTTAGTAGAGTGCATATTCTGTGTGTCTCTCTGGGTCTGTGTGTTTCCATGTGAATGATGAATGTTTCTGCAATACAAATGAAGCTAGTGTTAAATGGCCTTCCATCTGAACCTGTGCTGTTTGAATGGGGGGGGGGGGGGGGGGCTCGATAGTGTTCCTATTTTGAAAAGGGGGGCCCTGCAGAGAAAGTTTGGGAACTGCTGGTCTAACTCTACAAGGCTTGCCTTCAGCTTCCTGAATGCTTCCTCTTTTACCACGCACACACCAGATGCTTTAATATTTTTAATTATAGTGATGTTATTCAGACCACAGCTTTTAACTGACAACCTATGTAAAAGTGCACAACCTATGTAAAATCAGAAGTGGGGTTGCACCAGCCCACTCTCACTGTCATTTCACTCATAAAACTGATAGGTGTACATGGCAAACATACCTATCAAACACATCGTTAACATATGTAAAACAACTGGTACTTCTTACAATTAAGTGAATGTATATTTACCTTATTTTTAAAAAGGCCACTATGGTTTCCTAATTATAAGTTATTGATTATGACTTTAAATGTAATTGATACACGGTGTTGTATTGGTGGCAAATTATGTGGACCAGGTGACATTAAGCTAGCATCTCATTTTAGCTTCTCCATTTATTGTTCAAATTTATTTTTAGGGTCTCTTTGTCCTTTTAGAAATTAACATGATTTTAAAGCTTGATATGTTGAGCTAGTTGTAACAATGCATTGTTTAAAGCTGCTGTTAGATAGCAAATAGAAAAATAGAAGAATATTCCAGTTCTAAACAATCTGACCAAAGAATGATCAAACCTATCATGTAATTTGTATATAGGGGGCAGTGATTCTGGGATAAAAATCTATGTAATTTATAACCAAATGAATATGTATTTACACCCTGAAAATCAGATACTCAATACTATACAATAATACTTTTTTATTATTTTGCTGGGGTTTTTTTTATATACGGCATATCAGACAATTTTCCAATAATCAGGCATGTCTATTTAAATATATTTTGGTCACTCTAATATGATTGAATCTATTTGCCTTTCTATAACAATATGTGTGGGTAGCCTTTGTGTATATTATACAGGGCAATTTCTGAAAAATGGTGGCCTTGTCGAGAGAAAGAAAGTGATAGATCCATCTATGTATATTCATATGCACACACACGTGCGTCCACACTGCCTATTTGTCTTTTCTCAGGAGTATTCAAAGCTGTCGAAATTAAAATCTGGTAACAAAATCAATTATTTATATCATTTTCTGGAAGGAATGATGAATAAGATTGAATTAACCTTTAAAATACCAGTCAACTTAGAACTATATGACTGCATATAAAATCGTCACTTTGATTATGTAAAACCATCTGTGCAGCATGAATGACATTTGTTGGATTAACCTTTGAAATACCAGACGGCTGTATATAATCTATATTTCGGATATACAAATATCTATGTGACATGAATTCCCACTCTGTTGCTCTGGAGCTATTTACATTCAATTAGACTGACAGAAGGATGTGGACCTGAACTGAGAAAGGAGAGGTACATAGCAGGGCTGCAGAGGGAGGGGTACAGACACATACATAGGGAGGGAGGTGTATAGTGCAGGGACACACTGATGTGTCATTAATGTTTCATTCCATTTGCTGGAGGGTGTTCCTGCAGCTTTAGCCCACTCTATCTACAGTACTTTGGGTGGGGTGTGGGAGTGGACTAATGGTATCAGAACTGTGCACATTTTATTCATGGGCAGCAGACAGACCTTAGAAATTCCTACTTTTTCCTTTTTTTCTGCAACCTGATGCCAATGAGATCCCAATATTCTTTTAGCATGCATACTCCTGTTGTTTTTTTGAAGTTTTAAACTTTGGATAACCTGTTTGGCTGGACATCTGCCACACATCCTAGAGGCAGATTCAGGAGGTAAGATACTGCTGTCGAGGAAAGCAGCGTTGTTCAAGGCTTGGTGTGTTTGCTTGAATGTGCATGATGTACTTGGGGCTAGCAGCTGAATGTAGATGTGTGCGTTCAATCGAGATTATGCACTATTTGTTATGTTCTGCACAGCCAATAAAGGCATAAAGAATAAAGGCATAAAGAAACATGTACCTGTGATCTGTATGCAGTTATGAGATTAAACTGCCTGGGATTAGTGTGCCAAAGCATCATGAAAACTGGGTGTATGAAAGAAGTAATCAGTGTGAATGTGTGCAGGGCAGATAGTGATCTGAACAGTAATATTTAGAGGGATTAAACTGTTAGGATCGGGTTAGCAGCTGCAGGACCTGATTTTTATCATTGAACTATCCTCTGAGGAGATTTTCAACAAAAGCGTTGAACACGTTGAGTCTTTGACAATGTGCTCCTTCAAGTGGCTGCGAATTAATCAGCGAAAATTTATTGCAGCACTGTGGACAGCTCCTGATGAATTCAATGAGCCTCTACCGCTTTATTCCTCCCATAGGAGACAGTCCAGCGTGTGCTTTATGGCTGGCTACATACACTTAAACGTATGGGTGTTCCTTGTGTAGTAAAGCTCATGGATAGAAATATGGATTTCTATGGAAATATCTCTAAAGTTTCATCCGTCTACCTGTCTATCCAAACACCTACTCACCTATAGATTATCTATCTATAGTCTATTTTATCTAGATATCTGTGTTTCTAGCATATTTCATTTCAGAATTTTGTCTCATAGTCTGTTTATGGCTATCTATCTATCTATCTATCTATCTATCTATCTATCTATCTATCTATCTATCTATCTATCTATCTATCTATCTATCTATCTATCTATCTATCTATCTATCTATCTATCTATCTATCTATCTATCTATCTATCTATCTATCTATCTATCTATCTATCTATCTATCTATCTATCTATCTATCTATCTATCTATCTATCTATCTATCTATCTATCTATCTATCTATCTACCCTGATCCATGTAAAAGCTGACCTTCTATACAAATATCTAGGCAATTATCCCCCTTAGTTTTAAAACCCCCTCCCGATTCTCCTCTGCTCCACTGTTCTCCCTGTGTATGTTTAATGCATGTGTAATGCTCCAGTATGTCTACATTAGACTCTGTGCCCTCCCAGCATGGGACCTACTGGGCCATTCAGACAGGAACAGTCTGAATATGTTCCTGAACCAGCTCTCTTTGTGACTGCAGCATTTAAGGTTAATTTAGCAAATGAGAGGGACAGGGTATAGAAAGCAAGGATGATGGAAAGGATTTAGGAAAAAAAGGATTAAGAAAAATTGCAAATGTTCTCAAAAACCCCAGCCAGTGCACCATGTTTTAAAGGTTTCTCACTTTTGAATTGGCAATGGTGCTGCTTCTCTGGGGATGCAGTGAAGTTGTCATTGAAGTGACATTTCTTTAGGCAGAAAGCTGGGCAAATTACAGGAGAGGAGAAATGTGGAAATTATATAAACTGGGGAGACAGAAGAAATAAAGTGAAATGTATAACTGAGAAGAAGGTGAATTTTGGGGGCAAAGCTCATACAATTTGCTGTTAACCTGAAAAGTAACTGAAATGCTTCATAATTATAACCAGGGATGGGTCTGGTATGGGTGTGGGAGGGGGTGGGGTACTCTCGGGGGGGGGGGGGGGGGTAATTGTGGGGGTTGTATGAGGGTATAGGTTTGGGAAATGGAAAGTTGTAAACCTACAGAATTGAATTGCTGAAATCTCATTGCTTAGACTGTGCCAAGGTCAAAGAGGTCAAGGCTGATTATATTTTAAATGCATAAAAGGTGCACAGGTTTGTTGATATATATGGCATACATCATATATTTCATCGATACTTTATAAATGTGGTGCAAAGGCAATTTTTTATTATTTTTAAAATACAGTCTGTGTACTTTTTTTGGTATGAATGTAGACGGTATATATGAGCAATACATAAAAAATATTTCTAAGCATTTCTATAATACGTATATGATGTATATAAGAAAAATAATATATATATATATATATATATATATATATATATATATATATATACAGAGAGTGCAAATGTTGAAAAAAAAAAGTGTTTCCTTCTTACATTTTAGTCATGATAACATGCATCAATAAATACATTTTAAATATATATATATTTAAAAATTACACAATAGTTTAGGTGTATATAGGTTGATAGTTAATTTAATTCTTTAAAACAAATATTAAAAAATACTGATCTGTGTGAAAAGACATCATACATATCACAGCATTGAATTGGTTATTCATAACTCTGTAAATCCAGAATATCCAGGCTGCTAAGGGATCTAAGGCTGGACCATCTTTTTAGATTTTTAGATTTCTTTTACTTCTAAAAAATCCCCAATACGTATTGATACATATATTCACTATTTTTACAGTAAACATAATATAAATATGTTCTCACATGAAAATATGACCCGATATCCCAATAAGAAATTATCCCTGATCTTCAGGTGATATGTTTTGTTTCAATATTATTTCTATCGTTTATTTTCAGTCATTTTTAATCTTAGTTCTGAGCTGTTATGCCTTGAACCATTTTACAGCTTTGAAATGACCTGCTATCTCGCACATATAGCAAAATGGCGCGCCATTTTTTCCTTCATTGTGTTGCTATATTACTATGTGTATCATCTTAAGCTTTCTATTTAATTTGTATTTAATTAATTTGCTTACTTTACAGCCTTATGGGCAAATATTAGGGATATTTTAATAAAATTCCAAAAAATATAACAATGACTTAAAATCATCCAAATAGTACATTTATGTTGTATTTGTGGCCAGCATAAATATTTCGTATATTAGTTACAAGCTAAAAGAAAATCTATATATATTTTTTTACAAATTAATATTTAGGTAACATAAGTAAGCATGAACTGAAATATTAAAACCATGGCAAATGTACTATAAACAGATAGCTATATTACCTACTTATGTGTACATGTATACAGATATTGCATATATATCTTCTTATTTTAAATATGTTGTATATACTGAAGCATCTTTACCCTAAATGTGGGGTTTCTATTAAATGAGAACTAAATTAGTCTTGTAGTAGGAAAATATTTGTAGTAACAAAAGAGTAAAATAGCAAAGTAGCTGTGCAGAACTGTGTTCAAGGTGAGATGCTCTGCATGTGCTTCCATTACAGATGAACGGTGATTACATGGCCGATAATCTGCAGACAGGCATCCTGGACAAGATAATAGAGACACTTCTCTCTGTGACAGAGCCATACGATGTGCCCTGTGCTCTGTAGCATAAAGAGATTAGCAACAGTGTGTGTGTGTGTGTGGGGGGGGGGGGGGGGGGGGGGGGGGGGGGGGGGCAGCCATTGTTCTCATGAATACACTCATTCCACAGGCACCTGTTGTCCTGAACTGTCCCTACAGGGCACAAGATGCCATAAGAGAAACAAGACAAATGGAAGCACAAGATTCATATTACTTTTTATGTTGTTGTGATGATCTGATGATTGTTCTACCAAGGAATCATTCTCCACCAGACCTAACTCTGCTTGAAGCATCCCAGGAGATTTGTGTTCTTATTTTCACCGGACATTTGAAGTAGACATGTATCCTCATGGAAAATTGTTCCTCCAGGATCCCTTCACACTTCTACGCTTCCCTGAAGCAAAGCGCAATGCATCGCTGCAGGGAATCCACAGCTCAGGTCCAATATCTAAGTCATATGGAAAAGTGCACATCATGCATTTAACAAAGGTTTCTACATTGTTTACTGTATTTCTTGGATGTATAGAATCTTGGTAAAAAGCTTGCATATACGTTAAGCATATACTTAGCTTTTGTGGAAGCATCTTGCTTTCATCATGCATAAATGTTTGCCTAAAACTTACCACAGGATATGGCAATGCTCAATGGATGTATCTATGCATGTAGGCAATGGCTACCAAAACAAACATACAATGTACAGGAACCTTAATCATGGCAACCAAACAGGCCTTACCTTAAATATATATATTTATTTATTTAAGGCCTATTGATGACTGTTAAGACTTTAAGGCTTGTTAAGTTTATTTCCCTAATCATGCAGTCATATTAAAAAAAAAGAGCTTCTGTTGCATATGAAATTATACAATAACACTGAATTTTTTTCATTTCCAGTCAAAATCGTGATCAGTTATACAGTTAGCTTTGTGAATTTGTTCTGCACCATTAGTAAAATAACCTTTGTGTATGTGGGTGGATTCCTACTTATTTTTAAACCACTGCTCAGTGTATCTTCAGGTTCAAATGATTTGCTTTCTCTTTGACTTTTATAGGAAACAAATCACACTTGATACAAACAAATCCCTAAGGCCCTACATGTATGTATTATTAAATGATGTCACATCCAGAAGTGTAAATTTGCATTCTGTGAATTGCTACCTCTTCAGATTGGTGGTGATAACAGACTGAGATTTGTCTGACCAGATCTTAAGCTCTGAAAGACTCAAGCCCAGGCTGAAACCAAACCCCATAGTTTAGACACCTATTTATATTCCTACTATACTATTGCTTATTTAAAAAAAGGATTTATAGAACACATTTATAATGGAGAATACCACTATCCACTCATCAATTAACAACAAACACAAATGTCTTGCAAAGTATTCTGCATGTACCCCCCAAAGGGAACACTGATAGGATTATTGTAAAGCACAGCCTTGTGCGTTATACATGTGTTACTTTTCATAAGCAGCAATATAACTGTACGTAAGTAAGTAAGTAAGTAAGTAAGTACATAAACTGCTTCATATAAAGGGACCCCATGTGCTCACTAAACAATAGGTATTGCCATGCCCTTTGGCTCCAGAGCATGCTACTTCATAATTTTTTTGTTTAGCCTTGTTTCTATAGAAAGAAAGATATTTATTGCTCTCAGTTGTCATGAAGTAAATTTTACATCTCCCAGAAGCCTACATCTCCCAGAAGCCTTTTACCTGCACTAAATGCATGGGCAATTAGAAGAATGGAACAGTTTTACTGGAAGACAGTTGTTATTGAGAAACTGGATGGGTGAGGAGAAATTCTGTAGTTGTCACTGTTCAACAGGCTGGAAAGGTGTTCCCACAATGTCACCAGTGAACTCAGCAAGGAGTGATGGACTTTGCTGCAGGAGACTCTCAGGTTGTCCCTCAGTTACACTTACCAGCAACTGCTGAAAGCAAAAGTATCCGAGGTACAGTACCAAATAAACAGTAAATATGTCTGAAGGTACAGAGTTAGGACACTCCATGGGTCTTCCTTAAATATAGGGTTATGTGACCTGGTCAGAGGTTCAGATGAAGTTCCAAGAAAATCCAGAAGGGGGAGTACAAGTGATGGCAAATGATGTACCAGAACTACCCAGCAACAGGAGTAGGGCACCAGGGAAGGGCTTGTTTCCATTGATGCGATCCCGCGCGTTTGTAGCCGCGCGCCGCAAGCGCAAGCAACCGCATCCATTGGAAGCTTCAATATAGTTTCCACTGGTGCGGATGTGGTTTGGGGCGCGTTTCTGAACGCTAGCTGCAGCGTTTTGAATCGCATCCGCATCCCAGCCGCATCCGAATCTGCATTACAAAAAAAAATCGCGCCGCGAAAACGCGCGACAACTAAGTCATGCATTCAGCCGCGTGGCTGTAGACGCGCGGGATCGCATCAGTGGAAACAAGCCCGAAGTCACATCATAGATTATTGCTGCTACTACCAGCAGAGGGAGCCAATCATGGATAAAAGTTTCATGTCAGGCTGAGGCTAAACTACGTGTCTAAAAACGAGGCTAAAAGCATGTCAAAACATAGCGGCAGGCGCCTTTTGTGCACCCCCATTGAGTGTGAATAAGCATGTACCCGCCATGTGCGCAAGTCCCCTTGCACCATGGTTTTTCCCAAAATCGCACTGCGAGGGGACACACGCACATCGCAGGCTGCGATATCTTTCAAAACTAAATGGGGCAGATACAAAAGCCACCTGCCACTATGTTTTGCCAAATGCAGAAAAATGTAGTGGCAGGCGTCTTTTGTACAGCCTCAGCTTCACTCTGTGTTTTGGAAACAGGGGCAGGAGGATCGCTGGTAGAGGGGACATCTGTAGTGACAGATCTCTGGGCTGTCCTGCGATCTTTTTATAGTAGTGCAACCATTAGGGCTGACAATGTTGCTTGAGATTTCAATGCCACAAAGGGCCCTTTCATACTACATGCATTTTACACTTGGCTGTATTGTGTTAGGCCAAAAATACAGTGTAGCATGCATTTTCCTGCTGCAGCACAAGCTTTTCCCATACCTAGCACAATGTCATGCATTATCCCAGGGGTTTTCTACCTGCAACAGAAGTGTTCCTGTTAACCCGAACCCTGAAATCACAGCATGTTTAGTGTGATAGGATCCTAAGATGACAGTTCAAAAATGAACACATAGTTTTATATGCTTTAACATTTAAATTAATAAAAGAGAAGGAGGACATGTCCCTCAATTGCACAGATGTGCAATATCTGGTCACTGAATGACCACCTACCAGGAATTTCCTTTTCCTGAGCAACTGTAATATAAACATGCATATGTATCATATGAGCATTTTGGTTTGCTTGACATACAGACCCCTTTTTTTCTGCTCAAATTGCTTTAAGAAAACAGGAGATTTGTATCCATTTTGTTAAGCTTTTTATACACAATGTGCTGCTTGATTGACAATGTAATCCTGACAAAATTGTATGCATAGCACAAATTATCTTTATTCATTTAAAGAGCCATTCATTCTTGCAAAACTGTAACTGAGGATTGTGCAAGTACTGACTAGATCTTGGTTGTGTGTTCAAACATTGGTTGCATTTGTAACCTGTGACTTCATTTTTGAGTTATGCCAATCTTACTTATGTAATTAAATGAATAGATAAGTGGCTGTAGGCTTTGCAAAGAAATGTAACTGCTCAACGGGAGAAGAATAACCTTAGCATGTATTGCATTTTTAGCTAGGTAGGTATGAGCAACAGTAGATAGCACCCATGGGGCAAATGCAATATGTTGCATCTCACATGAGTTGTACGTAGATATAGAATGACGGCTGAGAATTGACAGCTGCCTGCTGACCACCCGCACCATATTGATTACCACTGCTCTGAATTATTTCACAATCATGTGAGCCTAGCTTTAGTGGTCATTGAAATGTACACAGACAAATTTTCCCATAGAAAACCATTATTAAGACCCCCAGTGGCCATTCACAATATTGCACCCTGAGTTAACCCCCCCCCATAAGCCTGACAAATAAAGATGGAATCTGTCATATAATTCCAGGGTGGAGGAGGATATATTTCTTATTCTTCATACATTCATTTCAAAGAGACTGGGAATCGGGACTCACCTCTGGGCTGCTAGTGTGAAAAAAGCCCCAAAGTTGAAACCTGATTATTAGCTGTTTTTTTTCTAGAACTTTTTGAAGCCTGCTCTTTGAAAAGGAAGCTCCTTTCCATTGGCTTATAACCAGAGGAGCCCTATCTTCTTAAATGTATTTCCAATGGGAAATAGAAGCTCTGCATGTGCATTGCTAAAATGCCATTTTGATGTGTGAATCAAAGTGCTCATTTTCAACATTTAAGCCTTTAAATAATTATAAGCCATAAGCACCAGCTCCTGAGATTGGCCTTGTCTGAGGTTTGTGGCATTCTATATATATACATTATGCTCATCCCATCAAGCACTCACTCATCCCAAGAGGCATTGGACTCTGTAACCTCCAACTGGGAAGTAGACATTCTCTTTATGTAACAGTTCTTATGCTACATGCTAGTTTTGGGTTGGTAAAGCTAAAGAACCACTGCTCTGGAGTTAGAACAAAGTCAATACAGTCAAACCATTTAAAGCTAAGTATATATTTTTTGATGCATGCATTCTGGATACCATGGACTGCATTTTTTTTGTATAGCCAAAAAAGGCCATGTGCTAGAGTACAAGGGATTTCAGGCGTAAAGCCAACCCAATTATACATTATAGTTTCTCATTATACATTATAGAATGTGTATATTAGACGGTTCAAGATTGTCACATTGTCTTTTATGTGCATGTCTACTTACAGATCTCTCTGGCTTGGTATACCTAGACTTGATCAGCTAACAGACATAACAGACAATAAGTCTGATTACTGTAGTCATTATGACCAGCAATGCAATTAGGAACCTAATTACCTTTAGTAATATTTGTTGATCATTAGTCAGGAATAATTTCAGAGTATTCCAGCACTGTTTGTTCACTTTGCAAAGTAAATTTTATAGTAAAGCATATCAAGTAAACCACTGTCTGCTAAATAAAATCATGTGCTAGCCAGGGTCTGCATTTTTAGTTTATTTATATAATTGTTTGTTAAACTTGTTGACTTTATTAAATAACAATGGCTTTGCAACAAATAATATTTGTGTTTAACATCCTCATTTACTTTTGTAGATCAACCATGCAATCCTCATAGTACATCAGTGGTGCATTGCTATGTTCTAGAGCAGTGATTCTCAACCTATTTATATCCATGACCCCAGAAGTGACATCACAAAGTGTCCCTTAGGGAAAGCATGTGTTTTTCTGTCCAGTTTCCCCGCTGTTTACTTGTGGTTTCCTTGCAGGTTTTCACTGCACTTTATTTTTAGTCCATTGACAGTCACTAGACTGTCAATGGGCTTTCCTGGCTCACCTCATGTCAGCCCACCACGGTCTCTCCTCCCCTTGACTCCCTAGGACATCCCATAACAAGCTCTATAAAATCCGCTCACCTCCAGCCGTTCGGATGTTCTTTTTTTTGTCCTCGCTAGGCATTCCAAGATGTGGATACGTGTGGAGGGGTAAAGCTTCTCATCCCCGTCAGCATGCTCACTCGTGCAGGAGCGTGGGTGATTGGCAGCAGGATGCCAGAGCAACAGTGTTACGTCCGTAAGCTCGCAAGGCGGGACTTCCGGGTGCGCGCAACGGCGGCGGCAGGCCAAGAGATGAATCTTCATCGCCTGAGAGGGTGCAAGTCACTTGTTGGGCATGTTCAGGCGCGGCAATGCCGGGCAAGAATCTCTGCAGGATCTGCTTTAAAGAGGCAGCTCAGGATGCGGGGACAGAGGCTCAGGACGTTCGGACCTTGATCAAACAGGCGGTGGCGGAAAGTATGGCAGAGCTAAAAGCCAGCCAAGCCATAGGCCGTCCCAGGAAGGAGAGAAGGGCGGTTAGGGACAATGTCTCTGCGTCCCCTTCGGAGCGGGAGGACAGTGCAAGTCATTCCCAGATGTCTGAGTTGGAGGATGGCCAGCTGCCAGAGTCTTTCGATTTTGCATCGGTCCCGGTATTTGTCAATTCGGTCAGATGAGCGGTTGATTGGGAGGAGGAACCGTCGTCCCCTCCATCCAAGCGGAAGTATTACCCTGGGCTGAAGAAATCATTGCCATGTTTTCCTGTAATGTTGGAGATCCGTGAGATCATCGAGGATGAGTGGGCGCGCCTAGATCGGCGCCAGGGCCTACAAAATAGGATGGCAAAGTTATATCCTTTAAAGAAGGAGGATGTCGAGAGTTGGGACTCCCCGCCTAAGGTGGACGCCTCCTTGCAAAGGTTGGCGGAGCATATGGTGTTACCACATGAGGACTCGGTGGCCTTCAAGGACCCGATGGACCGCAGAGTGGATGCCGATCTTAAGAAGGCTTTTGCGGTGGCGGGTCTGGCGGCAAGACCAGCTGTGGCCCTCACGTCTGTAGCTAGGGCGTTGCGGGTGTGAGTCTCGAGTGTTGACTCTGCCACACACGACGAGTTGGACGTGGACTCCTTGGAGTTGGCACTGCAGGAGCTAAGGCAAGCAGCAGATTTCATTGCCGAAGCAGCAGTGGACCAGGTGCGTTTGGCGGCCAGGTTGATGTCTCTCTCTGTGACAGCTAGAAGGGCCCTGTGGCTAAAACATTGGTCGCCCGACGTGGCGTCAAAGCAGAGTCTCTGTTCAGGTCCATTTCAGGGCAAGTTGTTGTTTGGCAAGCCATTAGAGGAAGCTATTAGCAGAGTTTCAGGCGGAAAATCGGGTTTAATCCCGCAGGAACGCAAGAGACAACAACAGCCCTTTCGGTATGGTAGGAAGTCTAGAGACGCCTACAGAGATGCTAGGTCCTATCGCCCAGGCCGGGAGTTCTCCAGGCCCTGGAGCTCTACGCAATCCTCCTTCGGTAAGACGGGAAGGGGGTATCAGCCGCCAAAGACGGAGAAGCTCTTCTGACGGGAGGCATGCCTCCGGTAGGGGCAAGACTGAGAGCGTTCGGAGAAGTCTGGGCAACGGAGATTTCGGACGCATGGGTAGTCAGTATTGTCTCTCAAGGGTATCAAATAGAATTTTGC
>CM070034.1:97081808-97095989 GCA_036250615.1 Ptychadena robeensis
CCCGTCCATTCGCCCACATAAAGAGACACTCCAGCTCAGAAATCGCCCCCATATACACACTTGATTATTAGGACAGGTTTGAGTTTAAGAAATGGATGTTGTGGTTCCAATCAAAGTCCCACGAGGGAATCTCCTTTGTGTTCTTTTGCTATATAGTTTTAGGGATGGGAACCACAACCAAACCTACCCTCCAATCTTCTCCTCGACTCTATACTAACATTAAAGAGCAATAAAGTGACATATATTAGTAATGGAGATTAGATATTGCTATTCACTAATACACTGCTCTGTGGACACCATAGCCTACCCATGTCTTAAAAATGAAAGAACATCTCTACCTTTGTACCTTCATTATTTATATGTGAACCCCATAGTGATTTATTAGCATTTTAATATATATAAAAGAAAGTTTAATAAGAAATCAGCTGTGCCTCTACTGCAGTGTGTGGTGATAGCAATTTTGAACGAAATTGTTTACAACACCATTCTAACATGGTCATCTACATGACTTTTAACATAGGTAGCTTGGTTGTTGGTGTCAAACAGCCTGGTTCCATTGTTTCAGAAACTGATTTTCACACCCATTCATCCACTACAAAGCAATCAACTACCAGCAAAAAACATTAATGGAAATAACCACTGATCACTGGCATATACATTAGAACAAATACACACAATACCTTGAGTCTATAGTTCACATGAAGATTTGAGAAATGTTGCCTGGTCTGATAAGTTGTGGTCTCTACTCAGGGCCGTTTCTAGCACTTGGGGGCCCTAAGCAAAATTGTTGCTTGGGGCCCACTGTCGACCTGGGGGGTGGTGATGGTGGTGGTATCAGAAAAGTTGTCGTTCTGTTTCTACAACATGAACATGAATTCATCTTGCCTTTTGTCATCCGTTCAGTCTAGTAGTATGCGGGGTATTTTATCTTGGTCCACTCTGATTCACTTGATAAATGTTGGTTAAATGAGTATTATTGGTAAGTATGTTCATCCCTGAGGGTCCCTATCTTCTGATGACTTCCAGCACAATAATTTGCCATGTCACAAAGCTTGGTTATCTTAAACTGCCAATGGGTTTACTGTTGTCAAATGGTGGCCTCAGCAGTCACCAGATCTCAATCAAACAGAACATATTTGGGTTGTGGTGGAATAGAATTTTTAAATCATTAATTGACCAAAATCCTTTAGGAATGTTTCATTCTAAAAACAAGGGGGGGGGGGGGTTGTGTCCAATGCAGTACTAGCAAGGTGAACCTTATAAAGTGGCTTATGAGTTGTTGTATGTATTTAAAATTGTATTTGTTGAGCACAGTGAAACATAATCTTTTTGCAGTAAACAATGCATTCTAGATGCCTTAAAAGGTTCACCTTATAAATGAAGCTCCACTGTAGAGCCCATTAATTTGAATTTATTTTCAGAAAATGGGATTAAAAAGCAGGATGGCATATTGGTGCATGGGTCCCTGTGATTATGGCTTTTTAAGAAAACATTTTAATGACACATGCTTTACTGAAGTGACAACTGATTTATTTGACACACATATCTAGTTAAAAGAAAAATTCTATAAATACAGACGACAACAAACCCACATTAAAAACATTCCATTTATGTATATTGGGATAAAATTGGTAGTAGTTGCTGTTCTACACATCTGAATTAAGCAGCATGTTTATAATTATGTATTGTCTAGTTCCTACCCATTTTTCCTTTTCTTGTGTTCTTATCAGCGCTCCCCAGTGTGACTTGCCTCTGTTCTTCATATATTTCTCTTATTTTTCAATTCTAACCCACGATTTTCTCTTGTACAAACCCATTTCTCCCTCCCTTTGTTTTATTCTCTTAGCACATGGAGTGTGATGTGAATACGATGTGTTTTTTTTCTTTTCTTTATGCTGTAGGTCTCAGTCTCACACATCCGATTTTTTCCAGCCATATGCACGGGACTTGACACTTGTCAGCGTAAAGTCCATATCAGGTTTCTTGGTGCTTTTAAATTATGACTAAGGGCATTGCTTAGTGCAGAAGAGCTAACATTCTACAGCCTCTCTTCAAGATGAACCTTTCATTTCCTCCACAGTTTTATCAAAATTTGCTTTCTTTTGATAACTCAATTATTCTGTCAAGCTCAGGAATACCTAATAGGCTGTGAGAAGTGTAAAAAAAATGTGTGATATGTGAACAATCAGTGACAAACCTCTTGACAAGAAGGCAGGAAGAATAAATCCCCCCCAAAATCTGCCAGACAGAGAATGCTGGAAGACAGATGAAAGGGTACATGCCGTACCGTGCTCACTTTTGTGTTGTGTAAAATTTTAATGACAAGGACTAATGTATTAAGTCTGGTAAATCAAAGCTTCTTGGCGTTGTAAAGCACATACAATAGAACAGCAAGGCAGAGAATACAGGCATTACCAAAATAGTTTTTACTTTTTGCTGTCATTGCTAAGCTATTACCAGTGCAAAATCAGTGATCTGGATCTTCTTATGAAAATGTTTAAAATCTGCTGCAGCAAGGCAGCAATAGTTAAGACGGTTTCACATAATTCTGTGTATGGACATAATTATACCCTAAGTGATGTCTTTATTTGTACTGGCTAACTAGTAATATTACCAGAATGAGTAAATGCTTCCATCTTTCTTTAAATGCGCATTTCATTCACAACTGACAATTGAACCTAGAAATGTATACAGGTCACATGGCCCACCAACTCAATTCCACCTTTTTGTTTACACATTTTTGTACATCCATTTGGTGCCAGGTATTATTTTAAAAGTTCCTACTTCTGGAATACACTACAGGTATACTCTCATGAGAAGTGTGCTGAGAAGTTTTATCAACTCCACCCAACACCTCCTGTCAGGACTGATGTACTTACAGGCCCCTCAAACCAACCTCCATTAGACAAATATATTGATTATGGTGCTCAGATCCAACGTTATTCTGGCACCTAAATCTTTTTGGTACCTATTTATCTCTCTCTTGCTTTTGGCACATCTCTTTTATTTTTCTTTATTCCACCTTTCGCATCTTGTAGACTTTTCTCATGTACTGGGCAGTCTGAGTCATATTTTGTTTGTAATTTGGGAAAGTGTCTTAGTCACAGCATTACGGTATGTCTTATTTTCATGTATCACTCCCTTTTTCTGGGTTCCTGTAATGTGAAGCATCTCTGTCTATGTCACTGCACACATCTCTGTCTCTCATTGCATATTGAGTTCTCCCCACTACTCTTTCTGAATCCCCCAGGCTGTGATACTTGGAAAAGCTTTTATCGGAGGTGTGATTATTATCTGACCTCAATCTGACAGCTGCAGCGGGATAGTGATGAGGAGGGGGGTAATGCTAGAATCCAGGCAGGGGTTAAACAGGACATTGCTAGAATATTCTGTGCTAGGCAAAAAATATAAATTAATTGCATGGATGAAAAACAGAGGGAGAATATAATAAGCAAAATGCTTAGCAATTCTGCACACTTAATAAAATCTGTAGGGTTTGTTGTCAGGTCATTATTTGTAAGGCAGAAGCCATTTGTAATAACATTCCTTGTGAATTTTGATTAAATTAGTGATGGAAAGTGAGCATTTCCTCTAATGTCCTGCACCGGAAATGCTAGTTCTGGCATCTGGCATATGCGTGTCCTTTGAAGAGGTAAACACCATTTAGCTTGAATTTTTAGCTTTTACGTTTTAAATTGATTCAAAAAGCATGTTGCCTTTGACCTCCCTGCATTGCAGTCACACTGTCATATTACAAAAGTGCCACATGTGGGGTCAAAGCTCTTGTGTTGTGCATTAAAAGCAATTTCTCACAATACGTTCAGCTGATTGCCTCATTTTATTTTACAAATTCTGACAGACAGCAGACGGTGGAGGAGGAACAGCTTATGAGAATCATGACTCTGGCTGAGGGATGGAGTTTGGCTCACTATGCTGTTTTGGGGTTGTGTCCAGCCTTTTAGGGAAGGAGGAGAAAAAGAAGGAATGTGTTTATTTACTTCATCCGGTTATTTGAAAAGAAAAGTTCAGGTAAGAGAAGCAGACTATATCAATAAGGGAAAGGGAGATTTGTGAAAGATGAAAAGGAAGATCAGAGAGGCCCACAAAACAGACAGAAAAGGGCAAATGATATATCTGGTTACATGAGTAGTAGTTAATGTCACGGATATGATCACAGAACATTGTCCCTAAATAGCAACGAAGAGAGAGTTAAAGCTCATGGTTTATAGAAGTCAAGGAACATGTTAGCCTATAATTATGACTAAAAAGTCAGAAAGCAAGTCAAAGACAAGGCACTGCTATCACAGTGGAAAGAAATGTTTTCACATTTTCTGCATGTATTAGTCATGTGAGAGGGAAATGTGTGAAAAGGGCCTGGCAGAAATCCTACAGCTCTGTTTCCAGACAAAGACAGAATGGAGAGAGAATTACATAAAAAAAAACAAGAATAAGAGATAGGGAGAGGAGATTACTAAAAAGATGTAATGAATCTTCATGGCATTCTAAATAGTTTAACAGTTATACACTTATTAATGTTAGGGAAAAAATAAATAACAAACCATGGTAGGCACTTTTAGTATGTCACTTCAATACATTTTAGCAAGTTCTATTCCCTGATAGATGATGTAAATAGAGGAAAATACCTACTGATTTGCTGCTAGTCTTTCTGGATGTCAACACAAAATCCCAGTCAATGAAGTTAGAGCTTACAGAAGCTGCCCCTCAAAAGATGTAACATGCCTGGTGATCATGTCATATAGAGTAATAAATGTTTTACTGAATGAGGTAGCTAGGTCCTGCTTTACAAGGGAAGAGGGAGGCTTGATAATGCATAAAGATACACTTTACTAATCATAATATATCTTACAGGTATGACGTGGCCTCCGATAATATAACCAAAAGTTCATCATAGCTGTTGGAGTATAATTTAAAAAAAAAAATCATTTTACTCTGCATTTTCACATCCCATTTCTGTTTTCTGAACATCATGGGTGAATACTTACATTTCTTTGGCTTTATTGGTTACTTGTTACTGGTGCCAAGCACAGGTTGCCCAGAGATCTGCCGGTGCACTACGGGTGCCAGACCCTCTGTTGACTGTTCTTACTGTGAACTAACAGATGTGCCAGCAGGTCTTCCGTTCAACCTTCAACAGCTTAGCCTCTCTGTCAACTACATTAGCCATCTCAACGCCACCTCATTTGTGAATATTTTAGAAGTCACATCTCTGTGGCTAGCTCATAACATCATTACGACTATACAACCTGGCACATTTCAAAACCTAACAAACCTGAAGAACCTGGATTTAAGTCAAAACCAACTTTTGGATTTCCCATGGAGAGATCTATCAACACTTGAAGGACTTCAGCTTTTAAACCTCAACAACAACAAACTTACTACAGTTCAACCAGAAACATTCAAAAATTCCAGACATTTAAGATCCCTTCAGCTCAGTAACAATCATTTATATTCCCTACCTGAAGGGATTTTGGATCCTTTAATAGCTTTGTCACACTTTCAGCTGCATGGTAATGCCTTTCATTGTTCCTGTTCCTTGTCCTGGCTAATGGATTGGATCACAAAGGTTGAAAGTATTGTTGATAGAAAAAATGATATAATTTGTGCTACACCTGTTGAGTTAAAGGGGGTTACATTGGAAAGGGTACCTGATCTGCAGTGCAGAAAGCCCTCGGACGTAATGGGTGATGACCCTAATTTGACCAATACATTGTTGGTTTGTGAAGAGGTCAGGGTTCCATATATGATGATCAACAAAAAGGAGAAAGAGCAAGAAAGCTTAGGGCTTGCCATTAAAAAAATTGACAATGGAAGTATTGTATTAGACTCTGGTACACAAGGTCTTACCTACTTCTGCCATGTGTCAAATCGAACTGTTGATAACACTGAGGAGATTTTTGTAACTCTTGATCATCATAAAATCTCTGGTTGGCCCAAGAAGCCAGGAGAGAAGTTACTATTGTTTATAGTGTCTGGAAGAGTGGGGTCATTGGTAAATGAAGCTTCACATGTAGTGTCAATTTGCAGGATAAATTGTTGTATGATACTTTTGTTTGTGTGGTGCATACTTTCAAAAATATAAGGCAATATGTATTTCTAAACATTGTCTGCACAGTGATCTGAGAGAAATATGTATTCGGGATCATGTGTAAGTAAAGTACTGTATTAGCATGTGGCTTCCCTCACATGTGGCTTTTAGTAATGCACTGAACAGAGCACAGAGTTATGCTAGCCATACATGTATCCATTTTTGTTCGAATGGATTTCAATTCATGTGATTTGTGAACGTTAATATTGTTGCCAATCTAATAGTTATCAATAGTACTACCACATCAAAACACCCCAAAAAATCAGATACTCATACAAACAGTTATTTTTCAACCTGACCAATTATGGTTATTTTTTATTTTATGCTCTATTTCAATGACTACAGAGCAGCTAGTTCCTTCTAAAGTTAAACGTTTTCTAGTCGATTTTTTTCAGATTTGGACAGCCCAAAAGTGATGGAAGTAGTCCATAAATTCACAAGAGCTGTGATCAGTAGGGACATTTTCAGTCAATTGTGCAAGCATTTGAAGGACTTTTTAGGTGTTTCCATAGACTTTTTTCAATCATATTTTGGAGCATGCACACACCTGCATGCACATATTTGCATAACTGGAAAGGAATCTAATATAAGAAATCTGTATAGCATTGATCACACTGTGTGGTAGTACAATCCCTAGATTACTGTTGAGAAATGTGTAAGTTGCTTGAATCAAACAACCATCGAACAATAATTGATGCGTGTATGGCTCTTAAGTCACTTTCCTGAATGACTATGCAAATAAGAGTCATACACATGTGTTCAATAAAAATCATTACAAATGAATAGTATCTTTTGTAATTCTATAATTTTCTGTACAGCAGAGCGGGAGAGAGAGAGGGAGAAACAGAACAAGGAGCCAATCACTTGTGCTGCAATGTCCGTGTACTAACAAAGAGCACACTTATGGGAGGAAACAGCACAATGAAATGATGGTAGCTCACCAATCTGTTTCTTGTCCTTCATTGTTCATTCACAAACAGATTTCCCAACCTGTATAATTGTTCCAGGTCAGTGATTTAGAAAAATGTGAAACCCGATATTGCAAGGCAATGGGGATTTTATGGGAGACCATCAATGGCAACCAATAAAAGTTAAATGAAGCTAATGTAGACGGCTTCTAAGTGTACCAAAATAATGACAAAATCGTTGTTAACATACAATTATATTATTATTCTACATGTGGAAGAAATGTACATGGCATACGTACAATTAAGTTTATGTAATAGATGAGGCAACAGAAGTCTGATATATCTAACTTATTATAAAGGAAAAAACATTTAAAACTATTA
Organism: Ptychadena robeensis; assembly: GCA_036250615.1. Taxonomy (NCBI): domain Eukaryota; kingdom Metazoa; phylum Chordata; class Amphibia; order Anura; family Ptychadenidae; genus Ptychadena; species Ptychadena robeensis. The sequence continues at coordinate 97,089,204 of CM070034.1, forward strand.
ACAAAATACACATATAGCAGATTTATCTGTAATGAACAGCCTAATGGAGACATATACTTTACTAAAACTACAAATCAAGGGGCCACAATTCCCCTAAAAACCCCCACCCTGCCCAGCAGAGCATCTATAGGAGGTTAGGGAGGTGGGAGGTAGACTATGTCACTGTAATGTCCCTGGTATATGCCAGGTGCTACGTAGGGCGCATGGGAGATCCTCCATTGAGGCTTTTGGACTCTCGGTGGCACAGCAGAGATGGATTGTGAATGAGAGTATAAGCTAAACCCCAACGAGCGCGGGCAAGTTGAGAACGTGCACCCTTCATTAATCGTCCTTCTGCTGGCATCAGATGAATTCCTAGGTGGAATGAATGATATGTACATAGTTAGCCACGTATGTTTATACAAATATGCAGGTTTATTTTTACCAATAGTTAGTAGTCAAATAATATAGGCATTATGGTATTTGATTAGTCCAATAAAGTGTGAGTGTAGTAGTATGATCAGGTTCAGGTTCACTTTAATTGTCTAAATAACAATTTCTTAACACAAGCATGAATAACAAATATTTCTTAAAACTGATATTTGTATTCAAGCTGAAATTGGTACTACGATAAACACAGTTTTAACCATCTTTTACTTTTTCAGTGTAAGTGTATAAATTAACAAAACGACATAGGAAGGAGCATAGTTAAGGTAGCTTACTTACCTTCTTCCAGATCAGGTTTTTTCCACCTCTGAGGTTTCATGAGCAGACAGAATGCTCTCACCAACGGGTGACACTCAGTGGCTTCAATAATTAGGAAATTACAATAATTCCGGTACCCTACAATGCAAAATGTAACATTACTAAGAATACAGTAGAAAGTAGGAGAAGAATATTCTTGAGATTTATCAAAAATCTGAAGGACATTTACAGAAATAGTTATGGTACTATGTAACAAGCAAGCAATGTCACAATCCCTAAACATTCTCTGTAGGAATGTTTTAATGTCTATCAATGGACATAGTGTCACTTCACAGTTTAGGTGCATAATCCTTTGTTTCCTCTGCAGAGTTTTTTGTTGCTGGTGCAACAGATTAAGAAATTTTAACATTTTAATACAAATTAAATGAGACCTGCTGTTTAATGTAGATACAAATTAGCCATTCAGTTGTTGCTTGTATGTAACCCATTATCTATCATTGTCCTATTTACATGACAGCTATATATATGGGTCTATATCTGTTACACCTAATTAATTTTGGAGATCATGGGCTAAGAGACATACCTAATAAATAGTATTAAAATGTTTTGCTTTGGAATATACATTAAACAAGCCATTAGAATAAAGCAGACTTTGAGATTTGTGAAGCTGAAGAAAAATGTTCTTAGCTTACCTGGGTCCCAGCGTTGTGCACTGTATTGTAGTAGGCTCAGGTCCAGACGGCAAAAGTGGATAACATTAAAAATGACTGAGACAACAAGTCGGGCAAGAGCGAGCAGTTCACCCCTCACAAAGTTTACTGGGAACATGAGGTATGTCAGCATGAAAAGACTTCTCCTAAATAAACATTTAAATACAATGAACAAAGTAAAATCGTATACTCATACATCTTAATTTAACTGTATTAAGAACCAATATTTTCACTAGAAATTCTGAAATGTATTGACTTTCCCACCAAAGGGCTATAACCAAGATAACCACAAAGTCCCATCCATACATAATGACATACTAGTGCTTTTAAAATCCACAATGTAGTGGCATGGTGCTCAGCTAAATTGAATTTCCTTGTGGAATCAGTGAACAGAATTGTGAGTCTCTAAAGCCCCCCATACACCACATACAATTACCATGCAATTTCTGTACAACCATCTTTTCTTCTACCAAAATCATGTAATATGAGGACCTTTCTACACCTTCCAATCACTATGTATTCTATCAGGGAGGTCACTATACTACATAGTTGTTGGTAGGTCTCATGGAAATTGTATGGAGGAATCTAAAGGTGTATGGGGAGCTTAAGAATCCAACCAAAGTTTTAACAATTTAAAAATAATTAGCCATGTCCCCTAGGCCATTTACTACTGTGGAGTTTACTACTAATGTGGATGTCTAGAGCAATAGCTATAATATCAGTGGACTAGTCACATAAGTAAATACACATGTCTTTGATTTTGTAAAGAGCATTAGAGTTGGGATTTGGCACTAACAGGCAACTGAGGGAAGATAGCATGGTAAGTAGCTGATGATTAATCTACAGTGCCACTAACAATATGGCAAAAATACAATAACCATGTTCATTTTCATTAATCCATGTTGGTACAGCCAACACAGCTGGAGGGATTTGCAGTGCATTATGTTAATATTAAATACATGCCTTACAAAGCCCTTGATGGGCCCAGGTAAAGTTGACCAGTCACTTAGGGTGTCACCTAGTATGGGAATTTGGTTTTCCTTCCAATTTGCCTGCTTTACCCTGTTTAACAAGGACCAGTGCAGATCACAAACAGTGCTGAACTTTGGCCAGGTCCGATCGTGAACAGGCGGATCGGACTTTTAATAAAGGCCGAAGTCTGTCTGTTTGCGTGGAGATTCAAATTCCCCGCCTGTTCGCTGGGAATACAGAAAAAGAAAACCCTTCATTACAATTTTAGTGGCATATGTTATATAATTCTAGTATTTTTATATATATAATTCAAGTTTTCTTACATTCATATAATATCTTTTACAGAGCAACAAAAGATAGAGGATAATAAAACATGATTACAATTCAAAGTACCTGTTAAACATTTGGAAAAGTAGCAAAATAATAAAACTTCAACATTATGTCTTTCTGTAGCTTGTGTTGAAAATGTTGTATGAGGCAGATCTGTATATATCTATGAAATGTTTCACAGGCATACTCATTAGTATGGCAGATAACATATTCTTTGCAAATAAGCTGGTTGGGTGTAAGAATTATTTTGAAAAATCAAATTAGCGAGCAGCGCTCATTAGATGTTTTTTTGTTTTTGTTCCAGCAGTAAATGCTAGTTTTTACGTAAAAATGCTTGTAAATTAGCAGTTACAGAGATTCTTTAAAATGGCCTGTCTAGTGCTTAAGGCAGCCTAACACTGTGATCGATTCAAAATTGATTCCTTTCCTTAGTTCTGTGCACATGCTCCATAGTACCTTAGAAAACAGATCGAAACACCTAGAACACCTGTCAGATACACAAATGATCTACTAGAGTTTACAAACATGCCTGATCTCCTTTTGTTTGATTTTTGTTTGATTTCAATCACTTCTGTCTGAAACAGGTTAAATGTAAATGATTTCAAGACAATTGATTTAAACTATGTTTTTTGTTTGAGTATTGAGCGCAAAAATCATTCTGTGCATGGCCACCTTTGGATCTATGTAAAGTTGTTGAAATCACTATTAAGATATTGGATAAAGACAACAATGAGTGAGGCTTGGTTCACAACTGTACATTTAATCTTGCATTAAGCAAAACATTTTATATCCAATGGCCCAGTTCACATAGACACAAGAAACTGATAGGTGTGAACTAGGCCTCAAGTTGTATCTTTATGATATGAGGCAAATGCCCTCCTGTTCATTGTGGCTAATACTTGCATGAATATTCAGGTAGAGAGGTAATCCTAATAGCACTGGGTGGGTAAATGTTGATTTATCTATTGAAACACAATAACAAATGTAAAAGATGCTATGTAAGTATTTGTGCATAATAATTACCTGCGGGTGATCTGTTGTGGATTTCCTTTTAAAAACAATAATCGTGCACTTAACTGGTGAATAACAGTTACCAGGAACAGGAGTAACCAGAATGGCCTTAATACATAAAAAGAAAACCATTACTGCATGTATTATGTCTGACCTAATTACAAATACATCATTTAACCCCCCCCCCCCCCCAGGACAATTCTCTAAGGGCTATACATCTATAAATGGTAACCACTGAAGATGGTACAACCTTGTATCACACAGAATTAAAATTATATGATAAATGTAGATAGTATAAAGCCTAAGAAGTATAAAGTTTGGTCATATGCACAGAGAAACATTCTAGATGAGTGTACATCAATGTAAAGTCCTGTTTCGTTAAGGCTAGGACTCCACTACGATTTTCTAAAATGCGGCAAAAAAACTTAGTGGACCAATCTTTTATACACATCCCATTTGTTTTAAATAGGTGCATGCCTGTGATCTGCGCTAATTTTTTGTGACTTTTAAAACGTGGAAAAAGTGTTTTTGGCAAAGCATTGTTGGAGCAGAACCCTTAAGCCCCCCATACACCACATGCAATTACCATGCAATTTCTGTACAATCAACTTTTCTATTACCAAAACCATGTAATATGAGGACCTTTCTACACCTTCCAATCACTATGTATTCTATCAGGGAGGTCACTATACTACATAGTTGTTGGTAGATCTGATGGAAATTGTATGGAGGAATCTCAAGGTGTATGGGTGGCTTTAATGTAGATATCTAACTGGGAACTCATGCATCTAAAAGGGCTCATCAATGCCTTACATATTAGAATGCCTTGGCGGGTTTATCTCATCTGCCAATGGCAAAAAACAGTGGGAAAGTGCTACTGAATAAATGGTATCACACCATTCAACAGCTGTACAATTGCCAGCATGGATTGTTCCCTGACATTGCATAGCTAAATGTTCATCTGCTAATGACCACTAAAAAACTAAACTCTGTGAAGAAAGTGTAGGCATGTTCTACAGCCACTGAAAATGATCTGTAATGTTTATTTCTAGTGAAAATATCTTAGCAATTGTGGTAGAGGGGGAAAGAAGTGTTGATATGTGTGGACTGTGTGCAGAGCAGGGCACACTGAGGTGTGGGGCCTAAAAAGTCCCAGCACTCATGTCACTACCCACTACCCATATCCCAACCACCTGTACACAGCAGTTGTGGTTTCTGAGTGTAATACTCAAGGTACTGACAGCAACACAGTCAGAAAGAGCTCAACAAAACTTGGGTATCACAGGTGACAATGGGGTCATTTTTTATGACATACCTCATTAGAGCTACAGTACTTCTGTTATCACTGGGTCTCTGTGCTTCCCTGTGCAGATGATGGGGTTTGGGAGGTCTGCAAAATGTGCTGTACATAGCTTACTAAAAATGTCACATAAACCTGACTGCATACTGCTCATGAGTACTCTTGCCTTAAGCTAGCCATACACGTGTCAGATTCCATGGCCAATTGATCACTCACCCGATCGATTCCGGCGATCTCAGCGGGAATCGGAGCTCCGATCAATCAGCCAATTAAGAGTATCCGATCGCTGCATACCACCTTGTCCCACGGATTCCTGGACGATTCCGTGTCCGATCACTTACTTCCCAAATGGCAACTCCCCCTGATGTGTGCAAAATCGGATCAGAAAGACCAACATGTTGGTTCTCTGTCGGATCCGATTCTGAGCCCCCGATCAATCGGACGCGAACGATCGGACAAGGTGGGCTGCACGCGATTCTGGCACGATCGTTTCGTGTGCACGTGCCCGGAATCGATCGTGCCGGAATCCGGTGGGAATCCGACACGTGTATGGGGGCCTTTAAAGAATACAATAGGCTGGCTCAAGGAAGGAGTTTTGCAAATTTCAAAATGAAAAGACTACAGTTCAATGAATCAATGGGCCAACCAAGCAGAATAAGATCTGGATGCAGGTATTATCTGACTAGATGCTGAACTCACAGTGTGTACTGCTAATCAGTGTAATCTATTGCAGTATAGCCTGAAAAGTTGTGCTAGGCTGAACACATGAATAGCATTAAACTTTAAGAGAAACCTTTATATGAGTTATACTATGTATATTATATATAAACATTTAATATTACAAATTTGATACATTACTGCATTATATTAATTTACATATATTACAATAAAACATCCTTTTATTTTATCATAATTCTGTTACACATACCATGTTGCTTCCAAGTATTTGCGTAATATTTGGAATTTTCCGTATGCAATTGGAATGATGATAAGGAATGTGACGATCAAGTGAAAAAGAAACAATAGCAAATGCTGAATTAAAAGACCTACAAAATAAAACAAAACATAAAGATGTCTTAATCAACAGCTTTGTTCCTCTGAATGACACAACAAACTGTGTCTGGTGGACCATAGACAAAATAAACAACTTACCTGTACAAGTCACTGAGGCCTGGTAGCTGATATGGCTCATCCAGCTAGCAAGAGTTAGAGATGTTTTCTGAGGATGTTGAGAGTCCAAAAACACCTTTGAGGCCTGACCAGCAAATAGAGACTGCAATGCACATCTAGAAAACAAAACAATAAGTCAGAGAGAAAATTCTTGTCAAATAATGTATAAAATGAGGCTGTAGATATATGTCTAAAAATAAGTTGACTTTAGCTTAAAATAATCTTACTTATATTGGCAAAGAGGCAGATAGTGACAAAGGGGTAAGTGAACATGGTTACAGCCTTTGGCAAAACCAAATGGGCCTTCCTTGTAACACCTTTTTTAAGCCCTATATAGCAACTTCCTGAATGCTCAAAAAGCATTTCTCATAGGATTTAAAGCAGAGTGCAGTGATTGCTAAAGCCGGCCATAGACGTCCCCATCGATGGCCGACATTTAGCAGACTCTTCACAGAGTGGTGACGTCACCACGCTGGGAGCAGTCTGCTACAGCAAGGACAGGAATCTTGTGTGTTCCACTAACACACAGGACTCCAGTCAGACTGTAGCCAATTAAAGCTAGCCACACATGGTTCAATTGACTGTACAATCAATGTAATTTGATCAATT
>CM070034.1:97109805-97121130 GCA_036250615.1 Ptychadena robeensis
TCTTGCGAGAAATCCGGAAAAAAATGAAGTGTGGTATTCTCATATTGAATCAGGCCCTGCAATCTCGCCGACGCCAGGATCAAATCCCGATCACAGTAGTTCAGCATCCGCACCAGGAAAGGCAGAGGAGGAGCCCCCGGCACAGGGCGGCCCGTGGGGACACGATGGGCCTGCTCGACCACATATGCAGAGGATACGGAGGCCAAGTTCAGGACCGTCTTGAAGAACCCTTCCGCAAAAACTGCCGGCTTGTCTCCCTCAGCACCCTCAGGCAGGCCAATAACGCGAAAATTATTGCGCCGCTGCCGGTTCTCAAAATCCTCTGACCGATTCTCCAGATATTTGACCCTGCGCTGGAGCTCCGTCACAGCAGCAGAGTGTAAGGTGACAGTGTCCTCCACAGTTGAAATACGGCTCTCAGTCTCGGTTAAGCGACCACGGATTTTGTCCAAGTTCTTACGGATGAAACTACACTCTGTCGCAAGCGTATCAATGCGCCAATGGTTTCAATCTTGCCCGCCGCAATGGCCTGAAGGATCGCATCGGATTTGTCCACCATAAGGTCAGCAGGAGCAGGCTCCTGAGCAGCCATCCACCCTGCTGTCTGTGTGAAAGCGCAGGAAGTGCGTCGCTGGCAAGAATTGGCGCTGTTTGGTGCCGGGCGTCCTCTGGAACCACGGGAGTTACGGGCCTTAACGGGCACCAGTAGCCCAGAGTTCGCAGACAGGTGCCTTGTGGAAGTGTCCCTCACCCTCAGGAGCTGTCAGGCCAGCTGGGATGGATGGATGGATGAAGGGACGGAGCAGGGATGGAGGCAAGATGGCGCCCACACACGTGCAACCCCCACAGCAGAGAGCCCACAGTCCAGGATGGTACAACAGGGCACACAGAGTTACCTTCACAGGTGCTCAGGAGCGTCCACAACTTAAGAAGATGTCTGTCCCCCGCTGCCTGTCGCCACAGAAGCCATCGGAGCCGCACACCAGGATGTCAGGATGCAGTGCAGCCTCCAATCAAAATGGTGCCCGCCATTTCGCGCCACCGGACCCCTCCGCTCGGAAAAGTGGCAGCAGCTGCCCAAAAATCAGCTCCGCAGGTGCCTGGAGTCTTGCCCAGCTGGGGAAGGTAAGTGCCCCTTGCAGATTCCCCCGTAGGGCGGATAAAATCACAGGATTCTGTGTCGGGCTGCCAGAGCTGCTGTGAGTCATGTCAGCCTCTCTCACATGCCGGCCACCATGAATCCAACACCCTTTTTTGATTAGTAATTTACAATGTGACACCACTATCTGCAACCTTTCAAAGCTATTAATGTTTCCCAGTGGTTATCCAAGTGACATATATGCGTTTAACAATAACAACTGAAAATTGGCAATCTAAAAAATGAGACTACATCCAAGCAATATATGATAGGGGGGAGGGGGGTTTAGTAGGAAGAATTGTGCTCAGGGGCCTAAACATTTGCATGGATGTAGTCCCAGGGGTTAACTTGTAACCCCCAAAATGTCAAGTGGAATAGTAGGGTTTTTAAAGATCTATGTGTTCAAATTAGGATAAGTGAAAGCATGTATGCAGCAGAGTAGTGCTTTATGCTCATGGGGAAGCAATATCTGATAGCTGTATTTTAGTTTAAATTTAACATATAAGTGTTGTAGCAAGAGGGGTGAAACTTGGGGTGTAAGTAGTAGTAGGGGAGCATTACTGACCCTGAAAGTTTCATGATTATACTATTCATGGTTTTCGTGCTATGAATGTTCAAAATTACAGTTACACACAGATTTATTCAGCTAAGTTTCTACAGCAGAGCTGGAGAGGGGAGGGTGTGTCCTGTCCGGTGTTTTGATTGGCTGGGGAGGACGTATCTCCGGGAGGAGCTACAGGAAGCAGTATCTGACAGAGAACACAGAATCAGTTGCCTGTCACACTAATATCCGGGAGGAGGAGAGGGGGGGGGGGGCAAGGGGGATGTGAGTCTCTCCTTTCTGGCTGTGCAAGGAGCATGGGTCAGACTTACGGGCCAGGCTGAAAATAGATGGGGGAACGCCGTTTCGGTGCGTTCCCCCAGAAAAAAGCCCTGTGTATATATATATATATATATGCGAATGGCCCCTTTTTTGTCAACAGCATGGGCTAGAATGAACTTATTCCAGTGTTCAGAAACAGATGTCTCCCAATAGCCAGCAGAATTTGATGGAAATTAACTAGAGATGTTCAATAAGATACAAAAGCACTTAATTTAGCATTCACAACACAATTAAATTTAGCAGCTGCAAAGGTTGATCAATTAGGGCCTGCAATGATAATTACCTTTTCTGGTGCATCTTTCTGATTATTACTCGATGTTACTGTTTCTGGCCCTTTCTTACCTTTACCCTCGGACACAAAAGCGATCGAAACACCTAGATACTCCTCAGATACTTGGAACTTGATCGGCTTTGAGAGGACTCTGATGGACACACTTGGCGGTCTACATTTGAGAGGACTCTGATGGACACACTTGGCGGTCTACATTGACCTGTGGCTGTCTCAGGTCTATCTCCGGGCATCCCATTTGGGATCTCCGGTACCCGCAGAGGAGGCTTATTTTGTCCCCCACTGCGAGTTGTTTGGTGTGGGGCGTTCAGTGGGGGCTGCCTGCTCCCCCTCATCGTTCCTGTAGTGTCCCTGTTTCCCTGGATGTCTGTGTATCTATCTGAGCTACATTGGCGGTGACTTGTACCCTCCCTGAGGAAGCCCAGTGGGGCGAAACATGTCGGAGGTAGTCTGCCTAAATAGTAGCATCAACATGTATAGCAAGTACTCCTACCGCTTATCTTCTCTAAAGTGATGTTTTTATATGTATTTTGAGGTCATCCCTATGTGTGGTGTGGCTCTGACCTCACTGTGTTTGTTGTATTGATCCCCAATAATTTTAATGTTGTCTAAATAAATTATGTTTTTTTAACTAAAACTTATTTTTTTTGTGCCTGAAAAGCCCCATACACCTCACTGTGCCCCAGTAGGAGCGGAAGAGTGTTTGCGAACCCCCGCACTAACAGGCTCAGTTTTCTATTTCTATTCAAACCCGGGGTGTGGCACATATCCAATGATCTATAAAACTTAGTTCCCCACCCCCTATTCTTTTGAATACAAATAACTGCCTATATGCCCCATCGTCCATGTTAAACGCATGTTGAATGCATTTTGTAACCACACCACACTCCAACAGCTTATGTCTGTACTGCACCATGTAGAAAGGGATAATTACGTGGTTACCTAGGCAATTTACTGGCAGTATTAATGAGGCCTTAAAGGCATTCTGCCACCACACTTTTGCCACCAGGCTCACTGGTCATCTATTGAACAGTGTAATAGAATTCTTCCCATTTCTAAAGTCTATTTCATGATAATACCTAGAGAGGAATTCAATAGTCAGACGTAGAGGGAAGGAAATTACTGTCAAGCTCCTAATGAGGCCAGTGTAAAAAGGGTCTGTGACATGTTAGGAGCTGGTCTGATGCTTCTAATCAGAAGTAATGTGAAGGCACATGAATTAATCTTTTTTCTATATCTAATCTATTCTAATCTATTGACATTAATTATTTAATCTCATTTTCTAATACATAGGTATTGTCATTATAACATTAGGAACATATTCAATAAATCCATTGCTTTCACTAAATATAATAACATGCCATGAATGATAATTGATCCATTCTCTGGTTAAAAAAAACGTAATTTTTCTATGTAAATTATATAATCTGTAGCTGTTATGTTTAATTATGCTAAGTCTGAGTATAAACCATTTACTCCCCATTTCATATTTCCTTCATTGCCTCAGAAGAGGTTGCCATATGATGTGATTTCCTCCCATTGTTTAAATGATAAACAATTACAATAAATTTTACAATTTTTTTTACAGGAAGTGGGAAAAGTGTGTGTGAATATTGATCGTAATTGACAAACGAAAATATTCAAGATTTCCATCAATTCAGAACATTACTTAGATATCATGTAGGTAAAGTGAGAGATAAATAATATCTTGTGACCAGCAATAGCTGGTTACAATGCTACCAAAATTTTTATAAGAAAAAAGCCTGGTGAAATTGCTGGATCAGCTTTTATCTGATCTTCCTCATATGCTAATATAGAGTATCACCTTACACCAGGAAACTCAGACCTTTTCTTATCCAAAGAATAAAGCATTATCTTAGCACTTGACATATCACTAAAACGACATTATTACTTTCTACATATTGAAGCGTTGTGAATGTTTGCCTAGCACAGGCTGTGCATAATGCTGTAAGAAAGCATTAGCACTCTTAAGCAATTTTCATGCCTCACACAGCACAGCCTGTCACCCACAATTATTTGGGGATAGATTGAATGCAGCAAATGGTGCATACATTATGCTAGCAGACCCATTAGCAAATGTGTGGGTCAAAAGAGAAGCACAGAACACATGGTAGGCACTGCATAGTTTATAGCTGCTGATGCACCCCCCTAAGCATCATCTATCTATACCTTGTGAGATATATATATAGGAAAGGTATGGAAAAACATGTCTGATAGAAAGTAAGTAAAAGAACAAATAGGGGCTGTAACCAAAAAATATTATTATATAGTCACTTCATTCTCTGCACGCAGAAGAAAAAATATTTTATAACCTGAATTGATCATATGATCCCATTGTAGTGCATTTACAGGCATAAAATGCGACTGAAAAGTAAACTTTTTGATCCGGCTTGCAGTCACCTTGGTAACAAGATGCTCTGGCTCTTCTCTGCTTGTTCCTTGCAATAGAAGAAATAATGCCTATAGGCAGGGTGGGCAAATATGGGCTGGATATAGTCCCCAGGCTGTAGTTTGCCCACATCTGACCTAGAGGCGTCCAAACCTCTCCGTGGGGAAGACACAGTGGGGTGGTGCTGTGGGCATGTAACCTTGGCAACAGCTGATTTAAAAGAAATTGTGGATGTGTATATGTCTTACATATGCCTTTCTTTTTTATGACCCCCAAAAAATTTTTTACTACAAAATATTGGTATAATGTACTTTCATTTTACCACTATCATGAGGCCCTATCTAAACCCTCACCACTGTTTCTATGATAGCAACAGTAATTTATGATTTATTTAACTGAGCTTTGTGCTACAAAAATGTATTGAAGAATATTAAACTTTACTTTGATTTTAATTTTCAATGTTATAAGATGCATCTATCTCTGCCTGTGCGTTAGAGTTGGACTAATGCTGCCAGCTTTCACACAAATAGCCCAGCAGTGTGTAATCAGCCAGTCTGGCAAAATAGATGTCCGCCTGTTGGAACTCCAGCCAGCAGAGTAGTAGAAAGTTGAAATATTTTTCAGCCATCAGACGTTTTGAAATATAGGGAGTCTTATAGGGCATAAAGTCACAAATCAGTCAATCAACATAAAACAGTTGATTCTTCAGTATCAGTATCCTTTCTTACTAAATCCAACAACCAAAAGTGAAGGAAATCGAGCAAACAAAGAAATACCTGTGATTGGTCTGGATTTTGATCTATTTAAATCTGTAAAGACAGCCCTGTCAAAGCCCTATTGCCAATCATGGGCACTTCAGCGGACAGTGGAACCTAAGCCTTAAGCTGGGCATACACGTACCAATTCCTGCACGATCCGATCCCCGATCCAATGCCATGCGCGCTCCCGCATCCCTTAGGGATCGGGACGTGCAGGAATTGGAGTCTGCAACTGGCGAGGATTGGGCTAAAATCAGCCATCCTGTTGGATCGCACAGTTATCCAACAGGACGGTAAATTGTACCCCAATCCCATTAGTTTAGCTGGGGATGGCTGCCCCCAGCCGAAGTAATGAGCTGCACATAAAGAGTACTGTCCGATTCTCGGCACTAGCAGGTGGGCGTAATGACGTCATCACGCTGCCTGCTACTGCATAGGATCGGTTAAGGAATCAACGGTAAATCATACTGTTTATTCCTAGCTTTAGGCATGAGCTGCATTAACGGATACAATTCAATGCAACATATGTGTCAGGGATGCGTTAGGGATCCATCAGGGATGCGTTTGTGATGTATCTGTTTTTTTGTGTTTGTTTTTTTTTTGAACGGATTGAAAAATGTATACCATTGCATTTCAACAGATTTAAATTAATTTTTAATGGGTGCCTTAATGCTCCCATTTTTCCGCTGGATAACGCTTTAAATGATTTTAACGCAAGGCAAGCTGATGGATCACACCAATGGATGTCAAACACAGGGTTTTAATGCATAGCGGATTTAAAGTCTAAGTTTACACAAGTTTTCCTTAGCTGCTGTTGCCCCATAAATGACCGGACATTCCTGTCTAAGTGCATGTGCAAACCTGAACAGGCGTGTCTAGATAACACCCACATGACAGGTCTATTGGGCAAAAGCCCAGAAACTGACCAAGGACAGCCTCATGTCTCGTTCGCTGGGCAGTTGCGGTAATTGTTAATTTTTGTGTAAACAAGCCCAAAATCTATCATTTGCACAAAGATTAAATCCTTAGTTTAGCCTTGATTCAACTACCCAATCAGGGTACCCTGAAGCCTTTTATCACCATCATAACTTATGACCCTTTCCCATTTTCCTTCCTTTCCCTGCACTCATGAACCTACAGTTCTCCTCCTTGCTGCCAATTGTTTCCTCCACCTGGATGCCTGGATATCAATAATTTAATATAACAGATATAACAGATATCAATAATTTGAATATAACAGGTTCCACTACTGCTTTAAAAAGTGGGGTCCCACATTGTCATTGCAGTGATGCTGGGGTACAGCAGCAAAAAATATTTTAATTTGTAAGGATATCTACGATGCAGTTAATTATAAAAAGAAAATTGATCTGTACTATAAACTCATTCTATATTATATGATATATATATGATGTAACACTATTTTGAAAGTTCTACCAGATTTTAAATTCACAAAAGATTCATATGGATTTGCTTGAGACTTGCAGTTGTTTATCAAATATTTATGGCAAGGGCTGTTTGTCATGTGTCCATATGCATGTGCTTGTCAGCAAGAACCAGAGAAATACCAGACACATATAGTACCTATAATTTACTTAACATAAACACACACACAACCATAGCTACATCAGCTGATAATTAATCAGATAAAGTCTGTGTTGGATAAGGACACATTGCCATAGGAACCAGGCTGATTAATCACATGGGACAGATTTTTTGGGACAATGAGTCTATTCAATGAGACTTTCCTGCCCTCCTGAAATCCCTTTACATGGACAGGACTTAGGTAACATCTAAAGTGGGCTACAACAATGCCAGCTTTCCTCCTCATGCACTCAGAGCTTTCCAGTAATTCGTTATAGAAAAAGTAACAAATCACCATCTTAATACCCACAAATAAAGGCGCTGTGTCTGTGTGCGAGGACGAGAGCCCTCCATAGTGCTGTCATTCTGTTATGGGTAAACTGGATTACATTGCGTAGTAATAGGCACAATGGGATCATTTTATCCACACGTCTAAACATATAAGAGAACATTCTCTATAATACAAAGCAGAAATCTATCCCACCAGACACCTATATCAGTAAAACACTAATAATACATCACTACAATGTTGTTTTAACATAATAGAAAGCCTTGCCATGAATGTATCAATTCACCTATACACCCCTTAGATATGTATAAAAGTAATTTACACTGCCAAAAAACCATACATGATATAATAGCCATTTTGATATAAAATCTTAATTACTAATCCCTGCATAGTTTATATATCACACTAAGAAATGTATACACTGATACTAAGCTTATATTAACTGTGACCAGTATAAAAAATGTTATAATGCATGGCTCTCACACAGTTCAATCCCTCCATTAATACCCACAGCAGGACATAATGTTGTTGGTGCCAGCACACACTAAACCATCTATTTTTATACAGAGCTTGGAAATCTTTGCCAGCCATCTTTTCAGGCTGTCAGTCATTCTTAGGCACAGCATGGCACATTGTAAGTGCTATAATCCTGTATTACGTATTCAGGAGATTTAAGCAGGGTTCGGTGAATTACCTGTTCAGAGCGAGAAGACCGGCGCCATTCTTGTACTAGTAGTATTGGGTACATCAAACTCAGCACGATCAGGCAGCAGATTTGTGGCAAGGTTGACAATAGGGAGTAGTACCTGTAAAACTAGATAACAGCCATGTTCATTTATCATTTGTAGCAAAGATGGATTTTATATAACATATGAGTACAGTCACACCTTTTTAAAACAGGAGATATTAACATGCCCCTATTCATCACATATCCCAATAGTTAGGGAAAATTTCTCACTTCAGGACAGTGGGTGGAGCCAGGCAAATCATTCCTTTACGCCCCTTCAGCCAAATGCACATCCAGAGCCGCTGGTGTACAGTGCAAATATAGCCTATTAGTACAGAGACATTTATTCCAAACTGCATACAGCTGTTTCAGGCTCATTGGCCATCATTAGTGCAACTGTTAGCTGTCAGTTTTAGTAGGCATTTCTGAAAGGCATTAGTTTGGTAACACCAATCTAAAGAGTCTTATGTACAGAAAACATTTATTTAGCATTTAAAAAGCTTGAAACTGATTTCTTAAAGCTATTAAAGTAAATATGTGCCCGCACACCAGGTCTGTAAACTCTAAAGAATCCCTGAACAGCATGGTGCTCTAATCAGCATAGAACGGCAATTTTTCTGTGGTTTTCACTCCCACACCCTTTTGCTAATTGTCCATAACAGGGATGAGCAGCCTTAGTAACTAATACTGCCACACAAGACCATACAACCTGGTCAATTTCTGTTGTTTATAGTCATGTAGTAATTTCAACAGTAAATCCTGTAGAATTCTAGGATTCTTTCAAAATGAATAAACTTGGTGTTCGCCACTGGGAAGTGTCTGCAATACAAGGTAAAAATGATTGGCAACTAGATCCATAAAGTCAACATTAGTACACAAATAGCATTTACACTGCAATGACTCAAACCTAAGAAATGCTGAGTCACTTCAATCTGCATGCAATTTGCATGCATGTGTCATCCCAGACTACACTGTAGGACATCACACTACAGTGAATTGTGCATGTCTAATTTCTGGATGTGTAGTGTTGGTGAGCTAATTAAAATGTCTATCTTACCTGTGGTGATTGTGGACATTCTGCCTTCTGCCATATTAATGCCCCACAATGCATCCAGGAAAGGATGGTACCCACACTGTATCCCACAGCCTTCTGGGGTTTGGAACCTTCCAGTCTGTTACATGCCAGAAGAGGATAGTACAGTGCAGGGTAATAGAACAAGGCGAGGATTCTCCAAAGTTCTGTTATATGGTTAAACATTAATTATCAACTAGCCCTGTAGTACAATAATATCAAATGTAAACAAATGTACAAATGTAAACAAGTTGATTTAGGAAATAAATAAACACTGTATTAAGAATTACATCTTCTAAAAATTGTAATATATAGTAATAGTAGAAGAGATACTTAAAAAAACGGCAGAGCATTTGCGTATCTTGATATATGCATGTTGACCTACTGTGTGAAATATATATTACCCTAGAGCAAGGAAGGACAAGAAGCGTTTGACTTGGGAGGTAGGTTGGTAAGCAAAGTAAATTAGCCACAAATTGACATAGTGCTTTTGGGATAATTTTATATGTTTCTATGCCCCCATACACCTTTCTCTGTCAGATTTCCTTTATATATCCTTTTGTTTTACCAAAACCATGTAATATTACGGACTTTCTTTCTTTCTAAATGGGGAACAGATAGCTGTGTAACATCTAGCAAGACCTCTGAGATCAATAACCGAATGATGACAATGCTCTATGTGGCTTGTTCTATGGATAACCAAAATGAGGCCTAACAATATAACAGGGATTGATAAGCTGCAATATATACATTTCTATACTTTTACATTTACAAATTCATTTAGTATTTCTTTTCTATCATTTAATAATTGTTAAAGATGGCTTACCTCCACATGGACCCCAATTATTTGATATGAAGTTGAGTGTTGTAGAGTCCAGGAATAAACGGACAATTGAAGATACAAGCAAGCCAAAAACAGCACATGGTACCCAGCTACTCCCAGACGCTTCCAGGAGGTTCAAGGGGCTGTAGTTTAGGGAGAGTAGAAGATAATAATAAGTAGAGGGTAGTTGTGTAAGGTAATAAAGGACAAGTAGGAGTGTAACAGCAGGCACAGAAAATAGGGTTAATATAATACCTGAGAAGACCAGGGAGCCCCCAACAACAGGAAATGCAGAGTTTTCTCCGTCGTATCAGAAAAGATAAAAGCAGCAATGTGCAAAGCTAGAAAAAAGGTATATGCAAATAGTGTGCAGAAGTTAATGTTGTTTAAGAAACGGTAGAATACAGTACAGTTGCCAAACATTTCTAATTTACAGGGACAGTTTTGGGTTTTGAAGACCCTCTAGTTTACCATGAACCATGAAAGTGAACCATTTTTAAGTAAAATCCCTTTTCTGTGTCTAGTCATAAAAAGACTTGTGCATATGGTTTTCAGATCCAGGATCAAGTCAAATCCAGTTTGCTGTCACTTGCTATTGTAGTTGCTTTTGCTTCCATATTGATCCCTATATTGTGGAGTGTGTGAGTAACCGAAACCAAAATGGGTACAAATATTCTTCTCTTAAACTCAACTCAGCTTGCACTTTTTTTTATAAAGAGACCCGTCCTTTAAAAAAGTGTTTAGGTTGGCAATGCAAACTTCCTGCTCTTAAGGTAGTTGTATGGCGTCAGTGCCACTGAAGTGAAACAAGTATGCAACCAAAAAACTCTGAAGTTAGACATTTTAATCTGCGCATGTTCCAAGTCAGTGAACAAAGTGCAGAAGACACATGATCAACCTAATTGGTATGTAACAAATAGTTCCAGGAGCAATTAGGATCTTGTGAAGAGGTCAGCTTACAGCTTACATATTTCTTAATGTATGTAAATTCCAAATCTATATTTCAGCATGCCATGGCTTCATGCCTTACTGTATACAAATGTCTAAAGAATAAAATAGTAAATTTATTGCAATTGTCTTTTCTGGAAACGTATTACAGTTATAGCATGTCTTCAACCTGCCATATACACGGATTAAGTTAACCCTTAGCTTGTCTATCAGGTCAAATATGCACTCTGAAGGCCAACTAAACCTGTGCGTTTAGCAGATTGAAGTTGTCATTTGGGGTAACCTGTAAAGGGTGTCAGCACTTTGGCCTAGAGCTAAAACGATAAGCTCATGCCACAGATATATATAGGGAGTGCAGAATTATTAGGCAAATTTGTATTTTGACCACATTATCCTCTTTATGCATG
>CM070034.1:97125914-97138856 GCA_036250615.1 Ptychadena robeensis
ACCACCAAGAAAATCTGCTTAGGGCACCAAAATGGCTAGAAACAGCCCTGGATAGCAGGTTTAACTATTGTGCAGACTACACAAGTAGCATGTAGTTGGGATTAAACAATGCTTCACTTATGTGCCAAAGGTAGCCACGAAGCAGTGCCTGCATGTCTTATTGGCCATAAATGCTCAGGATTGTTTTGGGTTTCTCTTGGTACGCCTTAACAAGGTACACTGATTTGTCTAAAAACTGTTTGATTAGAAAGTATTATCAGAGATGACAAAAGCAGATATGATTGTTCCATACTGCAAAACCCTTTTTTGCTCTAAAGGTGCCAAGGCAATTATAACAAATTTTTAAGCTGGGCATAGACGTTAAGAATTCCTGGCGACCCCGCGTGATGACGTCATCATGCGTGTTCGGTTGTGCCGAGAATCCTCCGGGTATCCTTTGTGCCCGATTCAAGGTGGGCGTGTTAGATTTTACCGCCAATATGATGGCAGATTGACCAAAATCTGCCGCAAATCTAAATGTCTATGCCCAGCTTTAATCGTCACTGCCTTAAACTTTTAGAGTTAATACTAAACAATTCCATCCTGGATGATCAATTTTTACGCCTTTAGTTGCGAGCAGTTGTGGTTATTTTTAGTGAAAGCATTCGAAAGGCCAAATAAAGGAGCAAAAATCATAAGTTAGGTAAACTACTATACTAGTAGAAAATAGCGGATAACCAATCAGTGCTTTCTTTTCGGAGTTCCTAAATTACGACCCTTTCACACACGGAGTGCCTGAAATGTGTGCATTTTCACTAGCTTTATCCAAGCTTTTACCTCTACCACATGCGAAAATTGAAATTGAAATTCAAGTTTAAGTTTAATTATTTTTGTATGGAGGATCACCAGACAAGTCTCCAGATTTAAACTCTATTTCATATCTCTGAAACCCCATCAGGAGGAAGATAGATGGTCATAAACCATCAAGCAGAGCTGAACAGAAATAGTGGTAGTAAGTTAACCATCAGCAATGTAAAAAACTGATGGAGAGCATAACAAAACACTTGAAAGCTGATTGCAACTGCAAATTGGGGAAAGTTGTCAGGTTGATAACGCATTAATTTGACCGACAACCTCTTGGCAAGGGAATTTTCAGTGATTTACAACTGTCGCCCAACCGTGCCGAACAATACGTGCAATCACTGCACATAGATACCCTGAACCCATATGAATGCATGCTTATTTAATTAAATAAACGTTGTCATCTTGTTTGAGTGAATAGTGGATGTGTTTTTTTCTTTTTAATTATTCCAGTTCTGCAAACACTGCATCATTTCTGTAATTAACTTTAAAATCATACACTGGTGAGTATTTGTAAAAATTAGGGCAAAGCTGTTCAGTTCAGTAAGCTGGCCATACATGGTTCGACTTTTGAACAATCGATCTTATATTCGATCATCATGTGATTTTAATATACATGGTCAGTCTAACATCAATTGATTGTGCCACCACACAGTGTAATCGATTTAAACACGATTGAGTCCTTTACTTAGATCAGTGCACATGCTACATGCTTTTGTGGTGTGGTTTGACAATGCAAATAGTGTGAAAGCCAAAAAAAAACTGCCTGCGAATGCCTCATGTGGCGGTTGCAATTACTGCTCACTTACCGTGTAAACGAACCCTAAGTCCACACATTCCTACACCACAGAGTCCATAAGCATTGCTTTTATAAATAATCTAGAGTATTCTACAAAGGATTATCAGATATTGAGCTACCTTATTTTCTAAATATTTGTACAGAAAGGATAAATAGATTTGGAATGCATTGACCTTATATCAAGGATGTATAACTAAAATAATAAAATGCAGTACATATCTGCAATAGATGTGCAATACATGTACTGTATTGCAATACATATCTGCAATACAGGTGTTTTATGCCTTTAAAGATCGCAAAGGTAGAGACAAATAACTGTTGGGGGACACATACACAAAGCAAATAACATAATTTGTTGCAAGTACAGTAATTAGAATTTAGTAATTAGTAATTAGTGGTCATCACTGTAGGGTGAAGAGGTGATCTCTTTAATATAAACATTTAAATATCCCAATGTATGACCTGTTTTTAATAGAATGTTGTGTAACAAATGTGTGCAATATGCGTTTTCCACTGTGACTGTACTTATCAGTGGATTACAGTTATTATCACTAACTAAACTAAAGATAATCCATTATCACATGCTAATACACAAGACAATTTGGAACAGTTAATATATAACACAGCTGGCTAGGAAGTAAAACACACGACTAACATCGTACTTTGTTTAAATTTTCTATAATATATTAGGGCATTTAACACATTATTGTTTATGATAACGTTCATGTACTGCGATCAGAACCACATGAAGAATAAGCTACAGCATCTCACATAATGCTGGGCATACACACACCGAGTAGGTCAGACCGACCTACTCCGATGTGTTCCGAGATGCTAACGTGATGACGTCATCACGTTAGCATCCCGTTGCATTGTGGGGCCCCTTCAATCGGCTGGGCACCCTTTGTGTGCCGGCCATAAGCTGCGATGGAGGCGCCGTCTTCATTGCAGCTTATGGCATCGGCTTCCATCGGCTCGCGCCGGCCAGAGATTATCGGTCATGTCTGTTCTCTGGCCGGCCGAGCTGTGGGGCGACAGATCCATGTGGGCACATGCCGATTAGCGGCCGATTTTTAACCTGACAGACGGCACGAGCGCGCACGCCCGTCGGTCAGATTAAAAATTGGCCGCTTATCGGTATGTGTATGCCTAGCATAAGTGAGCACACCCCTCATATTGATGTTTTATAATAACTTTTCATAGAAGAATATGACACTTTAATACGTACAGCTTGAATAACAGTATAAATTTGCTGTCCCATGAAAATACCTCAACACACAGCCATTAATGTCTGGCAGCAAAAGTGAGTACACCCCTAAGTAAATTTTTTTCAAATTGTGCCCTAAGTGTCAATAATTTTGGGGCCACCATATATGCATGGAGCTCAATTTGGCTTCACAGGTTGCCACTTGAAACCTTCTTACTGCTGCCACCCGTTCCCATGTACCTAAATCAGTAAAAGTAATTTTTTTTAGATTACAATTATTTAAGTTTTTATTGTTAAATGTATAATATTGATGTCACTTGGATAACAGCAGGGAAACATTAATGACTATATAAGGTTGCATTTAGGGGTGTCAAACTGGGGATGTAAATTACCTGAAAAAAAAGATTGGAGATCTGGGGGATGAAGTCAGAGTAGACATATGTAAGGGTAAAATCTGACAACAGAAATGTTGCACTACTGAGGTACGAGATCTGGGGGTTCAAACTGTGTTGTTCTGTGAGAGTTACATTTGACCCAAAGCCAGCTGTTGGCCTGTATATGGAGACAGCTGATCGAAGAATTAATCAGGAACAGGGAGGTCCATCTGCAGCAGAATCTACCATGCAGGAAGCTGATGCAAAGGACACTGAGGGAGACAGTGAGAAAGAAGGGCCCTTTTGAAACCATGCTTCATATGGGGTGAGTACCACACACCATCCCCTGGTAATCATCTGAGTAGCTCACTAAAAAAGTTATGCACACCCCTGCACATTTGACACGTTTGAGTTTAGACCACAGACCATGGTTCCAGTAATCCATGTCTGCTTTTTTTCAGCAAACTATTTGTGGACATTCTTGTGCATCATCTTTAGAAGAGGCTTCCTTCTGGGATGACAGACATGCAGACCAATTTGATGCAGTGTGCAGGATACATTCTAAGCACTGGCAGGCAGACTGCCCACCTTTTCAACATCTTCAGCAATGCTCATACTTCTATTTGCAAAGCACAACCTCTGGATAGGATGCTGAGCATGTGCACATATTATGGTTTGCCATGATGATTAGGCCAGGGGTAGGCAAAGTGCAGCTCGGGAGCCACATGTGGCTCTTTAGCCCCTTCAGTCCAGCTCAGTGCCACAGGGACTTGTCCTTACTGCTACCTGTTCTGTATTATTTTTCATTCATCCCACTCCCAACAGCAAAACCCTGTGCCATCACCCCTACAGTGGCTTGCAAAAGTATTTGACCCCCCTTGAACTTTTCCACATTTTATCTCATTACAGCCACAAACATGGCTCAATTTTATTGGAATTCCATGTGAAAGAGCAATACAACGTGGAAGGAAAATCATACATGATTCCAAACATTTTTTACAAATAAATAACTGCAAAGTGGGGTGTGTATAATTATTCAGCCCCCTGAGTCAATACTTTGTAGAACCACCTGTTGCTGCAATTCCAGCTGCCAGTCTTTTAGGGTATGTCTCTACCAGCTTTGCACATTCCTTGCCCATCCTTGCCCATTCTTCTTTGCAAAACAGATCCAGCTCCAGCTCCAGCTCCAGCTCCAGCAGTCAGATTAGATGGACAGCGTTTGTGGACAGCACTTTTCAGATCTTGCCACAGATTCTCAATTGGATTTAGATCTGGACTTTGACTGGGCCATTCTAACACATGGATATCTTTTGTTTTAAACCATTCCATTGTTGCCCTGGCTTTACGTTAAGGGTTGTTGTCCTGCTGGAAGGTGAACCTCCGGCCCAGTCTAAAGTCTTTTGCAGACTCCAAAAGGTTTTTCTTCCAAGATTGCCCTGTATCCCCTATCCATCTTCCCATAAACTCTGACCATCTTCCTTGTCCCTGCTGAAGAGAAGCACCCCCAGAGCATGATGCTGCCACCACCATATTTGACAGTGGGGATGGTGTGTTTAGAGTGATGTGCAGTGTTAGTTTTACGCCACACACAAAAGTTCCATTTTGGTCTCATCTCTCCAGAGCACCTTCTTCCACATGTTTTCTGTGTCCCCCACATGGCTTGTGGCTTTCTTCTTGCCACTCTTCCATAAAGGCCAACTTTGTGCAGTGCACGACTAATAGTTGTCCTATGGACAGATTCCCCCACCTGAGCTGTAGATCTCTGCAGCTCGTCCAGAGTCACCATGGGCCTCTTGACTGAATTTCTGATCAGCGCTCTCTGTGTTTGGCCTGTATGTTTAGGTGGACGGCCTTGTCTTACTCCTTCCATTTCGGAATGATCGCTTGAACAGTGCTCTGTGGGATGTTCAAGACTTTGGAAATCGTTTTGTAGCCTAAGCCTGCTTTACATTTCTCAATAGCTTTATTCCTGACCTGTCTGGTGTGTTCTCTGGACTTCATGGTGTCAATGTCTATGGGCAACTGACTGTACTCAGACCAAAGGGGGCTAAGTAATTACGCACACCCCACAATGCAGTTATTTATTTGTAAAAAATGTTTGGAATCATGTATGATTTTCGTTCCACTTCTCACGTGTACACCACTTTGTATTGGGTCTTTCACATGGAATTCCAATAAAATTGATTCATGTTTATGGCTGTAATGTGACAGAATGTGGAAAAGTTCAAGGGGGCCTATAAGCGGGGCATTGTGATTACCTGTAAGGAGGAGCTCTGTGGCTACTAATAAGTGGGGGCTTTCTGTTTACCATTAAGGGAGGGGCTGTATGGCTACCTACTGGGGGCTTTTTGGCTCCCTACAAAGGGGCTCTCTGTCTACCCATATGGAGGGGGCTTTGTGGCTACAAATAAGCAGTGGCTCTTTGCCTACCATTAAGGGAGGGGCTCTATGGCTACCTACAGGGGGGTTTTGGGCTACCTTTAAGGGGGGTCTGGCTACCTACAAGGGGGTGCTCTGTCTACCTTTATGGAGAGGGCTTTGTGGCTACAAAAAACTGGGGGCTCTGGGCCAACCATCAATGGGGCTCTATGGTTAACTTTAAGGGGGGCTTTGTGACTAAAATAACAACATGCAAACTTGGCTTGCCAAAACATTGTTCACTGGGGGGTCACGAAGGTATTCCGGGAGGGGCACGAGCCCTCGTTATTAAAATGGGTTTGAATAGGGAAGGGGGGCTCGATAATGTTCCTAAACAGAATAAGTTTGGGAACCACTGGTATATCGTAAGTATTGTAGGGGTTGTCAGTCATTGTGGTCACAGTATATTGTAATAAATCTTAAAAAAAATAATATTGTTATTAAGTATGATATAAAGTTTTAAGCTTAACTAAGATTTATTAAGTTTATTAAGTAAATTTTAGAGAATGTTTTTAGAGAAAGAAGACGTCATTTTAAAATTTTGACAGCACAAACCCCCTCCCGCTCTCAACATGTATTTCAAGCGCTACACTGTTGCGATTTAGCTCTTTGGCCGAATAGGTTTGCCTACTACTGGCCTAGGCAATCGTCATGTAGATCAACAATTTTTTTTTCCAGATGCAGAGTTCTTTGCCATGAGGTGCCATTCTGATCTTCCAGTTAACATTATAAGCGAGTGTAAAAGTGTCCATACACGGTTCGATTTTAGCATTTGATCGATTAAAATCGATCAATTTTTAAGTCAATCAAATGGAAATTGATTGATAACACCAAATTTAACACACTTGCTGTCCATTAACACCTAAAGGCTGCCATACACGGGTCGGATTTGCACCGGATTCCGGCCCGATCGATTCCGGGCGCGTGCACGCGAAACGATCGGGCCGGAATCCCGTGCAGCCCACCTTGTCCGTCCGATCGGGTCCGACCGATCGGGGGCTCAGAATCGGATCCGCCAGAGAACCAACATGTTGGTCTTTCGGGTCCGATTCTGCCCAGATCAGTGGGAGTTGCATTCCGGGAGGTGATCAATCGGACACGGATCCGGCAGGACAAGGTGGTATGCAGCGATCGGATTCCTTAATTGGCCGATCGATCACACCTGAGGATCCCGGCGGAATCGCCGGAATCGATCGGATGGTGAATCGATCAGCCAGGGAATCCGTGCCGTGTATGGCTAGCTTTAGACCATATAACACATCAGGGAAGGAAAATATCTAATTGGGTACAATTTGGATTTTTATTGCCAGAGGTGTAAACATTAATGGAGTTTTTTTGCAGGGACAGAAAACTTACACTGCTATACAAGGTGTACACTGACTGCATTGTATCAAAGTGTCATATCCCATATCAGTATTGGTCCTTGAAAATATATTATAAAATATTTACCGCAATGTGAGAGGTGTACTCACTTTTTTTTCTTGGGACTTGGGAACCCCGGGCACACTACCTACAATATTGACCAAGCTTATCTGTCTATTTGCATTCTCCATAGTTTGAAAATGATAACACTGTATCATTTGATACTAGAACTTAGATACACAAACAAACCACTTACCCAAAATTACATTCTAATATTACAATAACTTAAAAAAAACCTAACCTGTACATAAAACTAAATAGGATGGATTATCGTCCCAAACAACATCTTCCCAAAACATTTATTAAATTTTCAAAAACGCCATCTAACTGTCATGTGATGAAATTAGGGATGAGAGAGAGGTAAACACTACACAAGAAAATACACTCAAGTTTGGTTTTACAATTAAGGAGGTGACTTTATATTTTTCTCCCTAGCGAGATGTAAGAGCAAATTTTTGACACAGATATTACTTTGCATATTTATAGTTGGGGTAGGAGCAAGGAGAGAAAGATGTAGTATATAAGACCATGTGACACATTATAAGATTATGAGAGTATGACATGATAAATATACAGGTAAATTGCAAACAATTTGAATATCGTTCAAAAGTAAAGCTAGCCACACATGGTACAATTTTAGCGTTCAATCGACGATTTTCGATGGAAAAAAAGATCGATTGAACATTAATCGATGTACTGCCACATAGTGCAATCGATGATCGTTGAACGATTTTTGGTACAATCGTCGATTGAAAAGTGATCGGACAAGTTGGAAAATTTTGGTCGATTGGTCGATTTTTTTTTGGCTCGATTTTGTGGCTTGATTTTTTGGCTCGATTTTTTAGGCTACTTCCATTTAACTTCCAATTGAAACTAAAATCATAAGAGGAATTCAATCGACGATTTTGGATTACTTCGATTTAATTTCAGTCGAAATTGTTCAATTATCGTGCTTCCCATGTGGAGAACTTCGATTAAATGACAATCGATGTTCGATTTTTTAAATCGAAGTACAAAATCTAATCGAACCTCGATTGAATGATAAATTGTACCATGTGTGGCTAGCTTTACTGTATTTCAGTAAGTCAACTTAAAAGGTAAAGTGACAGTGTGGGCAGGTGCCAAGTCCTGCAGGAAAATTAAGTCAACATCTCCATAAAGCTTGTCTGCGGTAAGTATGATGTGCTCCAAAATCTCCTGGTTGACGGCTGCGTTGCCTCTGGACCTAATGAAGCACAGTGGACCAACACCAGCAGATGACATGGCTCCCCAAATCAACACAGACTGTGAAAACTTCCCACTGGACTGCAAGCATCTTGTATTGTGTATCTTCATTCTTCCTCCAGACTCTGGGTCCTTGGTCTCCAAATGAGATGCAAAATTTACTCTCATCAGAAAAGAGGACTTTGGACCACTGAGCAACAGGCCAATTTTTTTTTCTTTAGCCCAAGTAAGAAGCTTCTGGCCTTGTTTGTTGTTCAGGAGCATCTTGACAAGAGAAATACAACATTTAAAGCCCATGTCCAGGATCCGTCTCTGTGTGTGATGGCTCTTGATGCACTCCAGCCTCAGTTCACTCCTTGTGAAAGTCCACAACAATTTTGAATGGCCTTTCCAGGCTGCGGTCATCCCTGCTACTTGTGCACCTTTTTACTCCACACTTTTCACTTCCACATAACTTTCTATTAATGTGCTTTGATAGCGCACTGTGGGAACATCCAACTTCTTTTACAATTATCTTTTGAGGCTTTCCCCCTTAATGGAGGGTCTCAACGATGGTTTTCTACGCAACAGTCAGGTCAGCAGTCTTTCCCATGAATATGAATCCTACTGAACCAGACTGAGGCTATGTTCCCACTTAGGCAATTAATCACCTGCGCTCGCGATTTTAGATCGCCTGCAGAATCACCTGCCAATCGCCTACACTACTTTCAATGGGCAAATTAAAATTAAAGACTCCCAGCTCTGCCTTTCCAAATGCTTATACAGGTCTGTATAAATTGAAAATATTATGTGCGGCCCTTTAGTGATGCAGAGGGCCGCACTTGTGGCCCTCCACATCAACTCTGTTGCCCACACCTGGTCTAGGCTTACACATGTGTAATGTGTAATCCTTTCTAATTATGAGTTATATGCATGTATGCAAGGGATGTTGGTATCAACCATTAAAAGAATATGAAGGGATACCTTAAAAAATCATGAGGCATGGATGCAGTTCCAAAGTCACCTTACCTTGAAGGTCAAGTTAAGGTGACTTTGGAACTGCATTCATGCCTCATGATTTTTGTTTGAACTCATGACAGAAATACAATCCCTAAAGCCCCCCACATACACATCCAATTTTTCATACGACCGATTTTTCATCCGATCATGTCACCCGAATTTCATTTAAAATGTTATGGTTGGTCGGTCAGTCGGCTGGCACGAAAAATCGGAATTCGAATTATCACCAAACGATCTGCCCGACAATATTTTGTAAACAGCAGATCGACTTTTTCGGTGGATAATTCCGCATCCGATTATTCTACCGATCGATCAACCCGACCGACCACGCTGGTCGCTTGGGCAAAAATCGGACGAAAAATCGGAACGTGTATGGGGGTGGGGGGCTTAAGTTATAGAACAAGAATGTCTGTGACCCTGCTGATCAAAAGATAGACCTTGATACCCAGTGCCAGTGCTAAATCACCATAGGCGAAACTAATAAAGAACTTTTGCAAACCAGTTTATTGGCCAAAAACGGTTTGACCAGATGTTGCTTTGAGCTCCTGCCACTTCACTTGTCTCCTGACAAAGCCCTAAGTGGGTGAAACCCGTTAAAAGTGAAATAGAATAGACTATACAAAAGAAATAAGGCAACACATTAAGAGATTTGTATAGAAATGTGCTTAATATATATTTCTGACTTATATGTTAATGCTTATGTACATGATTGTAATTGAATAAATTTCTTTACCATAAAAAGTGTATGATTATAATGTTGTCTCAATACACAAAATCCCATTCTTTCTTGTTTTGTTAATTTAACCTTTATATTATGGGATTAATATCTTGACACACATTAATAGGGCAACTCAATAGCAATATATATGTTTTCCAGTAAAAGCAGGTAGCAGTATGCCTAATATTGCTGAGTAGCCAGCAGTGGAAAAAGGCACAGTTTCTGCTCTTTGCGTTTCATGTGCGATAGAGTTATTTAGAGCTCCTCATTGAAAATAACTTTGGTCAGGTTAAATTCTGTACAACATCTGTAACTATTAATTCAGGCTGTGCCAGACTTAGCAAAATTCATTAGTTAATTAATGAACATTCCCATTCCCATAAGACCTTTAATTCCCATTATCTCTAACCAGAATGTTATGGCACCACATTACACGTGTTATGTCTGCTACAGGTAGAGGCAGAAGTACATTTGATATTTATACTCTCATAAATGTGTCTATCTATAGTTGTCAAATATAAAATAGGACTCTACTCTCTGGTACTAGGTGTTTCTAATATAACACAAAACAACACAACTTTTGTCTAAATGTTGCCACCTGAGCATTCACACTACTGTATAATTATAATAAACCAGTGCTCTATAGATCACCCTTCCCCTGAACGCTGCCTGACATTAATAGGAATCCACCTGCCCCACATGCACAGACAAACCTGGAGTGCTGGAAGATGAAGCCCTCCTGGACAATGCAGGAACACCTGTGATCTGAATACAGCAACTCTGTGCACGTTGTATTCACGTTGTATTCACTCCTCTAGACTGAAAGTTATGGAGGGGGTGCTTTATCTGAGATGAGGAGGTGGGGGAGAGTGCCCAGACAGAGCAGGCAAAGTTCAGTGGGAGGGGGTAGAACTTTACACCCTGCGCAGCAAGGAGGTAGTGGATGTTATCCAAGAAAAGGGGGGTGTGGGTGGTGGTAGGACTAATAACACTACATCAGCAGCATTACTAACTTCCTGACATACCTCTGGGCTCATCTGCTTCTTTGTAAAACTAATCAGTGTATTTGAGGATATCTGAATCTGGTCATTGCTGCTTTCCCTAGTAGCTGATGTAGTGATTGCAAATATTAAGACGTTTATCAATCTTTTTTTATGGTTCAATTACAAGAAAATCATACTGCTTTATTAATAACTCAAAAAGCAGCAGAGCTCTCTATCGCTATCAAAGATCAGGTTTCAGTTGTTAAAGAACACCTCTAACATCCATTTTTTTTCTTGCAGATGCTGACCTCAGGCTGCCTTCACCTCCCTTTGGCCTGAAGTTTTATTGTACAGCAGGGGAGTCCCCTGTTCTTTCCATTCATTACAATTGCTAAATAAAGGGACAGGGTAATAAAAGCACACTGTCTATGTATAATGTGAAACTCAAGCGGAATAAAGATGAAGAACTTGATGGCGTGGGCCACCAACACCGAGAACAACATAAATGCCCAAGGTAAGTTAAT
Organism: Ptychadena robeensis; assembly: GCA_036250615.1. Taxonomy (NCBI): domain Eukaryota; kingdom Metazoa; phylum Chordata; class Amphibia; order Anura; family Ptychadenidae; genus Ptychadena; species Ptychadena robeensis. The sequence continues at coordinate 97,137,423 of CM070034.1, forward strand.
AATAGTTCTTGGGTGTTTTTGTAATGAGGCTGATGGAAGAAGATTTCTCATTTATGACCCTAGATTGCAATACATTAGTTTTAGCTAAACTTTTCTCATTCTTTTGTGGATATCACAGCTCTATATTTCCTCTATAAACTTCACAGACAGCTGTCAGTGTACTGAACATTGCAGCTGGCGATATTAGATCCAGCACTGTATAAATGTAAGGAATGTGAACTATGATGTTCACATGCTGCTGTTCACAATTACAGGTTGGAAAATTCAATAAATAAAAGGAATTCATACCCAAGACAAGATATACTTACAAATATTTGACTAATAAATTTAGATTAGGCTTCTTATACTAAAGATTCACATGGTCAGTTTACTATGTCAATGTTACACCATTTGGGCTTTGACTCTGTCCACAACCAATTGCTCACATAAAACAATGCATTTAGTGATTTAGGGTATTATGTCACCTAAGCCTTTTTTCTCATTAATCAACTGTGGTATGCAGCAAAAAAAGGAATGACTGCAAAACAAATTTAAAATCTATCCATGGAAATCTGTGTTACAACTCAAATATATTTTTTGCTAGATAAATACTCGTAGACAACTAATAAATGGCATAAAAATATATATGTTTTATTATCAAATCTCATAGCAGTCCCAAGGCTTTCAATGATAGGTTATTATTATTTAAGCTTTTCTTATAATGTACTTGTTGACACAATCATTAATAGACACCTTTAAATGGGTTATACACTTACCTTTGCGGATAGACCAGAACCACAGAGCATGTTGTTTTGTCTGATGCCAATTATAGCATGGACCCGAGCATGTATTTTAGAACCTGTACATCATAAATCCAGCATCAGTTTTTCCATATGACTTTGCAGCCCTTTCTAACAGCTTGCTTTTAATGGTTGTTGTATATTGTAAAGTTTAAAAAAACCACAGTGAGGCTTTTGCTAGCTATGGTTACTGCAAGGCTTAAAGGAAACCCATTGTTAGGCTATGGTCATTCACATGCACTACCAATACTTCTAAAATAAGTCTTCTTTTCTCTAACTGCAGGCAGTGTGGGGCAACTACTCTAAAGTTCACAGAAGTTGTCATCATCTCTTACTGCTTCCCCATCACAGTAATGCTTTGACAGCAGAAGAGATATGAAGGGTAGTGATGGCCCGAACTGTTCGCCGGAGAACAATTCGCGGCGAACATCGCATGTTCGCGTTCATGTCGCATGTTTGCCCATATGTTCTCCTGAAAAGAAACTATGGCGAGTTTTTGTTCGCACCCCCTATCTTTTAACATTGCAGAAACTTTGACCCCTGTGAGTCACACTCAGCAGACATAATCCAACCAATGAGCACCCCCACCTCACATAATACCCTCACCCCCCTATAACATATCAATTACAGGACGCCATTACACATTCTGCCTGAA
>CM070034.1:97158532-97170667 GCA_036250615.1 Ptychadena robeensis
CAGGGATGGGAACAGTATCAAAACTTACCCTCCAATCTATACATTATTTTGTCTAAATGTGGATTTACACATGTGGCATTCTAACATGGTGGGAATCATGATAACAATTCGTTCTTATACATATGTTTATGGAAGCAGCCTATGTGCAGATGATTTTATACACCTATACCTATTGAAATGATTGGAATGTCTAAATTCAATTATTTGGGGTAATATGTAATTTCTTTAGGCAATATAGTATATCTATATTGACCTTTTTACTTGCAGAGTGGTGGGGGTCTAGTCACCACTGCAACACAGACTCTGGAAATCCTTCTAAAATCACCCAGAATGCAGCAGTGATGTCACCTGAACCATCAAGAAGCTTGATTTCCCTGTCAGATTTCATGTCTACTCTCATTTTGAACGCTCTTTTTCTAATGTATCAACATGACATGTATTATTGTAATTTTTTATTGTCTTTCTCAATAAAATTGGTTATTAACCTTCCTAGCGCACCGCCCGTATCGCGCCGTTTACAACGGCGCGATACGGGCGATCGAGGCAGTGTACACAGTACACTGCCTGTCATTTCCGGCATCTCGCCGGAGCTCTTCACGCAGCTGCTGTCATTACTGACAACAGCTGCGTGAGAGGGGTTCGTCTCAACCGCTAGGGAGGTTAAGTAAAAAAAAAAGAAGCTTGACTGAAGATTGTAATTCTGAACAGGAATTTTTAAACAAAATAAAACAAAAAAGCTATTTTTAACAGTTGTAGTCAAAGAAGCCATGATAGAAGTGAGCTGCCTTTGTTTTCTTAGTGGAGTCATTCAAATGTTGGATTGCTTGGGTACAAAAAAATCAAACAACACACCTGTTTTCTAGGCTTGAAATTCTATTTCCTAGAAATGTTATCTCCTCACTAATACACTTAAAGGTTGCCAATTTTCAGGCTCCTATCATTGCTGCTTTTTTGCTTTTTGTATTTTATACATTTTTGTTGTATCACCAACACACAAGAAAAGGAGAATTTGTATTCTCCTCATGTATTGACTAATAAAGAAATTATTATGGATATTGTTTGGTGTCCCTTTTGTAACAGAACTTTATAACATCTCTGGGTACAGATACTAAACATCAGAGTACACTTAATTAGTGTTAAGGCAGATGATGCTTAATCCGTGGTGTTCAGTGTACTTGGAAAAATTTAATCTTTTACATTTGGTCTTCATAAATTCAACCTCTAAAATCTGTCAGACTGAGATAAGAATGGTAATGTGATTGGATGTCCAGCTGGAATATGAGGAATCTTTGAACAAAAAGTTTGATTAGCAAAATCTTCCTTATAGATATACAAGAACTAAAATGTTTATGTACTGTATTGCTATAATTTAGTTAAAACATTTTTATTCTATTAATAGCAGGTTGTTGATGGTATCGGTATTGTTGCTATAGTTTTAAGCATTTGTTACAATTTTATTTTGTTGCCTCAAAACTTTATCATTGTATTCAAAACTATGAAAAAATGTCAATATAAACAATTAGAATCCACATGGTTAACAATACAGCCAATTGGGCTAGAGATATAGCAGGAAAGTACTCAGTGCAAGTTACAATTGGAAATAAAAATGCTCCACTCTTGTTAGTAAACAATTATGAAATGTCCACATTTGGAAATAAAATACCTCACTATTAGTGTTGACTTTCTGATATACTGACCAGGGCTGGTTGTCAACTGACCTTATAGTCCTTTCAATAAAAAGAGGCAAAAATCTAAAATTTCATCCATAATTAGTTTATGCTTTTATGCTTTTAACAAAAATAAATGCATAGAAATTATGTGGTGTAGAATATTTTAAATAATAAAACAAAATTACAATTTTGTTCAGAAACCAGTATTTGGTAAAAATTACAATCACACTTTCATATGCGTTGGCATGCACACCACCCTTTTCTCACATTGTTGGGTAATGCTCAGCTTGGCATGATGGTTTGTGACCATCCATCTTTTTCTCAATGTCCAGAGGTTTTCTATAACATTTAAATGTGAAGATTGGGCTGGCAGACTTGATTATGTAATCTCCATACAGGATTGATTCTCCTGTTTGTGTGTCATGGAGCATTGTCCTGTTAGAAATACCAATCTTCTGAGTTGGGGGGAACATAGTCTTAGCAGGAAGCAAAATTCTTAGGATAACCTTGTTATCCTGACTCTTTGCTTCTCAATTATGAGGGATTTTTATGGCCTTTCCTGACTTTAGTCATGTCTGTAGGAGCCTGTTTCTTACACCAGTCTCAGCTTTCCCCTGATTTTGAGGGTCACTTGATGTCCTCCGGTTTTTATGTAACATTCAAATTTTTTGGTCCACCCGCTCAGTTCTGATCTGTTAAGACCGTTTGTCTAGCATTTTGTCTCCAGTGGCTGTTGCTTGACATTGTTCTTGTATACTACTGTCTTTCTTGTGCCAATAAAATAAAGATTGTACCTTTCTTTTCACCTGATTTGAATGATGTTTTCTACTTTTCTTATTCAAAGGGATTTGATTCTGGTGATCAAAATATCTCTAGGTCCACAATAATATAATATATTATAGAAATAATGACACAACTCCTACTTTAAATAATTTTATTATTCTACCATTCCACTTACCTTTCATGCACAGTAGATATCACCCGCCCGAAACCTTTTCCAAATCCTTTTTTTTTTACCCAGCCGAAGAGCTTATCAAACAGAAATGGTAAATCTACCCAGCAGGAACTTTCTCATTTACCATGCATTCAGATGTGAGATTATGTTTTGGCTATTTATATACTTTAAATAAATATACTATTTACAACTGATTTTGCTTTACTCTAAAATATAACATAAGCCATGTTATGCATTAAACACATTGATTATTTAAAAAAATCTTGAAGCAATTGGTAGTAGATAAAAATATAACACACAATCAGATGACAAACAATCAGAACATTTGGTGCTATTTATATAACTTTTCTGCAGATTTACCTAACATGACTTTCCTGTACATCGCCATTTCCCATTAATTCATTGTAGTTATTGTGCCAAAGGCATCCAATGTAAATGGATTCAACAATGGTCTTTAGTAATATGGCTCCAAGTAACATCAAATAATTACACATATATGAAATGTTCAGTATATATGCTTTGTGTTTTACTTTGTCTGGTTCCAAAGTGTATTTCAGCTTGCTATTGTGTAGGTAATGTATAGTGTTTACAAACAAGAGGAAGTACTCTTTGTATTCTTTCTTTAGTCAAGGGACAGGACAGATACACAGATAATCAGTTCAATGACTCTGCCTTAGGTCACCAGGTAACTTGGTTTGTCCCAAACAAACGGCAGCCAGGTGAATGTGATCCTTCCCTTACTACCACTCCCTGCAGGTGTATAGACTTTTAGCAAGGAAATAAACGGGAGGTGGAGGAATAGTAAAGCAGGCTGCAGAGAGAAGACTGTATAGAAAAGGAGCTAGTGAATATGAAATGTATGAACTTTGATTTTCTACTGTAAACATGCCAGCTCCAGCTGCACCACCTGCTGTCCTACCTGGACCCCCTCGTCTGCGGTTAGATGACAAGGTTTTATCATTGGAGTTCAAGCTCCTGGATGCTCAGTTTAATGAGCCAGGACGGTACCAATTGCATCTTCGTGTCGAGAACCCTTTGCTGGATAACTCAGTGAAAGGGGTCACTGTGAGAGTCAGCAATGGAGATATAATTCAAAGTTACCAGGCCGAGACAGACATTGCAGAACAAGGAGATCTTACAGACACAATCGCATTTGAGAAGAATATCTTCTTGTTTATCCTGCCAAAAGGTAATGCAGTGCCACAATAATGTTATTCACTTGTATATGAACATAATGGGTAAGCTAGGTTTTTTACTTCATAACCACAAGAATGTATTTTGTCATACAGAGCTAAAGGAATGTTTATGTTCATGTTTTAAATATATATAATATAAATACAGTATTTATACATTACAGATTTATAACATTCTGGTCATTAAATGTCCCTCAGAGGAGCCCACAGTCAACTATCTCTACCATTTATTTATAAATGTTATTCATTTATTTTAGTTTTAATCTATATATACCTGTGAGTTTCATCATAAGGAAACTGTGACCTATATTTGTTGGTAATTTATTCTAAATTATCATCAGAGGTCAAGTCACACAGCATGTGAGCTCAACGTTGCTCAGCAGTTCACCTATGAGGACATCATTGCTGACTTTGCTTCCAAAAAATGTCAGGAAGCAGAGGTTTTGAAAACAATAGATTGATAGAATGGTGATTAAAGTTGCAAGTGTTTGTTCTGGTTTAGTAATGTGCACTTAAGAAAAACATTTTATTTTTATGTTTATGCTGTGCAAACGTAGAACCCTAGTCCAGCATGGCCTTCTAGTCAATGAACCACCATGCTAAGCCCCATGCCAGAAATGGTTTATATATATGCCGTGATAGAATAAAATCCTTGGAATTGCAGACGAAAGCTAGGCAATGTGGCCACAGGAGACTATCCCACCCAAATGGCAGCCCAGGACAAACAACTTACCTGCATCTGCTTTGGTGTGGCTATGGATACAGATATGGAATCTGTTATTATAATATAAAATATGAGTGTAAGCTTCAAAAACAGTATTTATTGCAATGTTCTTTCATGGGTCTTCTGAAATCTGCAATTCTAAGGGCTTGTGTCCACTGCTGATTCCCTACCTACATCCGGGCAGTTTGCACGTGGCTAAGGGTACGCTTCCGTGGCATTGGTGGGAGGACACCCTATCCATACAGCAGGGGAAAAACCTGAAAAATCTGTTTTCCTGCGTCGCACTTTGCTGTTTTGTAGACGCGGCAGCCTGCAGCTTTAAAAAAGCACTGCAAGCATGCAGCTAAGGATACGCAGAGTGGACACAGTTCCATCCAAAAAAACACGTAGTGGACAGAAGCCCCGAAGTACTTGATGCTGAGCATAAGGATTCCTTTCCACTTTTGATCAAATTTTTTTTTTTTTTACCTAGGGTTGTGTAAAAATGATAAACACCATGATGTCAGACTGTCTATTGATGTGCTCAAGTTTGGAACAGGTGTTCTTTCTTCAAGCAAAATCGTTGGACAAGCATTATTTGCCATCTATCCCCGTACGAACCAGCCTCGCATTAATTTACGTGCAGCACCCTTTGAGCCACTTTACAATTATCAGGGAGTGCTGGCACTTCTAAGAGTTGGAGGTGATCATATGGCAATGCACTGTGGGCGCCTAGCATATAATGTATGTTTTAGGGAATACCGGCCTCCAAAAGTTGAGGTAATAACTGAGTCATCCTCTCCTATACCATCTGTCATAATATCTGGGAGCTCTCAGCCTGGAACCCCAAAAACTGACCCCTTCCAGCGAAGCATTCATCAAAGTGTCACACCTAGAGTCCTTACTCCTAGATCCAGCAGATCTCAGCCAGAAACTACCAGGTCAATCCCTATCCAAACTGACACACCAACTACAAGGTCACATTACAATATACCTCCAATTCCTCTAAATGAAGCATCGGAAGAGTATGAATCTTCTGAAGAAGAAGAACCAGATGGTATATATACTCAGAAGGATAATTCACAGAAGGATCAGGTGAGAGATGACTTTTGAATATATGTAAATGATAACATCCGGCCTTACAGCAGACACCATAAGATCGTAATTCGCTGGTGAGTAGTGTTGAGCTCGAATATTCGAATTTCGAATATATTTGGCGAAAATCGGCTATTTAAGAATTCGCAAATTTCGCCAATATGGCGGCAGAATATATTTCAAATATTGGCATTGGGATGTTTATGGGCATGGATTGTGAATATATATTCGCAATGCGAAAATAAATAGCAAATGTGACCATTCATTATACAGCTAGCCATACATGTTCCGATTCCATGGCCGATCGAACACCCATCCGATCGATTCCGCGATTCCAGAGGGAATCGGTTGTCCTATCGATCGCCCAATTAAGCCTGTCCCTACCACCTTGGGCCACCGATTCCTGGACGACTCCGTGCCCGATCGATCACTTCACACATGGCAACTCCCCCTGATGTGTGCTGAATCGGATCAGAAAGACCAACATGTTGGTTCTCTGGCAGATCCAATTCTGGGCCCCCGATCGATCGGACGTGATCGATCGGGCAAGGTGGGCTACACACGATTCGGGGACGATCTATTAGCGTGCACGCGCCCGGAATCGATCGTCCCGGAATCCCTTTTGTATCGGACCCGTGTATGGTGACCTTAAAGGTAATTATGATGCGCAATCATGAATATTTGCAAATATAGAATCTTAGTAAAATTATTCGTGAAATATCGCGAATTCGAATATTGCCTATGCCGCTCATTACTACTGGTGAGGTCTCTTCCATTTCCTTCCTCTCTGGTATCTGCTTTTCAGGACTTATTTTTAACATTTTCACTGTGCCCACACATACACTCCTGCAGGAATTGGGCAATTTTCACAGGTGAAATTACTGATTTAATTATCATTTAATCAAAAATCTATACACCATTTGGCTGTTGTTAAACAATTCCGTACAATTACTATAGGCCCAAGAAAAATTGGTTGCTGTTGTTTGATTTACTGTAAGACTGTGTCTACACTCTACCGCCCCAGCAACCGCGTGGGGGGGGGGGCTGTTTGGGAGCTGTTTAGGGCGTGGTATATATACATATACATTACTATTGCCAAACAGTGCTCAGAAACACACCGGGCACGGTTTGCACACGTCACACACAATGGGTAAACAATGGGTGCAGCACACGTCTCTGGTGCGGCTGTGGGACGCCCCAAGATCCTCAACGCCTGGGCGGGTGTTGTGAATACGCCCCCACTGCACTGCACGGTTTTCCCTGCAGTCTATGCGCTGGAAAACAAACAATTATTTTCTTGCATATCAAAACTGATATTTCATAGACTTTTAGCACTCTTTGTTGGTTTTTGTGCCCATTTAAGTTGCTTTCTTTTGTCAATGACAGTAGACTGCTTTGTGGTCAAGAACATGTTATTCTGATGGCTCCAACAGGACAGGTGTAGCATAAGGGCAATTGGGAGATACCCACTCCTCCAACCACCTGCCCAATGCATTCACTGCATACAGGTTACAGTTTCAAATACTTCAATCAGTCTTAATATCTAGTTCCAAAAAAAAGACTTAAACCAAAATAACTATATGTTCATACATTGGGGAAAAAAGAATACCTTTTTGAATTCCATAATAAAATCATCAGGTCCTTTTATGAGTATATATATCAGTCTCTGACATCATTATATATGTAATTTAATCACTCTTGTTTACAATATTGCTTCAGTTGATTGAGGATTGCAGGCATTCCTTTGTACACCGCTCACTGCTACCACAACAGCACTTTTATCAGTTATGGTCTGAACTTTGACTTGCCATTGCAACACCTTGAATCTTTTCATTTTATCTGTGCCGTGGTAGATTTGTATGCTATCATATCACCCGATTTCAACTTTTGCTGTCGCACAAATGATCTCACATTTGACTCTAGAATACTTTGGTATACAGAGCTCAGGGCCAATTATAAAACTGCAAGATACCCAGGCTCCAAAATAAACCCAGATCATCTCCCCTCCGCCAATCTGCTTGCTAGTTAGTATAAAGCTAGCCATACACAGTCGGATTCCATGGCCAATCGATCACCTATCCGATAGATTCCGGCGATCTCAGCGGGAATCGGAGGTCCGATCGATCGGCCAATTAAGTGTGTCCGATCGCTACATACCACCTTGTCCCACGGATTCCTGGACGATTCCGTGTCCGATCACTTACTCCACAAATGGCAACTCCCCCTGATGTGTGCAGAATCGGATCAGAAAGACCAACATGTTGGTTCTCTGTCCGATCCGATTCTGGGCCCCCGAACGATCGGACGTGATCGGACGAACAAGGTGGGCTTCATGCGATTCCGGGACAATCGTTTCGCGTGCACGCGCCCGGAATCGATCGTCCCGGAATCCGATGGGAAACGGACCCGTGTATGGGGGTCTTAAGATGCCTCTAATAATGTGCTGTATTTGGTCTTTGCCAAATATTTCACTTTACACTATGGCTAAAGATCTCTACTGGATTTGTCTGTCCAAATAACATTGTTCCAGAAGTCATGTGGAATGTTCTGTTCCAAATGATTACATTCAACAGAGTGTCAATACATTGACACAGAAAATGGTAATTTGTTGAATTTGCTGCATATATACTAAAATCAATAGAATTTAAATCAAAAACATCTCAAAAACAAGTCAAATTCTATATTAACATATGCCTCCCAATTTGATAGCAGCTTTACATTCTCGCATCTAATGAACTTGTGAGTTTTTGTAGATTTTTTGCTTTAATGGAATCTCCTAGCTGCTGTTTGGATGTATACTGCTTTCCACCCTCATAGATCTTGAGTATGCGCCAAAGGTTCTCAATAGGATTGAGGTCAGGGGAGGATGGGGGGACACAACATAAGTTCCTCTTCTTTTAGGAGATAGCAGCCAATTATGTACAGCATGTATTGTATGCAGCATGATAGGTTACATTGTTATGCATGAAGATGATTTCATCTAACCCAATCTAGACTTTCTTTTCTTGAGGCTTATGAGTGGCTTGCACCTCACCTTAAGCAGGCCATACATGGGTCAGATTTTCAATCAATCGACTTAAAACGATAAATTTTTTAAGTCGTTTGATTGAAAATTTAGTTTTGCCCACCTGGTTAAATCTACTTAATCCGATCAAAATTGAGTGAAAATTCAGTCGTTTTTTGATCGGACTGGATGGTAAATTTTGATCGGTCGATTGAAAATTGGTTCGGTATTTTGAGAACCAAGTGTGGTCAACCAATTTTTGATAAATTTTTTTTGTCAACTCCCATCACTTCCGATTGAACTTTTTAATCGGACTATTTTTGATGGACATAGGTTATGTCGATTGAAAAAAAAATTGATCAAAAATCTTGTACTACATATGGGGCATGATACAATCGATATACAATTTTATACCGTTTTAAGACGATTGACTGAAAATCTGACCTGTGTATGGCCTGCTTTACACCCTGTGTGTTGACTTTCATGCAGTCTTCTATGTATGGTAAATTTGGATTTAGGTATGCTACCTCCTGGAGAGTGCAGAACCAATATTAGAAAAGACGTTGCCTCTGTTCAGATATTTATGAACTGTATACCCAAAACATATTGATATGTAAATATAGTGGAGGATAATGATAACCCCTGGAAGTTTACCTTTTGCTGTCCCTGTCTGGTTATTCAGTTTTACTTTAAATTCCGATTTCAGAGACACAAAACATAGAGGAAGAAAATCTCTACAAAATGAAAAAGGAATTCTCATCTAAGACAACTTCATAGAAAAAAAAAATCCTCACTGAAAGATTTCCCTTTGTTTATTATGTGATAGTGTTTTGGTATTGGTCACAAGGCGATAAATGTAACAGGGATCTAAAGTCATATTACTAGTTTGTCTTAGTAACAGTATACATTAAATGAAGAACACAGTAACATAACAAAAGCATATAATAATAGTAATAACAATAATAATAAAAAATATTATTATTATTATTATTGTAGAACTGGTAGAAAGAATCATTTTAAGATGCATGGGCTTAAGTACCTGAAACACCTGTGTTGTTTTTTACTTCCCATGCGGTATTGTTTTCTTTTGCCTGCTCATATGAAGCTTTTGTAAACTGTAATGCTGTGATGTTTTTACGGCATTATCTAGTTTAGTAACATGCTTAGTGCTAATTAGCAACCTATGCAGCTACTTTTTCCATCTTTTTTTAAAATATATATATTATAAAAGTACATTCCTGAATTGAAAAATATCTAAATACTGATTGTTTTGTCAATATTTGTACATGCCTTTACATTTCTGTCTGTCTATACCCAATAGGATTCCAATAGGATTCCAATCAGACAGTGGCCAATAATTATTCCCATTATATAGAATGAGACTACATCCTGGCATGTCATCCAGATTGGAGAGTTCAGCGCCATCTGGTGGCCATTTGGCTGCAGGTCCTTATTTCAGCATTTGCTTCACCAATAACCAGATTTTTGCAGAGTACTGTATTATAAGTTTTAATGTCTGACATGTAATTTAAGATAGCCACATACATTTTGTTTGGTTTAGCATTTACAACATTAAAAATATATTCACATGTACGAAGTTGGAATTCTTTTAGCAAAATGTTTTAATATATAATTAATAGGATAGGAGAGGAGATCCATTCCCATATTTTCTATTTATCAGTATATAAAACTTAAATTTCTGACATGTCTTGGTAGGTCCAAAGTTTGTCTGGGCTTCCCTACTTATAGCGATGGGCCATCTGAACCATGTGACTGTGTGTGGGGCTTAGACAGCCAACAGTTAATAGAGATGAGAGAATATACTCATATTTAAGCATGACAGTAAAATCTGAGAGATCAATGATGTAGGTATGTGCAAGAAACTCTAGACGTTTGTACACCCTCACCAAGTAAGTTACTACTTTACTTTAAAAGCCTAAATCCTTTACATATCAAAATGCAAGAACTGTAGAACTTGATAGATCTAAAGCCAGTGTTGAAAACCTTTTATCACTTTATTCTCTAACATTCCATTCATTGTAAATGTAACTTTGTTCTGCATCTGCATCAGTCTACTCTACATTACCAAACATTTTTGGCCGAAGGAGGATGATGAGGCTCACTAGAAGAAATAAGGACAACATACACCAGTTTGTATAAATTAGAGGATGTCATTTTGTTTATATGTGTTTGCCTTATATCAGTATAGTGTACATAATATGTTTCTGTCAACATGTACTCTACTTCTTTCAAAGGCTGATCAATCTCATAGGACTTTGATTTCTTCCTTGGAGCATCCTGTAACACAAAGAGCACCTTACGATGTGCCTTTGCTTCTACCTTCTCCTCCGAAAACACCGGCTGCCTTTCAAAAGACACATGTGAGTATGTATTTTAAATCAGCAAATATCATAATTCATTAAGAAATCGAACCTCGATTGAATGATAAATTGTACCATGTGTGGCTAGCTTTACTGACACTGCATTGGGACAGACAGCCAGGTTCAATTCCTAGATGCAGGAATTTGCTGAAATTAGGTACAAGAAGACATGTGCCAGTAATAGGTAAAAGTGCACACTGCATTTAGATAAGGTAAAGCAAAGTATGTCCCATTAACTGGCCTTTGTGACAGTGCTAATAAAGCTAGAGGCAAGATGTCAGATTAGATCAAAAGAAGATTATTTCAAGAGAAAAAAGTTTCATACATGAAAAAGTTTTTTGTTCTGGATAAAGTGGTGAAGGATTAGAATCTTTAGAATCTTTGCTATACACAAAAAGTCAGGGGGAATACTTACTGTTTGTTTTACGAGATGTGGGGAGTGCGTAGACTACGGCGCACCTGCACGTCACTTCTGGTATTTGGAACGTGGAAGTGCCGAGGTGGAGTGGCACTTTTGTTCCAAATACAGGAAGTGATGTCACCGACGTCACTTCCGGTATTGGAAGATTTACCTCCCCTCCCTCCTATTAGCAAATGTAAAGGTATGGTCTTTTTCCCTGCGAATCGCACGGGGACCAAGCACGTAGAAAACATTAAAGCTAAACATACACAATCGATGGCCGAACATCAATTGATCTTACTACCACACAGTGTCATCAATTTGTTTATCATTTGTATTACAATAATTTGTGTTTATGTGTTTAGATAATTGGTATTACGAATGTCATACGCATGAGCTCCATAGTACGATTGTAAAAAAATCTAAATACTTAGAAAACCCATCAGATACTAGTATGATCTACTAAAATTTACCAACATACCTGATTGTTGTTCGGTCGATTCCGATCATTTTTGGTCGATAGTACCAGGTGGGCAGGAATCTACTTCCATTCGATCGACATAAACATGGATCATTTTAAGTATGAAAAAAGAGGTTGTTGGGGAGTAAAGGCTAATGTTCTAGCATCAGCCTGTAACTATCCAAACTAGAGGCTAGGGACTTTTTGGGGGGATTTTAAAGGCACCAGTTGTACAGTAAAGTTCATTCATAAAGTATAAAATGTAAAATGTTTA
>CM070034.1:97184802-97195323 GCA_036250615.1 Ptychadena robeensis
GACTCCCTGCTCCTGACACCCCCGCGCTAACCCAGGTTCTGTGGCGCATCATAACAATATCTCCAATATTCCAACAAATTGTGAATATCCAGCTCCATATTCACGAAGTTCAAGAATTCTTAAATAGCCGATATTTGTCGAATATATTCGCAATTCGAATATTCAAGCTCAACACTATATATATATATATATATATACATATACGCACACATATATACCATATATATAGCCACCTTTCATGCTTCTGTCTGATTGCCAACTAATACTTGGTCTTCCTAAAGGAATGCATTGAGTTAAGAGTATACAGTTCTACTTTAGCTGTTGACATCTGCACATGACAAGAAACTGGGGAAAGATGGAGATAATAGTAGTTGGAGACTAAAACATTGGTGGCTGGATAAAAGACTACATACATTCCATATGCAAAATTTTGTAGTTTCTTACCAAAACATTCACCATCCATTCAGTACAATGGCATAGCTTAAAATGGCACAACACAACAGAACAACAGAAAACTGCAAAAAAACTGTTTGGATCGCAAGTTGTTACAGTTTGAAAAGCAATAGATTGAACTTACACAGTCGGACAAAGCCCTATGCCCAGTTAACCAGAAAATACAATATTCAAAAGTTAAAAATTCAATATTAAAAAGTTGATTCAAAGATTCCACTGACTTCTACAAGTTCTCTGCTTGGTAAAAAAAAAAGTGTGTTCACTACACCAGACACTTTTACTGCATGCTTAATGGTGATGCATTAGCTTAATGGTCATGTAATGCCCTTACCCCCATAATTAACAGTTGTCACTAAGTTCTTTAAGAAAACTGTTAAGATTGTGATAAAAATGGCCACAGCAGGATTTCAATCCATGAACACTATCTCTACAGTTATAGATGTTCGGAAAGTTTGATACACCATATTGTTCTTAACAGTATTATTCAATAATCAGTAGTATTAGTCTATTAAAATGGCATGTAATTTGCCTATGCTGAGTTTAAACTGAACAAACATATCTGCTAAAAGAAGGAGCCTACAAATGTTTCAGAAGAAATAATTTAAAGTTGGTCATTAGTTATGCTTGGAAACCAATATGTAATGGCACAGGGGAGTGGAGGGGTAATTAGGGGTCATCTTTAAATAACCTCATTACTGATCAATCAATCAGCATCCACAAAGATGCAATCCTGGTCACAAGGTTAATAGCAGCACTAACAAGAGATGAAGAAATTCTTAGTTACATTGCAATAGAAAGAACTAAAATATGTTAATATATTACTATGCAAAGAAATATATATATATAAATGACAGCATTTCTTTGTTTAGAATCCAGGCGTGTTCCATGGCATCTCTCTCATTATCACGGCTTCTCGGTTATCCCTTTGGACATGGAAATCTATCACAAGCTGATGTCAAGCAGTAGCAACAATGCTCTCACTTTAACTAACGTGCCAATACAGGTAAATCTGGATAGGATAAGTGAACTGCTCAACAGCCTATCAGCATAAATCTTGGTGCTGTTAAAAATCCATTGACACTGTTTGGCAAGTATTTGCAGCTGATATAAACACAAAAGTACAAAAACGTGCTGTTGTCTTTAGCAACCTACATAACGTATCAAATTGTAATTTAAGAATGTTCTTATGCTCACAATGTTTACATTGATTCAGTATCTAAAGCATCCAATAGTTAAATTGTAAAGATACTTATATAATTTGTAATTTTTGTATTGTTCTCAGTATAGACATTTAGGATCAAGGCAAGTGGAATGCTCATGTGCCTCCAAAGGGTTGTTAGGGGTTGCTCTGCGCTGACATCCTAAGGGGGGCATACTTTCAACAGACCACAAAAACAAGAAAGACTGTTCCCCCTGACCACCAGTGCAATTAGGCCATTCTACCACTTTCCAACAATTATATACATATAAATGATGGTGTATAGAGCCTTTATGTGTTTTAATTATTCCTTCTTCTATTCAGGGAACAGAACTGAAGACTGTCTCTGGTGTGTCTCCCACTGTTTCATTGCAGCTGTTGCTACTAAAGTCTGAGGTAAGAAGTGGAATGATCAATAATTCATTTTTTTTTTCAGATTGTTTATTTCACTGTTAATCCCACAGTATTTTCTTGGTTTGTACCATTTTCTCTACTATTTGTCTGAAAACCAATTTAACAGTTAATTCCTGGTTTAAACCTATTGACTTTATGCCCATTGACATGCATAGTGTAGACAATATCCATGCACTTTTGCCAACACCTGTTTGCAAAAAGCATTGAGCCTGTTTACATGAAAATGCATGTCAATGGATTTAAAATAGATAGGGGTAATCTGTTAGATCATCCACAATCCAGTGGATAGATCATTAATGTTCTAGAGAGTGCTGTGGAAACATTTCTGCTTTCATGATTCTGCTGACATGGAAGAGACAAGTGCTCTTGAACTAATCTATCATGAAGATAGGGATAATCCTCCACATTGACTTCTTGCCCAAGAACCCCTGACTGCTAGATGTCAAAGGAGGGCACAAGACATACATCAATTTCACAATCCACGCACAAACACCTGATCAGGTGAACAAACTCTATTGTCTGCAGGTACCTAAGCCAGAGAT
The DNA here is from genome assembly GCA_036250615.1 of Ptychadena robeensis. NCBI lineage: Eukaryota > Metazoa > Chordata > Amphibia > Anura > Ptychadenidae > Ptychadena > Ptychadena robeensis. The sequence goes on from CM070034.1 coordinate 97,187,410, forward strand.
ATTTACTAAAAGTGCTATAGCAACTAATTTCAGTATGTAAACCACCTGTCAATCTCATCCTTTCCCCTCCCTATATTCCTTAGCTTTTCTCTCTTGTCTCATTTATAATCTGAACTAACAAGCTGTCGATATCTTTTCATATCACCCCTCAGGGCTAGTGGGAAGTGGACAAGGGGAAGCTTCTGCCTAATTTCCCCCATGAGACAGTGCAGAGAAAAAAAGGAGGGGTCCTGATGAATAATTCAAAGAGTTTCCACCCCTAGAGCTGCAATAAATAACCTCCCTCCTGCTCTAATGTCAGGTACTGAATTAATTCAGAGACACGCCACTTAAACTCAATTTCTATCATAGTGGAAGATAAAACGAATGTCTGTGAAGAAATGTCTATACATTTGGGATGTTTATAAAGCTGCTGGAAGGGATAAGGGGTTTATACTTCTGGGTGTTACTGCAGCTAATATGCTATTTATAGGAATGTTAGCATGTTGTTCTTAAGCCAGGTAGATAGGGTATGAGTATAAAAAAGTGTGATGGGTTACCATGAGTGATCAGAAGGAAAGCATTCTAATTGCAGAGAAAATTATTGCTAGTAAATATTGTTTCTTTATGTCCCTCCAGTACTGTTCTCTGTACTCCCATGTTAATTACTCTAATGAGTGGGGCTCATGCAGGAGCACACTGTGATCTGCAGGCAAGCAAATACACCCCAGATGTTTGTCATTTACTTCTATTACTAACTAATGTCCACATTCATAGGGAAATCACAAAATATTGAAGATCAAAATTGATCATTTGCAACACTGAACCTGTGCACTAGTCAATAAATAATAACAAATGCTTTTTTATTTAAACTCTAAAAACTTTTACAAAATTATTCTCAAAACGAAACAGTGCCTCTACCTGTTTTTAGAGCAACTCCATTTACAGTAGGGCTAGGAAAGAAAGAAGCATTAGGATGAGCTAAACAGTCTAGCACAGGGAGCTTAGTGACTGGAGAAGTGCCCAGTTACTGGCTGGGACAGATCGTTCATCAAGCTTCATAGCTTAAACTGTGGAGAAAACAGACGTAAATTAGCTGACTATGCCTGACAGAATTCAATCAATTACCAAGATGTTGGAATATTATTTCTTTTTTATATATATCGTATATACTCAAGTATAAGCCAAGGTACCTATTTTTGTCTACAAAAACTGGGAAAATGTATAAGCAGAGGGTGGGAAATGCAAAGTCAGATAGTGGAGTGTTCTAAATGAGAAAAATATATAGAAAGCACCATTAATAAAGTTAGGAGAACACATGTTCATTGTTATTACAGGATGGGCTTTCAATGCACTTCATAAGATTATTACTACTATATGGGACCAATACATGGAAATGGAAACTTATTTTCATGTTGAATCATAATTTGTGGAGTTTCTAATTGAAACCTTCTCCAGTAACAATTAACAAATATGGTGGTGTAGTGACATTTACATTTCACCAGCCGATGTCGGAAACACATCTAAGCATTCACATCTAAGCTGCCATCGCCTGCAATACAGCGATCAGTGAACACCGGGACGGGTAAGTAGGACTCTGACCCTGACTCGAGTATGTCAAGTTGAGGGGGGCTTTTTCAGCTCATTTTTTGGGCTGTAGAACTATGCTTATACTGGAGTATTTACTGTATTTTTCTGACTATAAGACGGATCATAATACGCACCCTGTTTTTAAAGCGGGGAAAGTAAAAAAATGTTCTAGTCAGTTGGAAAAACTATTTACTGCAATACCCAATTTCAGGCACAAAAATGGTTTGGAGCGCACACTTCAGGCAGAAGGGGAGGGGGAGCAGGCGGTTTTGCACTCTTCTCTCCCTTCTTGCCAGGTGAGCTGCACGGTGATCGTAGCTTCCGGCTGGTCGCTTCCATGTATGTCTCTCTGCTGTACTGCTTCTATCAGCAGGGCTCTGCTGGTAGAAACAGTACTGTACAGATGAGGGATCTAGCTGTGGCCGCATCTCTAATATGACAGCTTGGGAGAGCTGACGGGAAGCCAAGACGCCAAGATGCGACTGAGCAGCTGGGGGGGTTGCACATTCGGACCATAAGACACAGGCACTATTATTTGGAGGTTAAAAGTGTGCCTTATGGTCCAAAAAATACGATATATATATATATATATATATATATATATATATATATATATATATATATATATATTGTGACAAACTGGTCATCTGTCACTGTTTAACCTTCTGGGCATTGCAAAGGGGCGCGGTATCGCACCACGACAATCGCGCGGTGCACGACCAGACCTGTGGCTACTGGAGTGGTGGAAACAGGGGGCTCACAGAGTGTGAGGCCCAGACCTGTTCCTGCTGGGATTCTGAACCTAAGATGTCCATATAGAACTGGAATCAGCCCAGTTTTTAAATAATTTTAAAATAACTTTATTTTTGTCCTCAGCATCCAGACATTTTTTTACACCCCTCACAAACAAAGACTTCTGAACAACAGCATACTACAAATGACACAAAGGGGTCCCATAGTAATTTAAGCCAAAGTGAGGTGAGAGAAACATTTGTCATATACATGTGTATATATATGTAATTCTGCTTACAGTTTCCGATGTCAATCACATCAATTAAATTGTTTACCTTAAAGTTTACATAAATCTCCAACCCCACCTGAAAGCTTTTAGTTTTATGTGGTGCAGGAGAGGAAATTTTCGGATTCTGTGTTCCTTTACCCGCCCCACAAAATGCCCTCACTATCACGCTAGCCCTGACACCTCCTACTATGCCTTATAAATGTCAATTGATTCTCCTGTTTGCATATACGTTTTTATTGCGCCATGTTCTCATGTACTATCCTGAAAAAATATATATATGAACATTCTCCTCTGTCATGGGTGGAAAGGAAGGTAGGCTTGTATAGAAGAATCACTATAGGAACATGTGTTTTTTATGTTGATTTAGAAATAAGATATTTAAAGTCATATAGAAATGTATAATTCCCTGTAAATTAAGCTATCCAGTAATAAGCCATCCATTTGTTTAAATTATAGGGTATTGATTCCTTTGTTGTAAACTGAGCATAAAATTGGAAAGCCCGCCATGGGTCAGGGTGTAAAATTTTAGTTGATCATACAATGGGTGAGAGAAATATTATGTAAAAACAAAATTTTAAAAGTCATATCTGAAAAAGGAAGCACCGTCCATCTCTAGCACCCGGGTGCACCGCATGTACTGGGGTGAATTGGGGGACAACAGCGATCTCACCCCTATGTTGCTACGGACTCTCTCCAGGCCTTCACATCACAGTGCCAATTATACTCCACGATAGTTCTAGGAGCCATCTGGGAGCAGCATCTGCCAGTACAGTCTCTGCCCTAGCCTCCTTCACCCAAGTGCCTTCTCCTAGGCTAGGACTGCCCTTGTCCCCAGCGTGGGGTACAAGGGTGAGGCCTTAGTTACATCTCAGTGCAGGCCTGGTCTTCGGATCCACAGGCCTGAGGCCTGTTTCCCACTGGATCAAGTACACCTCTGCTCTCTGCCACTCTGCTGCTAGGAAGACCCATTTACCATAAAGTCCTTAACTTATATAAGCTTATATTCTCCTCCCAGATGGCTCTCAAGATCACAATATCACATGTTCCAAAGATTTACAGTGACACCTCCCACCTTATGTTTTGCCCAGCAACAGCACAAACACAATCACTGGCATTACTCATGGGGACACAGTTAACCCCTTAATGACCATGGTACAGCACACTACAATCCACCTTCCTACATCTCCACCAGTTGATTGCCATATTTTTTGCACTATGAGATGAATCAGACCACAAGATGCAGCCCATAGTTGTGGAGAGAAAATTTGAAAAATGAAACCAAAAAATTGCAAAAGTTGGCAGGGCTAGACCATGCAGTATTCACTTTGTATTCCCCTAGCCAAGTCAGGATGGATGGTGCCAGGATGAAGTTATTAGTTCCAGCAGAGTGTCAGGGCTGAAACTTTAGCATGTTTCTATAGACTAGCAGTACCCATTCTCTGAACTGATCAATTTACAAAGAGACACATTTTGCAATCTGACACTAACAACTTACCCATGAGCAGCTATTTGCATATGGGAGGAGATATGTGTCTATGTCACAAAATTTATTTACTGCAATGCATTAGAGATGTGCAGTTGAGAAATACTCACAAAAAAATTTCAAAAATCCATATAATATATGTAATGTTTTAGTATTGCTGCAAAAGGTAAAAAAATCATGACTAGGATTCCACAAATTATTTTGTTGCCCATATGTTTTTTTTTACATTAAGTGCTTTTGCAAATGCATATTTATTAAATACCCTAATAAGTCTTGTACAGGAGTTTTTAAAAAGATTTTAGGCTCAGGTTCTTTACTAGTAAACAAAGCGTTTCCATTTCTGCTCTTTTCCTTTTTGTTTCCCAAAGGGTCTATCATACAACTTTTCCCATGTTAATATGTCTATGCCAAAGCTGCCAACTGAAACAGAAGCACAAGAGTTTGGTTCTAGTTAAGAACTAGTAATAAAGCAGTAATAGAGCATCCACAATCTTTGTTTCTTGCAGTATTTGCCGCCCCTATGTCAACTGGCCCATGTTGAAAAGAGGAACAAAAGAGAGGGTGTCCAGACTTAACACCTCTTCCTTTGAAAAAAGTTTTTCCCTGCCTGAGCAAGGACTAGGGGACTTAAATGTGTTTAAAATGAAGTATAAATGTATTGAGGTATGAACTGGTTTGAAATGGTAAGTACCGTATTTTTCAGCATATAAGACGCACTTTTTCGCCCCCCAAATTGGGGGCGAAAAAGTGCCTGGGTCTTATACAGCGAACGCGCGACCCCCGCGGCCACTCGGCCGCCGGTGGTCGCACATTGGCTTTCCGCCAGCTCTCCCGACAGAGGGGAGCTGTCAATTCAGATGGAAGTGCCGATGTTCGGCTCTCCTGTCGGAACTTTTGGCATCCCCTGCATCCCCACCAAGGGATACACAGAGGAGAGCTGTGGGCTGTGTTCGGTTCGGCTGTGGATGGCTCGGCGGGTCGGCGTCCCTGGCGTTCCCGCCAGGGAGGGGGTGCCGATCGTCCCGATGGCGCCCGGGAAACCGGCGCTTTTGGGGCAACCGGCGCCCCCTCCTTGATGGGGGTGCAGGGGGTGCCGACTTGCTGGGCTGTCTGCAGCTGAACTGAACTCAGCCTCCTCTCCCCCCTCCCTCTCAGATCAGTGTAGTGTGACGTGTGTTTAGCTGCCAGTGTACTGCTGCTAGTGACACCTTCTGGCTGAATTGCATATTGCATCCATTAAATTCATTGCATTATCCCAATTGATGTGAAAACCTATTAAATCTTTTTTTTCTGGATTTTCTGCCCTAAAAATGGTGCGTCTTATGTGCCGGTGCGTCTTATAAGGCGGAAAATACGGTAGGTTGCTTACCCCACCCTTATCCAACGGAGGTTATAGTTATCGCTGTTATCTGCCAAGGTAATCGGCAAACTCGGAAGGAGGGAACGAAGGATCACCTCAAGGACACCCAGGCATGTAATGGTAAGCTGCGATGTAGAAGGGTAAAACAATGTCCAACGGATCATAACAGACCAGTTAATAATGATAGGGGAACCAGTTCATAATTCAATACATTTATACTCCTTTTTAAACACACTGAATATTAATATGTTTATGTGCAGGCCTATTTAGCATCTATGGGAACCCCCTGAAGAAAAATGGGATTTAAACATATGTCGGGGTTATTCCGTATAATGATCCATTATTGGGACCCACCTGTCCTTCATCCATAACCTTGTCGCAACACGAAGGAGACAGTTCAGCATGCTTTTTGTACCACGTGTGCTTTAAGGACATTAAACACACAGAAGATTTGTTCTTAATAATTTTATTTTACTTAGTTGGATTGATATCCTTTTCTCATGTTATATTTGACATACGCCTTTACTTTATTGGACCAGAATTATATGTATGTCCCCTAGGCAAAAACTTTTTTCAAAGGAAGAGGAGTGTTGAGTCTGGACACAGGACCTCTAGTCCCAAACCCAGAAATCGACAACCCTCTCTTTTGTTCCTCTTTTCATTACAATTTGGGATGTTTGCCAGCCAAACTAGATAGGAAGCCATTGATCGCCCCCTCGTTCAACTGGCCAATGTTGTCACCCTGATTCCCCTGTGGTGTTCTGCCTGTGTTACACTCCCCTCCTCCACTTTTTTTTTCCACTTCTTTACTTCAATGATATCTGCCCATTTTGGCTGGTAAGGAACACACAGTTTGCAGAGTTTTCATCTGCAATACGTTTTGCATGAGCAGTGCATGCAAAACGTATTGCAAATGAAAACTCTGCAAACTGCAAAACTAATGCAGACTGCAGGGCATTAATGCAAACACAGAACAGTGTTGCGGTACAGCAACACAAGCACGGCTACTGGGAAAGGGTCCTTCAATATAATGCAACACAAAGACATTTTAGATGACTTGCTGAGCATTCATTATTCTTAAACCTCATTCTTAAACCACTGCTGCTGGCGAAGAAGAGGAGGGGAGAACAAGAGCTCCTTCAGCTCTGCTGGCCGTACAGAAAGCCACGGCCACATCTCCCAACTTCGCCATGTTAAAGCTCCCACTGGTGAAGGAGCAAAGAACAAGAAACCCAGGGCCGGGACAAGGTCCACCAACAACAGAGGCTGAGCTGCCCAAGTGCGCCCTCCCCCCTCCTCATCCTCCATGTACCATGATCTGGATGAATGATGAAAGTGTCATCTGTGAGGTGATTGTGGGTGAAGTGTAGAGGAGACATTGCTGGGACCACCGGCAGCAGAGGAAGCAATAAGATATTATCTTAGTATTCACCAAAACCGTTAACCCCCCCCCCCCTCCCTCATCCTCCATGTACCATGAGTCTGGTGAACATGAGAACTTCCCAGACAGGAATGTCATCTGTGAGGTTATTTTGGGGGAAGTGTAGAGGAGACATTGCTGAGACTTCGGCAGCAGAGGAGTAATAAGAATATTATTTAGATTACAACCCAGTAAACCCCGTCATGTCTGTCCTCAATTCTCGCATATACCATGAGCTGGATGAACGAGAACCTTCCCAGACAGAAAGTGTCATCTGTGAGGTGATTGTGGGTGAAGTGTAGAGGGACCTTGCTGGGACTGGTGAATCAAAAAGGCAATAAGATTTATCTTCTATTACACCCGGTAAACCCCCCCCCCCCCCCCTCCTCATCCTCCACTACCAATGAACCTGGATGAATGAGACCTTCCCAGACATTGAAGTGCATCTTTGAGGCCGATAAGATATTTATATTAGAATATATAGAGCAACTCCCGCCTGTCAGAGCAGGGGGGGGGGGAGGACATAGAGACTCACAGGGATGGGGAGGCCGGCCGGCATACAGAATCAGGGAGCCGTCCCTGAGGGGCCAGCCCCGCCCCACAACGCAGCGTCGGCTCACATATCACTGCAAGGTATGCCGGGTCACTCTCGATAGAATACATAAGTGATGAGAAAGGTATATACCTGCTAGGTATGCTATGTCCTCCCTGTTAGAATACAAAGTGTTGAAGGTATATATCACTGCTATGTAAGTTCCAGGTTCCTCCCTAGATAGCATACATAGTATTGGAAGGCATATATCACTGCTATGTAGTGCTGGCTCCTCCCTTATAGAATAATAGTGATTGAAAGGTATATATCACTTCATTATAGCTGGTTCCTTCCTGATAGAATACAATAGTAATGGAAGTCTATTCACTGCGAGTAAATTGTCGGTTCCTCCCTGATAGAAATCCATAGTGAGGGAGGTATATACAGTATCACTGCTATGTAGTGCCGTTACCATCCCTGATAGAAGACAAAGTCATTGGTAAGGTATACTATCCTGCTATGAGTTCCA
>CM070034.1:97204623-97220341 GCA_036250615.1 Ptychadena robeensis
CCTAAAGAAAATACTTGATTTAATGGCTGCACGTGTGATTTATATTAGCCATCTGTTTACCATTATAGCTCCTGCCAAACTAATAGTTACTGTAATTTCAGAACAGGCTATTGTTGAATTGCGACCTGTAAATAAGCAGATATGTTTTGAAGGCAATTTATTCATCTGTTGTGGGGTAGCATGGGTACTGTCAGGTACTGTTTAATTGTTTCCAAACTTGGCCTCCAATTCTATTAGTTGTGAAATTTTCACATTTTATTGGCAACTGTTTCTACAACAAGACAAGTCAAGAATTATGTCTTAGTGGTGAGGAGAATTTGGCCCCACAACGGACATTGGCTGTGGCTGCTATACTCCTAGGCATCTTCTCCACACATTAGTTTTTAATGACTGAATTACAAAATCATGATCTTTCAATTGCTAATTAAACAATACATTCATTTTAAAAATGAATTTTCTGAAAAGATTAATTTTTTTTTACCACTTTTACTTTTCTTTAACTGAAAGTCTAACCAGTCTAACCAGTTTTAAATTTGAAACATGTATTTTCCATATGATGAATGAACCATAAGCTGTTCAGGTTGCTAGAACTGGTTATGGGCACCTTAAAAATTTGCATTTGAGTTTTTATAGTCGCTGCTATCAAAACCAGCTGTAAGTGAAGACACTCCTACTACTTCAGAGAGCAATAAACTGTATATAAATCCAGGTAAAAAATAAAATAGATTGCAACCTATCAGTTTTAAGAAGTTTATTCTCTTTTTAGGTGCTTTTGATTTATTGTTACCTGGTGATTGAAACAATAATACACATCATGCCTGGTGCACAACTTTCCATTGTAATGCAATTTTTAGCAAAATGCCAACATATGCTATCAAGTCTAAAGCTAGACACACTTGGCTCGATTTTTTAATAGATTTGAGCACAAACCGAGCACCATGTGCATTGACGGCACTCGATTGTACTCTAATAAAAAATAGACATCACTTCCTGTATTTGTAAAGCCGAAGTGGCCATCCGCCTCAGCACTTCTGTGTTCCAAATACCAGAAGTGACACTGCACAACGTCACTTCCTGTAAGTTTTCCCTTATTACATAATTAAAAACTTGACAAGTATGCTTTCAATGAACCAAGTTTTAGGATAACTTCACACACTCCATTATATCTATGAAGGAAAAATTAAGCAAAGAGTTTACAATAGGAACTGTTAAATGAACAAACAGATATGCTTTCCATAAAAGACTAATAAAGTCTAATACTACTAACCATTTTAAATGGTTAAAATGTATGGTGATCGTCAAGTACAGTTGGAATGATGCATATGTACTGAGAACCAAAAGGCATAGTGCAGGTGGTAAAAAAAAAAAAAATTATAATAAAAAAAAAAAGCACTGTACTTTTTTATTACACCAGCTCCACATGAAATGGAATACAAAGAGGGTTCCACATGAAAATCACCATATAAAAATATGTAGACAAGGGTGTGGAGATGAGCAAAAAGAAAAACATGTGTTTCACGCCTATAATTCTCTTTGGACACATTGAAATACATTTGTTTTTGTAAAGGTTGGCTTTTAAATCACCCTAAATTTTATTATTTCTTATAATAAAGCCTTGCTTTTTTATTCAACATATGATGTTATTGTTGCTAGGACTTGCCCCTGTTATTTGAATGATTTAATGTCTGCAATAATATTAAGACTCTTGCTGTTGAATATTGTAGTGGTGATTGATATGCAGCATGCTAGCTTCTGAACTAAACTACTCATATGATCATACATACATCCCTCATTGTTTTCAGCTCTCATGCCTTTGCACAATGCAGAAAGTCAAAAGATATTGTGTGTGCATATCCTTTAGACAAGGAGTGCCCAAAAGTAAGATTGCGATCTACTGGTAGATTGCAAAGGCAATGGGAGAAGATCACAGAGCCCTGCCCTTTGTTTTTTTTCGAATCTTTATTAACAACTAGTAACGTATCGGCCAAAAATATACAGAAATGCAAGGTAAATAATATACGATATATTTTAAATATAAAAAATATAAATACATACTTGATATGTATTTAAATAAATATATGTTTTATGGTGATTTTTTTTATGGTCTGTAGAGGATTTTGACTTTTTAAAGTCATTTTAAAAGTAGCTTGCAAATAAAAAACAAAGTGTGGGCACCCCTGCTTTAGACAATGACAGAACATTGCTTGACAGAATTGCTTTACATTGTCTCACTGGTGGAGGTATGCAGACTTTTTACACAGAGGACCTGGTTATGTGAAAATAAAGGTATCTGGGGCTGATATTCAATCATGACATTAACATTAAAAGCAAATAAATGTTACCATGGGGCAGATATCGCTTCCTTCACACATACTTGGCATTTTTATTTGAAAGCCTTAGCCAGCCATTCACTGCCATATGACAGATAATAAAGACTACCCCTAGGTATACTGGGACCTGCTGTTCTCCCAGTTGTCCCACTATTGTTCATTTCAGTGAGCAGGGATACTCTGCTTGTTGAAGCAGCCAGGCAGACACAACATGGTGTACCATTCATTGTAGGGGGGATTCAAGCCAAAGCCCCTGCTAGAACTGAAATTGCAGCTGTGGTTCTTGAGGGAGATGTTGTGCACTGGTGGGAAGTTTGGTGTCACCTCTCCACTAGTAGTGAACTGGATCTCCTCTGCATTGATTTTGACTGAGGCTGTGGGCCAGTGGAAACTTGAACAAGGACCGCATTTGGCCTCTTGGGACGATTTCTGACACACCTGTGGTATTTGATCGTAAATCATGGTCCCATATCATATGCAGCCATCCCAGTTTTCGATCAATCCCTCTCGAAAACAGGGATATCAACCATGATCGTAAATCATGGTCAATGTCCATTGATTTGCATGTAAATTGCGGGTCTCCATGCAAAGCATGGGCTGAGCTGGAGCTGCGATATCTGACAGCAGCATGATGACGTCATCACGCTGATGCAGGGAACATCAGATGGCTCCAATATCGAGCCGTGTGTTCCCTACTTTGGCCTCATGGGGGCACTTCCATAGGTTAAATCCAGACAGGGGTTAAAAACAATTGCTATCTGAATCCAATTTGAAAATTAATTTTATGTTTGAGGTTTTTTTTTTTTTTATAATAGGGAATACAGTACTTAGGGTTATTATAATTACTTTTGACATAGACCAATATCTCAATAATTTGTGCATGGATCTATGCGTCTGTTAGTATTGTTACACTTATCCTGCACATTTCCATGTGTTATGGAAGGCTTGCGTAGCTATGAATTTATCTTGCATCCTGATATGATACAGCCGCCATACTTATTGCATGTAGCCATGCCAAGTTATCTTCTCTGTGATATCAGCCTCCTTGTTCTCTATTTGATTAAAGGAGGAAGCATGTGACTAGATGAATGATGAAGTTTGTCAGACTTGATTGCTGGAGATTACAGGCTTGTGGCTTAGGCCCTGCCTTCTTCCTCTTGGTCACGGTTTCCAGGGAGACTTAATGTTGTGACAACCTGCTTTGAGAACGTGGTGTCACTGCAGATTAAAGACCATAGAAGAAAAGGGAGAAAAAAAATTCTAATGACACAGACTACCAGGGAGTGATAGTAAAGAGTAACAGTAATTGATTATTAGCAGCAGAAACTAGTCACACAGAGTCAGTGATGGTGAAACAGGTAAACCTGACTGAGCATGAAGCAGACAGTAAAGAGTTATAGATAGCAGGTGGTAAGAGTTAAGGGCATTGAAAAGGGTGTGTATGTTTACCTGTCCTTATTCTGCCATCAAGCATACTGGCCGTACATCGTAAACACACTGGCTACATTACAAAAGGTGAGTAGGATGGCTGAAGTGAGGAAGTGGTTGCTATTTGGAATTAAGAAAGGGGGGGGGTTGTTGTTTGGATGGGAAGGTTACTGTGCAACCCTTACCTCTCTAGGATACTGGACAGGGTTGGGTAGTCTATCATTAGTTTGACACAGGTTCTCTGCATAGTGCATAGAGGCTCACAAGCACTTTACCTAAAGTGTCATAAAAAAAGTTAGACTAACTTCACTCTCAGTCAGCTTGATTTGGGAATATAAATTTGCCAATGTTTGGACCTGAACTTAGTTCTTTGTTACTATTTAGACCTGTGGGTAAATCTCTTACTATATAGACTTGTGAGTGAAGCTTTGGGATACACTCCTTGTATAGGTGTAAAGGACCTGCTAAGTCTCATGGATGGACAGTTTCTATAGACCATATTCTTCCTCTGTAAGTAATTGTATTATCATGTTTAATTCTATATGGGTTGATGTTTGTATTCTGATAATGTTTTCCCTTTTTATTTTTAGTTACAGCAAGATGGGCCTGCTTTGCCTTCCTACAATGCTCTGGCTGATATTCTTCCAGACCCTTGGATTCAGCAGACACAAAGAGAACAGAAGCCTGCAGATGCAGGGCTTCAACAACTTTCTAATACAAACTTTCCTCAACACCACCTGAGGTACAGTAACCCTTCTGTATATGTGACATGTAGGCAGACCATTACATTTAACAGTATAGCTCCAGATTTTCTTTTAGAGGCATAAGAAGCAACATGCATTTGTTGATTATTTATTTAGTAATAGAAATAGAATATATACTGTGTTTACTGTAATGGCACACTTTGTGGTTCTAAAGCTCACCAAACATGGGTCATTTTTTTTCTGTTTGGTCCACTTAAAAAATCATCAGTTTAAGTCCTTCAATAGGAAAAAAATAAATTTTTTACTGAATCGACCACAAGATAAAAATCTAGCATAAAACCTCAAGAGCCATAATCAGGTTGAAAAACTTCAGTTGACTTTTATAGCTTGCATGTTTGTTTTTTTGTTTCTTTTTACTTTAGGACCAGCAAACTGGTAAATAGTGATGGCCGAACATCGGCCAGGTACATTCGTGAACAGGCGAATCAGACATTAAGAAAAGTCCGACGTCCACCTGTTCGCAGGGAAATTCAAATTCCCCACCTGTTCGCAGGGAATTTGAATCGGAAAAAAACTGAAATGATGTCACTTCTGGCATCTGGAACGCACAGTTCCGGTTTAAGACGATTTTTTTCACTAGAGACCGGGTAGAGACTGGGTTCTTTACCCGGTCTCTAGTGAACATATTCTTCCACTGGATGGATCTTGCTGATCCGGCTAAGCAGAGAAATAATAATCTTCTTCTTGCCGGCGAACATGGTGGGTCGAACACCCGTACTGTTCACTGGGAGAAGAACATTGCATGTTTGCAGCCGAACTGTCCGCAAGGGCTTTTTTCTCCAAAAACAGGCCTGCTCACACCTTGTTTTTATGTGTCTTGGGCAATGCATATTGAGCATGTTCAAAAATTTCACATTATGTCCATTGGGCACGTTCTAATAGTAAACTAAAATGCATGTCAATGGGCGTAAAGTGGTTAGGTCTTGTCCATAAAATTGAGTTGTTGACACACATCTTTGGATCCAATTTTTAGACATTTGATCTACAATTATCCCTACCTATTCTGTTTTCATTTTTAGTAATCATGTGGAACTACCAGCTCCTGTACCAGATCCTGTAATGGAACATCAGGAACAAGTATGTGCATATACTGAATATTGTGGGTTTTTTAAAAAACATTTTCCAGTTACATATTTACAACATAAGGCACCAAGCATTATTCAGAGGTGGTAAACAAGTATTCATTACAAGCCCGAGGGTCTAGCTGTTGCACTTTCTGTTTAGTGCAATATGTCAGGTTTAGTTAAAAAGTCAAAAATTGGGAGCAAATATTGAGCAATATTGAACTATGTATGTTCCTTAGTCACAGAAAAATACAGTTATGTGCGGGATGTACAGTATAGGTGTATGTGTTATATATGCACACATATAAAATAAATATATATACTTGTGTATATTAGTGTTGAGCTTGAATATTCAAATTGTGACTATATATAACGAGAATTGGAGAATCAAAAATTCGCAAATAAAGCGTCGGATATTTGCACTTTAAAAAATTAGCGATATTATGCTTGTGGCAATGCATGAATCGCAATGGGAAAATAAATGTGACATTCAAAGTAGGCTTGGATTACATTTGAAAATCTCCCTTTAAACTGATATATAATATATAATAATTTATCGTAATAATTGAGCATACATTATAAGGCTACCAGTTGGCTTTTTAAAGACGTCCATAAATGTAAATAGATGGAAACAAATATATCTTTGTATTGCACTGTGTTTTTGGCCCTGTTTGGTCCTGTGTCTAATTTTGCATAATTCAAATGCATTTGAAGAGAAATCCACTCAATAAACATACTAACGTAAACTACATTATACATTGACCATCACCATCCTCCATAGTTATGGATCTCCCTCTTCTGGACACAAACTGAACTTCAGCCAGTTGAATCTTTCAAATCAACTTGAACAATGATAGACACCAGGGATGTATGAAAAATCATGTCACTTGTGGGTTAATACAGAGAAGGACAGCATAGTTACAGTTTTTTTTAGTATGCCCAGTTTCTTTGCTTTTTGTCTTTAGGTTGGTAAACAGCATTTCACTCTAAATACATAAGTTGTATAAAAATATTTATTGTATAAGTAAATTGTGTTTGGATCGGTTAGAAGCCCAGGTTTTCGTTGTTTGTTGTGTCTTTTATTTAGGAAGATTCTCCTTCCTGATCTCCACTGTCACCAGGAAAAAAATTAGGGTAAATCCAAAGTATTAAGTTGCCATCATAACAGGAATTGAGGAGAAATGTATACATTTTTTTTCTGTAACAATTTCTCAAGAGGGGATTTTATTGCAGAAGTTTGAACGGACAGGGGAGCCTAAGCCTAAGAGGCTGGAGCTGCTGATTGCCAATTTAGAGTGAATACAGTACATGTGTTTAGTGAAATCAGAGTTCAGCTATACCAATCTTATCACACTATGTTACGTTTGTGTAATGTTATGAACCATTTTAAAAGTGTATATTTTTTATTTGTTTCTCTTCTCCATCTTACAAATAGGAGTTGGCAAATTATCGCCTAGCTATGCAGCGCATGGCTGATGACATCATCACTCTTCGTCGTCAGATGAGTGGACTGGAGGCAGAAAACAGTGCCCTTCGCAGTGAACGTAGTCTAAATCAGGATCTAGGACGCAGGCTGCTTAGTGACACAGACATCGATGTCATGACCAAAGCTGAATTAGCTGACCGGTTAGGTGAGCAAGTAATTTATTTGTAATAAGAACGTAATCTGATTTTACCCTGTCCAATTTAATAGTGGTGAGCGGCATAGGCAATATTCGAATTTGCGATATTTTACGAATAATTCTACTAATATCATGTGCTATTTATTTTCGCATTGCGAATATGTATTCGCAATCCCTGCCCATAAGCATCCCAATGGCGAATGTCCACCGCTATAGTCGCGAAATGTGCAAATTTTTGAATAGCCAATATTCGCCGAATATATTAGCAAATTGAATATTCGAGCTCAACACTACAATTTAAGAGAATTCCAAACAATTTTTAACCACATCTGAAAAACCAGACTTGAAGTATATGTAAAGTCAAGCAGACTCTTTCGCAACATTTGTTAAATGGTGACAGTGTCTCCTTAAAGGTTGTTTTGTTTAATCAAACTTAACTCAAGGGTTTAGGATTTAAACAGTGATGCATTTGCTTGTTTTATATAATCACATACTCCCAAACTCTTTCTGAGCTGGACCCAAGCATATTTCATGTTAATTTAGTAGAATGTACATTTGATGCAAATAACATATAGTATGTTCTCCATTTTTTATTAGTGAGTTTGGCTGCTTAGAATTTCTGCTGGTTTAATGGCTATAGCAGTATAAACGTTTATTAGCAAAGAGAAAGCCCTCTGTAACCCTAGGTTAGCAGAGAATGACCTCAGAGTATTCTTGTATTTGTCTTCCCCTCATAGTGACTCTGAAACAAAAACTAGCAAGTGAAACATCAGAGCTGCGCAGCATGAGAGATAGGGTACACCAACTGCAAAATGAATTGGTTAGGGTAAGTCTTGTGATGTGAAATGTTGTTAATTTTAACACATGTTGATTGTTGACATGTTGACACATCTATATGCATTTTGCTTTGGTATCCATTAATGCTGAAAACCAACAAAATGGTCTGTAACATCAATAGCTAGTAAAAAAGCTTTCTTGCACTTCTTGTTAGAGTCTGACAGAACAGGAAAAGGGTGCAATGTGTGTGCATGCTTCAACCACTTCTGCCTAGACCAGGCCCACAGCAAATTTTGCAGGCCACTTTAGGGGGCCTCTTACCCACCATGTGGTCCAGGATTATTTGACCCTATTGGAAACAACTCATGATGCCCTGTTTGTTAACAGACAGCAAGAAATCTTTCTACATCCCACTTGCAAGTCGATTCCCTGCTGTTCTGAATCAGGATATCAGTGGGAAAAGGATAGGGGGTTGATTTACTGAGAATCATGAAGGTAATGGGATACCTGGAGAACGTTTTTAAAATGTACCCAAGATTCTTAATTAGTCTCCCACTCAAAGACCTGGACAGGAATGCCCACCTGGCCAGGACTGATGACTTCATTTCTATCAACACCAGCCTAAATGTTCCCATCGTGCCAGATTGTATGTCCATGGGGTCCTGGTTTGAGTAGGAGGGGGGTGCACAAATGCTTGTTACCTTCCCTTTATCCGCCGCCTAGGCCTTATGCTACAGCCTGAAAGGACAGAGGAATTCTGGTGACAAAAAGGAGGGTGGGGGTTACATCAATTTATATTTTTTTTAAATCCCCCCTTAATAAATATGTTTTTTTTAGCTAATGTTCATGTGGTAAAATTGCCCTTCAGTGCATTGTTACAGGCATCTACATGTGCTGCCATTGTCATCAATGTAAACCGTAATGTGTGTCAACAGACATGAAAAAAGGGACATGCACCTTTTCAGAAACACAATGAAAAAAGCAGATGTGAACTAAACTATTGAAGAAGTGCAAGTGTGGAATAGAGCCTGTAAAATGCACAAACAGCGATTTCCATTAAACATTAGACATAAAAAAAATCTTTGTGTTTTAAAAAGGACAGTTGAAACAAAAAAAGAAAGAAAAGGAATACTTCAATATATATATAGTTTTGGTGTCAACCCCAATAGTCTACATATCAAGCTTAATAAAGAAAGGGCTTTTAATCGACAACTAAAACCTTAGTAAAAATATTTTTTTTTACCAAGTTCATATAAAAAAGAATTTTTTGTTAAAAGTATTTACAATCATAGTTCCTCTGTTCATAGTATTAACTTTAAAAAGGTAATTGTCCATTTGCAATGATGTCAATGCCGCAGATGTGCTTGCTCTGTGAAAGCATTTTTAGAGTAAATACTTCTGGAAATGTTGTCTTAACCTAAATCCAACTGCTTCTAACATACATTAATAATTCACATATTAATGCATGCTATTAGACCAAGTGGCATCATGTCTTCTTTTCCTTGCTTAAATAAATAAATAAATTAGTGAGCTTACCTTAGACATATCAACTTTCTCCTTTGTTGTGATAAGACTTATATATATATATATTCTTTCAATAATTAAGTGTCAGACACCAAGTAACATAATTACCACCCTTAAAACTGTCAATAGATATGTTACTACTACGCTTTTTTCATTGTGTATAAAGACTGTTGAACAACTCTTGTCCAATGTTATCAGCAGTGAACAGCCCTGAAATAACTGGAGCAAATGACAAGGTTTTTTGTCTGTGCTGTAATTTATGAGCTCCAGAGCTTTGTTATGTCTTGGCCAGTAACCAGCTTATATACCATCTCAAGTCAATAAGAATTTCATTATACATAATGCAGTGCTCTCCCTTAACAGGACAATGTACTCATGTGGAATTCAGTGTATCGATCCATTCTCAGCAAACTTCCTTATCTTAGCATTATGCTTTGCTAATGTTATTTTCCAGAGAAATGATCGGGAGAAGGAACTGCTCCTGCTGCAAAGAGTGCACCAGCAGCAGCAGGCTGTACTTAGCCAGTACCACCAGCGATTGAGTAAGGCCAAAACCTTACAGGACACTGTACGGAAGCAGGAGAAGGTGAGACTCAGCTTTCTGGGTTCAAATGTTTCAAAAACATAATGCTGGGCAATATGATATGGCCATCAACATCCCGTAATCCTTGAAATGTGAACTTTGTTATATCACCCAGTCTTTATCCCCTTAATATCCTTAGGATTTGTTTACCCTGTAAAAGACACCCACTTATGTGATATAATCATAGAGGGCCCTAGGTTATTATGAGAAAGGCAATACCTAAGCTGGCCATACACGGGTCAATTCCTGTGCGATAGGCGAACGATTAATGGCAACTCAACTAATAGATGCGCACCACTTTGGTCCCCATCCAAAGTAATGGCAATCAAACAGGGATTTACCAACATGTCAGACCCCTGGTTAATCAACAATTCTTTGGAGTAGGTGGACTGTGTTCGATTCCTTGAACAATTGTTCCCCACTAACACGCGCGTCGATTGATCGATCGATCGGTCGGGAACGTATGGGTACCTTTAGGCAGAATAAACTCATTGTATTTTTAGGAAGAAAGTATTTTTCATAAGATGCAAGTATTTTGCTGTCTACTAATGTGACTAAAGTTTCGAAAAGTACATTGTACTTCATAAATCATAGTGTCAGTAAAGCTATGGATGCAGTTCTAGGGGCATTAACTATCAGAATATCCTATTATCCTGGAATGCACACTGTGTCCTTACAATCCTCCCCTCTTTTTAATTCTCAATTCACTATGCATATATCTGTTAACACTCATCACTCAATATTTCTCTTTGAATGTTATACATTTTCTGTAAAGATATAAAAAACATTGGGCAGAAAAACACTTACCTCTCCATATTCCTTAATCGCCTTGGTGGAAGAGGGTCCCAATACATGGATCGATTCTTCGTTCAATTCCAGAATCTAACGTGGCCACCCTTTCAATCGACCCCACTCAAAGAAAACTTAATCAACCAGGGATCCAACATGTGGGTAAATCCCTGTTCAATCAGGAACGATTGCGCAAAGTGATGCGCATTGATTCGCTTCGATCGACGAATGCTTAAGTGCAGCGGGGTGATGTCACTATGGACAACTTGTGTATGGGGACCCTAACACAGGTCAATTGTTTCCAATAGCAAATTTGCATTGGCCTTGTTTTTATCCAGGTAATTGAGAAAATGGAAAAGCTCCTTGACAATAAACTCAGGGATGAAAAGAAGAATCGTCCTGACAAAGGAGATAGAGGTAAAAGTATGAACAATGTGTGTATATATAAGATAGGAATACCTGCTAATATGTGTACCATGCACAAACCATTGTGTTCACCTCAAATATTTTTCTTGTCATGGAGACTTTATTTTATTTCTTTGACCATATAACTATTCCACTCTTTGTCCTTATGACTACTGACACCTGGAATTTAAAAGTGAAGGAAAACCAAAAGTATGAGTTTTCACCTAAATATATAGAATGGTAATGGAATAACACTTGATTACCTATGATTTCCTGTTGTGTCTATAGGACAGGAAGTACAAAGACTGATAATACTTGGGGTTCTCACTAAAATTACAAACCTGCTTATTATGTCCTTTAATTTTTGTCAGCTCTTCAAATCACGTGCTGCCTTTTCAAGAGCAAAATATTAAGGAAGTAATCTCCAATAATTATTTGACCATAGATCTGTTAAATAGAGGAACCTCGCAGTTAGGGTTATGTAGGGTTATGCCTGATCTTATTGGCCCACTAGTGAACCTGTTTGCTTCTAGGCACTGCTTGTAGTCTTCCTCAGGTTCCTTCTATAAAAGCCTGTTATTTAGTGGGAATACATAGCATTTAAATAATGCAGTAGATATTTAGTTTTTCATATTTGTGACAGTGATGACTTGTTTGATAGTTTTCTTATACTTTGGATAAAGTGTTGCTTTCCTCCAGAACTGGTGTAAGATGTATAGCTTGCCATAGGCACATGAAAGGGAGCTTTAATCATAATCTAGGGAGTAAATGTGCAGTCTGAGAAATAGCTATGTAATAAGACCTAATACAAATGAAAGAGAACACAAAGAATGACAGCTGAAAGTGAGCACATTAGGGAGCATGTTTAGCGTGGAAACATTGAATACATCATTGTAAATTCATGTTTGACATCTGAAGGATTTTTTTTCTGTTGTCATCTAGCATGTTTCAGCCAGTTCCAAACTGAGCAATGCTGCAGCCTTCACCTAGACCATTTACCAAAATATGTAATCTATTGTACCAAATAAAAGCAGTAGCACTACTTTATTGGACATATATCTAGTGAGAAAAGTATTACAGAATACCAGTAATCCAGGATTGTAATTGTGTGATATTTAATCATTATTTATTATAAATATTATGTGTAAAAGAAAATTATTTTAATCAGTTAAGTTTTTGATACCACTCTATTTGTGGTAAAATATTAAGAACAATGAGGCAACCCACCTAATTGAAAAACATTCACTAAAATGACAATATTACATCCCTCTTTGCAGATGCAACTTCATATGTATATGCAATGGTGTTCTACATTAAGTAAGGGTTCTTGGTAGTGGACAAATCTCCATGTCAACCTAGTCAAAATGTAAAGAGATAACAGCAGCAGGCAACTTGTTGTCTGTTTTATCCAAATGAAACCATCAAATAGGGTTGAGCCATTCATCTTTTGGATATGTTTAGGCGTTATCTATTTGGTTCAGTACACAAGCAACTTCTTTTAGCAAGTCTGATTAGGACTTCATCTAAATATTAAAAAAATACCAGCATTACATGTTCCTGGCTGCATGTTCATATTAACCAAGCTAAAAGATATACTGTAAAACAAACCATATTTATTTTTCAGGTTCTGAGTTAAACAAACATATATGGAACTTTTATATCTATAGCCTTTAATAGTGGTATTAAATATCAATGACATGGTGGCTCAATAAAACTTTTTTGGTATCTATAGGCTTTAGTTAGATATAATCACTCATTATACACCTGTTCTATATGCAGTAAAGGGAATGTAAACAGTTCTGTAAATCTTCACATTCTTTGTAACCATGTGAGCCACAGAAAAATAATATTGTAGATATATTAATTGATAGTTAAAACTAAAGCCACCCATACACGTGTAGATATGCCATCAATTTCCCAAAGATGGATCTGCCTGAACGTTCGAGTGGGAATTGATGTGTCAGTGGCTCACCTTGTCATTCCTGTCCCTTTTGCCAGTAACCGCAAGCAGCGTGGTGACGTCACCACGCTGTGATTGATCGCCAGCTAAACAAATGGGAATTTAAACATGTATAGTAATGGGGATGATGCAAAAAGTAAAAAAGTGAAGAGAATGAATATTACTGTTATGTGACCATATGATTTAAAAAATAACACAAATCAAGCCTTCTTAAAACAGAAGGTATTTACACGGCCCAATCCAGCACAAAACTGTAGGTGGAAACAACCTTCCTTTTGTCGGACAGTTGGCGAGCCATTCAAATATGCCTTTTCGCCCCCATCAGCCAATGCACATCCAGAAACCGCTGGGTGTACCATTGCAAAATAAGCCTTTTGGTACAGAGCCATTTATTTCCAAACTGCAACTACATCGTTTCAGGCTACTTGGCCATCATCAGTGCAAGTGCCTGGAAACCATGGCTCGATTGTGTGGGGCTTGGAAGCCGCACACAGAGAGTACCCTTGAAGGTTATGTGGAGAAGGGATGAAGGAATCAAAAAGCCCTCACTCGAGCATTGCCATGCACAAATCAAGCCTTCTTAAAACAGAAGGTCTTTGACACGCCCAATCCATTCACAAATTCCCACACTTTAGGTTGAAGCTTCGTTTTGGGGGACAGTGGTCGGAGCTGCAAATTATCTTCCTTGTTCGCCGCCATCAGCCAGATGCACATCCGAACCGCTGGTTCATGCAAATATGATGCCTTTTTGGTACAGATCCAGTTTATTCCCAACTGCATACAGCTGTTTCAAGGCTACTGGCCATCATCAATGTGCAGTGCATGGAAACCATGGCTCTTGGTGTTGGGCTTGGAAGCCTACAAGAGAGAAAGTACCCGTGAACGGTTTATGGTGAGAAGGGATAAAGAATCAAAAAGCCCTCAACTCGAGCAGTGCATAGCACAAATCAAGCCTTCTTAAAACAGATATTATTTAAAAAATAATAAACATTTATGTGCACAGCAATGACAAACAACAAAGCATGTGTTGATGTTTGTGTGTGTCTGTATCTAAAACATTGTGGCAAGAGTAAACTAAAGTACTTAAATATTTGACTAAGGACCAGACTGATGACACAGCATTGAACACTTATGCTGTTTCTGAATTTGTTTTAAGGAGCTCGAGTTGATGCTTTACAAGGAGAAGTTTATGCTGCATTACTAGTAGAGAACACACGTTTAAGGGAAGAACTAGATAAAGCTCGACAACCAACGACAGTGTTGACTCAGATCCATCCGGTGAGTAGAATATAGTTCATAGGGCATAGTATTACATCCTAATAGCAGTTAAATATACAGAATCTGTCCAAGTGTGCATTACAAATATAAGTTATGCTGCTATTATATGAGAAGAACTCTGGGTAATATAACACTATGCACAATAGTGTACAATTTTGGAAATCATATACACGGATCAGCCATAACATTAATTTCACATGCCTAAAATTATGTAGTTTCCCTTAAATAGCTCTGACTGGGCTTGACATGGGTTCCACAACACATCTGAATATGTTCTGTACATACATCAATTAAACTTCAAGCACATTTCACATATGCATGTTCATTTCTTTGAAATTGAAGGACACACTTGCAATTTTCCTCAGACTATTCCTAAACATTTTATCAGGGCAGGGAATCCTGTTAAACAAGGTCTCACACCGATTATATTTGTTGAGCCATGTGCAGCTCAGCAGTACTGCTTTGTTCCTGACTAGTGATGATGAGTGGCATAGGCAATAGTCGAATTTGCGATATTTCGCAAACAATTCTACTTATATTCGATTCTAAATCCGTAAATATTCGCAATTGCCTTCAAAATGAATGGTCACATGTGCTAATTATTTTCGCATTGCGAATATATATTCACAATCCATGCCAATAAGCATTCCAATGGCGAATTTAGCGAATATTCGAAATTTGCAAATTCTCGAATAGCCAATATTCACCGAATATATTCGAGCTCAACACTATTCCTGACCTAGCCAGAATTTTTCGACTTGCTAACTTTGTGAGCTAATTGCAAAGCCTCTGAACATGGTATCATCACCAAAATTGCTGGAGATGTAGAAAAGGGTGGTGGGAACATTTGAAAAAAAAAAGTTTTGCTCTAGCACATGTACTTTTTGCATAAATTAAGTTTAAAGTTAAAGTCGAAATTCAGATTTTCGAAATTTTTACTTGACTTTGAACTTTATTTGTGCAAAAACTATTTGTGTTAGAGACATGGTTTCTTTTTTGTAGTATATCTCCAACCCTTCTCTACATCTACAGAGGGGGTCAGGATTGCAGCACTGGAGAGGAGGGTCAGGATTGCAGCCCTAAAGTGGGTGCAGGATTGCAGCACTGGAGGGGGGTCAGGATTGCAGCACTGAATAGGAGGGTCAGGATTGCAGCACTGAAGGGGGGACAGGATTGCAGCACTGGAGGGGGGAC
>CM070034.1:97225850-97246127 GCA_036250615.1 Ptychadena robeensis
CCCCCCCCCCCCCCCCCCTGGAATACCTCCACGCCCCCCAGTTTGGTAACCACTGCCTTAGCAAGACCAAAATTGATGTCTTGTAGCACTAACAGGGCTTTTCAGGCACCAAGATTAATCATACAATATAATATATAATAAAAAGTATTTTATACAAGAAAGGACCATAGAATGAAAAATATACATTACCTGAAAATTTGCATGGATGTAGTCTCAGGGGTTAACTGGTAACTACCATGCAGGGGTTCAAAGATTTATGAGTTCAAAATAGGATAAGTGAAAGCATGTATGCAGCAGAGTGGGGAAGCAATATTTCATGGCTGTATTTTAGCTGAAATTTAACTTATAAGTGTTATCGCTAGAGGGGTGAAACTCGGGGTGTAAGTAGTAGTAGGTGTGCATTACTGAACCTGAAAGTTTCATGATTGTACTATGAATGGTTTTTGTGCTATGCATGTTTAAAGTTACTATGCTATGCATGTTTAAAGTTTCAACAGCTGAGCTACAGTGTGAGAGGGTGTGTCCTGCCTGCGTTTTCATTGGCTGGGAGGACGTATCTGCTACAACACAGAATCCAGCTCTCTCCTTCGCTTCAAAGCATCGGCTTTCACTAGGAAGGAGGGGAGGACTGAGCTGCAGCTGCCGGTCCACATGTGACCCTATTTGGGACCGGATCCGGACCGGGGTCCGCCTATTGAGTACCCCGGTAAATCTATACCATTCCAAGCTGTTCTAAAGCATCCTAATTACCCTGATTAATTGAGAACAGCTGTTTTAATCAACTCTACAGGTGAAAAACAGTAGCTCTCTGCAGTTGGTTTGTAGTCATGGCTAAGACAAAGGAGCTCAGTGAGGACCTACGGCTGCGCATTGTGGACATGGTCGGAAGCCAAAAGTGACACCTGTGCTGGCCAGGAGGATAGTGAGAGAGGTGACAAAGAATCCAAGGATCACCACCAAGACCATCCTGGTTAATCTGGTCTCTGCTAGTCACAATGTCTCAAGGCAGACAATGCAACGGACACTGCACACTGCTGGGTTCCACAAATGCAGACCAAGGAGGACGCCACATCTCTAGATAAGACACACAAAAGCTAACTTGGCCTTTGCAAATGCTCATCTGGACAAAGAAGAAGACTTCTGGTCTCCTGTGTTATTGTCAGATGAAACAAAAATTTAATTGTTTGGTCACAATGAGGTTTCCTTCATTTGGCATAAAAGGGAGAAGCCTTCAACCCAAAGAACACCATCCCGACTGTCAAATATGGTGGCGGGAACCTATTGCTTTGTTTTTCAGCCAATGGACCAGGGAACCTAATCACAGTAAACGGCACCATGATAAAAGATCAATACATGAGGATTCTCAACGACAACATCAGGCAGACTGCAGAGGCACTTGGCCTTGGGCACCAGTGGACATTTCAGCATGACATTGACCCAAAACACACAGCAAAAGTGGTGAAGAAATGGTTAGCAGACAACAACATTAAATTTTGGAGTGGCTCAGAGTCCTGACTTGAATTGAGAATCTGTGGAGGGAGCTAAAGATCAGGGTGATGACAAGAAGACCCTCCAAACTGAGAGATTTGGAGCTCATTGCTAAAGATAATTGGGCAAAATAGCTGTGGAGACATGCAAAAAGCTGGCCTGCAATTATAGGAAGCATTCGATTAGCATTCGATTGCTGTAATAGCCAATAAACACTTTTCTATTCATTATTGAGAAGGGTATGAATAATTTTGGACATGACACTTTTTGCTCAGATGTAAAAAAAAATTCCACAAAAATGCCTCTTGTACATCTTCTAATTATCATTTCCTGTAAAAAAATTACTTGCTGGTTGAATAAAAGTAATTTTAAGTAAAAATTTGCCTGGGGTTTGAATAATTATGGTCTCGACTTTACCTTAAATGTAGCTGTTTTACCTCATCACAGGTTAATTTCCTCTTTTTTTGCATTCTCTTTTGAATCCAGGATGTCATTTAGCATATCTGTCAAGTCTGGGGATTAAAAAACCGGGGTACGTACAGGAAATGACGCCAGTGACGTCACTTCCGGTATAGGGATCGTGGTTCTTCTGCGTTCCACGTACCGGAAGTGACATCACTGCCGTTACTTACGGCGTTTGCCGGCCTTTTGGCTGATCTAGCAGGGAGAGGGCGTTAATCTCCCTGCTAATGTCCCACCTCGCTTGTACTGATAATGTGCAGGGCGGGACATTAGCAGGGAGAGTAACACCCTCTCCCTGCTAGATCAGCTCGATTTCAAGAATCCGGGAAAATCCAGGATTTCTTGAAATTGGGATTTGGTTGGGAAAGCCACATAAAAACGTAACTTTCCCGTCCAAAACAGGAGGCTTGACAGGTATGCATTTAGCCTTAAAGAGGAGTAGCATCTAGGAAAAGAGGAGGTTGCAAAGTGCAACACAGGGACATGGAGATGACCAATACAATTTTTGGCACTTTTTTTAAAAAGGGATTAAAGAAGAAACTATATATGAGCACCACTGAATTAAAAGAGTTAAGGCAGACAAAAGAAAGGCAGTTTAATTTTTAGATTTGATTAACTTAAAAAAACGATCATATAAAGAAAATCATTAGAAAATCAATTCTTTATTTTATGTGGTGGATTAAAATTGAGCCTGCCTCGAGCAGTAATCGGACATTGGACAGTAATCAGACATGTCAGATTTAAGCACCCTATCTGATGTGTTTTTTTTAGGTATTTGGACAGATTGTACAGATGGTACTATAGAGCATGCACACAGAGCTGAGGAAATGAAGTGATCTATAATCTAAGATTATTAATAATACATGGGATACACTGCTGAACCAAATATAACCAAATATATAAATTACATACATATTGTTGTTTGTGATTACATTTTTGCAATAAATAGACATTAGTTGACCATGCACAGATATTCAATTGCAAAGTAATACCTCTGATTTGCTTTTTTTTTACAATTGGAGTAGCTGACTGGTTAGTAATGCATTTATTTTCCTTATTGCGTATACTTATTAGTGATTACTTGATTATTCTTATGTCATTAAATGTGCATCAGTGACACACCACCTTACATTCTACATAAATCCTCTTCCAGTTCTGTACTAGAAACTACCTGTTCATGTATATGCCTCATCTTTATTATTATGGATCTCCAGTCTTTGTACATGCAAGATGAGCAGGCACCAGGTCTACTGGAAGACTTTAGGACAGAGTTTTACAGCAATCCAGAGGACGTAGAGTTAATTGTATTGGTTTAGATGGGAAAAGAATGAGCTTAAAGGTTGTTCCCACCTCAACCATGCGATTTGTTTCAATCTTAAAATTCTCCAGAATCTGAAAAATAAAGGAAAATTTTTTGCCCACAATCAATGTCATATTAAGATTCATAATCAACATTACTTTATAATCTGACATTTTTAACAATGCTTTATATGTAATAAACATTTATAACAAGCAGGAAGATCCACTTACACACATCATGATGCTACAATTACACATTGAATTAAGGGCAGTTTTGTGAACTGTGGCAAGATACACTACAAGATACAATGAGGTCAGTCTGTAGGCATGAGTGAATGGCATATTATGTATTCTAGTCAGCTCTCTCCTGGAATGTGATTAATATTACCTGTGTAGCCTTTAATAGTACAGAGAGAAGCATAAACCAATGGGAATGTATGTACAAAGAAAGTGGTTGTGAGATAAAATGTGTTTATCAATGGGAGGGCTTTTTTCTCAGAGAAAAGGTGGTGGAACTCACCCCCCTCCCCTGGCCCAGCCCCTACCCACCCGTAGGACAGCCCCCTAAAACCGGGTGTCCGCTCCATAAATAGCTACCCATTGGGGGAACGGGAGCACGTCGCCCACCAGCACAGGCAGGCGCGGGCGCCCCCACACCCCTGAAAGGGCGCACCGCCTCCCCTCCCTCAGGATGGCTAGAACTCCACTCCCCAGTCCACACTGAAGAGAAAGTTCTCTCCAGCATGGACGGAGGAGGAGACATCCCATCATAGGGCCACCGCCCATAAACAATGGGAAGGCGCCGCCTCTCCCTCGCTGCACATTGCGAGGGAGGGAACAGAGGGGAGGCACAAAATCGCCCGTCCGTGGCGCGCCCGTAACCCGTGCTGAATGGCCAACACTTCCCCCCACTAAGCAACACACACGGGGGGCCCCCGGCGGGCCACCCACGACGCACTGCAGCCAGAGCCCTCAGAGCTGTGGGATAAACGACTCCCTGTAGTCGTCTGCACAACAGTGCAGGCGATTACAGGGCGCCTAATTAAGGACCCCATAGACTTTCTATGGGACGGCCACCCAAAAACCAACCGGCGGATGCCACATCAACCACACTAAATGGTCGTTTACCTGGCGGTAAAAAACCGCCAGTGTAAACAAAGGCTAAAGCTTGGCATACACAATTCAACATTTTGTTCGATCGACTTAAAATATGATCATATTAAATTTGATTGTATCACATTTGGATTTTTATCTTTCCTTAGGTCTGTGTGAAAGCTTCATAACACAACTGGATAAAATAAAATAAAAAACAAGAAAACCCACCAGAAACTTAAACTGATGAAATGAAATTTACCAACATGTCCGATCACTGTTTGATCGGTTTAATGTTGAATTTCAATCAAATCTTTTGATCCAATTAGATTTAAATTCAAAAAAGGAATCACATTTTAAACAATTGACTTATAGGATAATTTTTTAAGTCAATAAAATTGAAAAATTTAACTGTGTATGTGCAGCTTAAGTCTCTGGGACTGATTGCAAGACAATTACAGAAAAAGCACTTCTTGCAAAAGTTTTAAAGGATTAAAAATACCATGCTCTTTACATAATCTTATAATTCACCTAAAAAGATTGAGTTGTACTTTGAAAAGTAAAACAGCATTCTCATTACTTTCTGTGAGCTATGGAAATATTCTTGAATGCTCGCATTTGGCATACATAAAGGCCCCCATACACCTTACAATCTTTCCATACAATTTCTGTGCAATCAACTTTTGTTCTACCAAAACCATGTAATATGAGGACCTTTCTAATCCTTCCAATACTATGTATTCTATCAGGGAGGCCACTATGCTACATAGTTGTTGGTAGATCTAAAGGAAATTGTATAGAATGATCTAAAGGTGTATGGGGGGCTTAAGCCTAAAACTATGCATAGACTTTTCCGATTCCTGCACGACCCGACTGCTGATCGAATGCTGTGCGCGCTCCAGCATCCGTTAGGGATCGGGTCATACAGGAATCAGGTGCAGCAACTAGCAGGATTGTGCTAAAATCAGCCTTCATGTCGGATCATACATTGATCCGACATGACGGTTAATTTTAATCCGATCCCATTCGTTTGGCTGTGGACGGCTGCCCCCAGCCGCAATAATGAGCGGCACACAGAGGGTGCCGGCCGATTCTCGGCACTAGCAGGCGGGCGTGATTACGTCATCACACCCGCCCGTAGTGCCAAATCGGGTAAAACTAAATCTTACCATCTATTCCCACCTTTAGAAATATTTTGATGATTACTCTAAAAGTACTGAAATAATAAACAATTGTGAAAATCTGATATGTAGGCATCAACTGTCACACTTTATTCGTACCCACACCAGGTTGATGGTAAGTTTATGCTGGCCCTTTGTGTGTGACTACATACTGTAAGCTGACCCACAATAAACAGTTATTTAGGTATAGTCATTGCATATCCCTCACACCAAACCCTAGGACCAATGACCAATTTCTTAATCTTAGATAAGCTAACATTGATCTGGTTAACACACAAGCTCTCTGGGGACCGCCACTTTAATGTGCACAAAAAGGGAGCACAGGAAACCTTTTTTTGCAGTCAGGCTTGCCCTGTATTAAATTGGTGATCCCCAACCTGAGTTTTCTTGTACTGACAATATATTATACATACATGAATCAAAAAAAGGTGCATCTCCATCTCTGCAATCCTCCTTCCAAGACATTGTCGAGGTCCAAACCCAAAGCCAAGGCTCCGAAAATGTGTTGATTCACTACCCAACCAGCGCTCTGGGGAGAATTTCTCAGGAGAAGGAAAAATATCTGGGCTCCGACCCATGGCATACAGCCCAACCTGTACTAGTGTCTGAAATGTAAATTAAAGATTGTAAGTAAAATGGTAGTATGTAGCAGTACTATAGACATATAGACTATAGACTTGAAAACATTTAGGCTTAAAGCTGACTTAATCCTCCTTACCCCTTGTGGTATTATGTAGTTTCTGAGAACTGTATCACGCTGGGTGTAGCGCTGCAATGTAATGGCCACCGGATGTAACCTGCAACAAACATATGAAGGGCAGCAAGTTTGTTTTTATATGTGTTACATAATAAATACATTTTATGAGAATGAGAATGCCAACTTTTTTTACCTGAGTGTTTCTTTTATAGCCGCTTTGACCAATGGAATGTTTTTTAACAGTGCGCTAAGGTCATTCCCAGCAGCCTCTCTGGCAGATATTACCTCAGACCTGAGCTTCTCCTGTACATTAGGCGCTCGGGCCAGCTCATACATAGCCCACTGCAAAGTCATTGATGTCTGAGACAAGAATAAAAAACATGGTTTTATACCAACAAAGGCCAGTAAATCATTAAAAACTACTTTTTAATAAACTGTATCATTTCCTTTCTATTTAGTGGAAAAACAAATTCTTTGGTGTAGATTGTAAAATGCCAATGGGCTGCCAATACCATTCAGTGTATATTAAATACATATTAATGTATACTCTGGTCATAATACATTGTCAGATAGTTCACAAGTTGAAAGTGAATGAATGGGAACAAGTTTCAGCAGACATAGGGTATGTCTCCACGGCATGGAGGGCTCTATCGACAACCCCTGCGTTAAGTGCATTCGGCATCGAGCCAATCCTCTGGCGGAGAGGTTAACGCAGGGCACTACAGCAACCTCCGGCTGGCGGATCAGCTCAACGCCTTGTAGACAGTCAGTGGGATAAGCCATGGATGGGGTCTGTCAGCATCCTTGTCAAGGAATGTATTTATCGCAGGGGTGCCGACAGAGCCCAGAATGCCATGGAAACAAAGCCTTAACCATCCGACTGGCTCCAGGCCGTGGAGACAGCAGGTGCATGGGGGGGGGGGGGTGTATCGGGATTGGCTCAGTCGGCATCCCCATGAAGGAATGTGTTTAACACAGGGGGTGTCGACAGAGCCCTCCACACAGTGGCAACATACCCATAAGCTGGTGTCTGTGAAACATTTCAACTGTTGTTCATCTTAGCTCACAATTTTTACATC
Source organism: Ptychadena robeensis (assembly GCA_036250615.1). NCBI lineage: Eukaryota > Metazoa > Chordata > Amphibia > Anura > Ptychadenidae > Ptychadena > Ptychadena robeensis. Next base: position 97,233,149 of record CM070034.1, read on the forward strand.
AGTGACATTTAGCTCCAGAAACCTATAACCTCCATGTTGCTATGTTACCATGTTGCTATGTGCTGGGTAGATCAACTGATTTGAACTTATTTCCTTGAACAACAAAAGCAACGTGGGATATATCGGCATAAAATTTAATTTTCTTTTTTGTACACATCTCAGACTAAGCTTTCCTATTATGCAGCTTGGCCTATTGAAAAGCAGCACGAGCACTACTAATACAGTGAAAACATACTTCGGGGCTTTGTTCTCCAGCCTGCTTCCATAGTAACTAAGAAAGACATGATGATCATATGGCATTACACTGAAAGCAAAATTTTGCTTACAAATGATATTTCAAATTCTGCTTTGTCTCAGCAGTTATGTGTCATTGTGGTTTTGCAATGCACATTTTCACTCACTTTTCTCATCCAATTAGAATATACATTTTAGTATGGGTTGATCTTTTGGGGTACATTTATATATCTAGCACATTGTCCATCATTAATTCATCATAATATTTTACGAATTTAAAAATAACATCTGCGGTATATCAGTACATTAATGCAAGAGTTGTATATGCAATTAGGACACTCATAGACCAATGGCCTCTTCCCAGTTGTGCCTAGGGCTACATGATATCTAAATATGGCATTGTCAATGGCTTTCCCAATATTTGTATCACATGACCTGTAGTCCTGGTAAAATATCTCAAATAGTTAAGTCAGCTTACAGAACCCATATGAGCTTGGTAATTCTGCAATAAACCATGGTTAAAAAAAAATAAGACAGCTTTTGACTTTCAATAAGAAAACCATTTGTTTATTTTTTAACTACCCTACAGTATAGGGGAATGGGAATAAAAGTGAATTCAGATTAACTTTGCTAAACAAAGTGAGCATTTAGTTTGCTGAGGGAATGGGTTAAGCTCCTTTGGTAGATCATCACCAATGAAAAGAGTATTCATGAAAGATTATAAATCCCTAAGCATTGCTGATAATACCTGCTTCTCAAATCTCCTAAATGTTTGTATTTGTCAGAGCATTTTAACCAACAATTAGGAATTCCTGCTTTACTTACTTTACTCGTTTTCCTCTCCTGGCACCATAGCATCACAAATATGGTAGAAGCCCTATCTATTATCAATTCACCTGACACAGAATAGTTATTAAACTATAATCTTGGTGTCAGCCTATGCCTGGTATATTATTACTAATCAATTGAATGAATAAGCATTTCGCCATTCTTTGATGCATTCCTTCGGTGGAAAGGTTTAAGTGATTTACTTGGTACTGTTGCAAAGTAAGAAACACGTCACTTAAAGAGTGTGAAGGCAGATGCTTCTTTCCCTCTTCTAGGAACATGAGGGGACCATGAACATGCAATTTTCTCCTGTAAATATTCCATAGCTTTCAAATATGGTTACTCATATCTGGATAAAAATCACATCCTACCCCATATATTTCTGACACTTTAATAACTGGTGTGATGACAATAAGGAAGAATTTTCTTGCTTTTATGAACCAGAAAGTTGCCTTTCCACAGGTAAAAGTGCCTCTGAATCTATAGGTCCCTCTGGAGAAAAGTGTTTCCTATAAGGTGGTACTACCTTGTATAGACTAACTATGGAAAGGGCTTACAAGGCTTGAATGCTTAACATTATTCCATTAGCTTTGGCTCCTGTATCATGTGCCCCTGTTCAGTTTGGTTTCCCTCCATATTCTCTGTATGACTTTATATTTAGTATTTTACTTGACATGAATTTGAGAATATGAGTGAATTTTTTTCTCCCTTCAAATATTATGCCACTTACTGTATCCACACCTCCAGCCATCAGCTCTGTAATGCTGGCCTTTATGTCCTCCAAGGGTAGCTGGTTCTGGAAGAGCAGGCTCGAAAGGACTCCAGAGTAAGTATTATCAGTTCGCTGCTTTAGTGAACTGTAGATACCCTGAATGCAGAGATCAGCTGTAGAGAGAGGCATAGATATATAAATATATTCATAGATATTTAATCTATTCGCCATATATCACTAGTTTCTGCAGTTATAGCATAAGGGCTCATTCACACCACTTTGAACACAGAAGAGTATCCAACATATAATCAATTTTAAAAACACAGACCACATACATTATTTTCATGTATTCATTTATGTCACTTTTTTCCCTATATGCATATATTAGTGAATACATGGTTTAATACTTATCAATTCTAATTTAATCCCTCTCTACTGTGTCAAATAGAATAAATAAGGCAGTGGCAATACAATTTCTCCATTGGAGAGGATCAGAGTTCAGATAAGGTTTCTGTTAGCTATGCCTAAAGTAAGTTCACTATGGTTTTTAACACCTACATTGGATTAATATATACTTAGACATTTGGTCTTATAATTAAACAAAATAATTAAAATAAATAAAACTAAAGCTGGATTTAACATGGTTCGATCATCCCATTTAGATCTACTTAAAAATTATCGTTTTAAGTTGATCATTTGAAAAGCTCTTTTACCTAATGTAGCCTCCCTTATATCCTTATAAAAAAGCAATTACACAGCAACATCAGGAAGTGCACACGTGCTACAGACTTTTTCTTCCAATAGTTTGTTTATTTAAATTTGACTTTGAAACAATCCTCACACCTATCCCTTCAGCAGAAATTGTTGTGTAAGCTAGCCAGTTGGATATAATGTACAAATGGCTTAACTTGCACTGCCCAATACATGTTAATAAGGATAGGCCTGACCACAGTCTTAGGGGCTAGAAACCATCTGACAATGTTTTGGTCATACTTACCATGATTGAAGATCCCATCCCAAGCCTTTACATGCTGCTTCCATTCATTCATCAGTTTGAAAACACGGGGCGGCATGTGTAGCATTGGGCCGGTTGTATCAAACAGTAATGATACTGAGTCTATGAACTCCTGAGATTGAGAGTTTACATTATCCTGCAGAAGACCAAGCCGCTGCCCATACAGGACATAGCAAACAGCTGCCAAAATATCATAGTAATATGTTAGAATACATATATAAGGAGAATATCAATATATTTTTTAAAGAGATAATACAGTGTAAATTAATAGACAATAAATTGGAAGGTGGAAGCTGAAAGATTTTTGTGATAAAAAATAGATTATTAAAAAGAGGTAAATTCACATGTATCCTGAAAGACTTTATTAGGTTTAATAAAAAGTAATACAATGTTACTTATAAATAAATAATAGTTATAAAACAAGAGTACATTGTATAACATCATGTGAGGCAATGCCCAGTAGCTAATATGCTTGTTAGCTCTGCATTGCCGTAAAACAAATGACAGGAACCTAATAGAATATAGGTGTCAAACTCTGACCCGGGGGCCATATTTGGTCCACTTAGTAAATATTTTAAACCCCAGTATATCTGCTAGATGTGCCCTCCCAGCAAAACCCCTACCAGTGCACTCACAGCTTTCCATCCTCCCACTCCAGGAATAGAGAGCTATGAGTCCTGGCTTCTCAGCGGTGTATTCTAGTGACGTCACAGTGAGTGCCCACTGCCTGGTGTATGTTAGGATCTGTAGTTCTCTACTCCAAGAGTTGGAAGACAGAGGCATAGTCAATGCAGGTGATACAGGGTTTGCAGGAAAGGCAGAGCTTGGGAGAGATCTGGGTGAAGACGAAGCCTGCTATGTATTTGAGTTTGACATCCCTGTCCCCATCCCATCCTTTTTATTTTGTTTCCACATCAAAGACCTGTCAATTTTGTCTGTTATTTTTCATTGACTGTTCTGTCTCTTGAACTGGAGTGAACTCTTGATAAGTGCAGGCATAACAACATTTGAAGCTGACACAAAATCCACCAATTAGTTGTGTTTATTAGTCACCAAAGTGTTGTGTATTCAGCAGGAGATGCTCACAGCAGAAATGTTGCAGTAACACAAACACACACAAAAGTGTGATTTTCTTCCTGTTTTGAAATTTTAAATCAAATACAAATTTCTCTACAGTGCATAGAGAGGAAAAAATCTGGCAAATATTTTTCCTTTACCTACTCTGCCCAGAAACATACAACATTTTTTCACTATACATATACCTAAACTCTGCATTTGTTACACTCCTGTGTCACAGAAAACCCTTTGACTGAGTTTAGCTAATAGGTTTAATGATACAAATGGTTTATTGGAACAAAATAGACTTATTTGTTTCCCATGTTGTCAAGTGTGTGACCGCAAACAGGTGAAGAGTACAATGTGTCTTGGCTATAGTCAAGTATGATGGCAGGAGTGTCATAATTTGTGGCTTCACGAGTGCTGCCGAGTTACAGATCAGAGGGAACCATTAATGCCAACACATACTGGGACAATGCGGGCCACAGGGATTTATTCCAACCCCCATAACAAACCCAAACACCTCCAGGATGATCTTTGCTTTGCTAATGAAAGGTAAGGTAAAGCATGTCTCCATATCTAAACCCTATTGAGCATCAGGGGGGCATCCTCAAATGAAAGGTGGAGGAACTCAATGTCTCTAACATCTAGCAGATCTGTGATGTTGTCATGGAGGATTAGAGAGGCAACCTGTGAAGCACGAGCAAACTCCATCCCCTTCAAGCAAATTTACACAAAACTCACTTTTGGCTGTGTAGACACAAATGGCTGTGTTTTGAGTGATTTTGAGGGGACAACAAAATTACTAGCAGTAGGCGGAATATTTATATTGTAACAAAGTGTCATAGCTTCAATGTTGTCCCATGAAAAGACATTATAAACTATTTACCACAATTTTAAGGGTGTCAAAGGCTTGACTTTGGATTCCTACTAGTTAATACTTACATTCCAGTGCAAACCGGAAAAGCTCATTGGTTAAATCAGCAGTCCATTTTCCCCGACCACTCTTGTCCACTTTAGTGTAAACTCTGCGAACAAAGTCTTGTCCAACATTATCTAGAAGAGGCAAGAAACGATTCATTCCTGCCACTGACAAGACTTCACGATTCAGTATAAGGCGCTGACAGCGCCAATCCTCTCCACTCCTGAAAGGCCATGAGAAGAAGGTTAAAGGGAACATATAAAATGTTCATATAAAATGATGTTTAAATAATGCTGTTGTAAACATGGTGCTTAAAGTCTAAATTAAAGATTATATTTGATCTGGTATCAGTCAGATTGCATAGCAAATAATTAAGGGGTATATATATATATAATTGTGCTACAGACTGTACTGAGATGTGGAAGTTCACCAGAGAACTCAATGGTTTCAGAATGTGGCAGCCAGGGTCTCCAGAATTCACACACCTTTTTCACATTGATGCTTGGAGAAGTGTGCAGAGAGAGTGTGAGACATATTAGAATACTTTGATCAATGAGGTCATACATTCTGTGAAATGACAGGTGTCATGTATCATGAGCTACATTTGGGTTTACTGCTAGGGCAATAATATTCCCTTTTCTTTGAAGTGGTGATAGACACTTTCTGTAAAGAAATTTGATCATTTGTTCTGTAGGTTCATGTGCAGTGTTCCCAATGCATTTGTGTGCATGAATATAAATTGTATAAGCATGGCTGTAATTCTTATTTCTTAGTAAGTAACTGACTTGTTAAATGTGTGTTCTTAGTAGAGTAGGTTTGAGCATTCATACAAATATGTATGTTATCATGTCAGTAGGGGCCAGATCCCTGAGGATGGCAATTCTAAAATCAAAATTGGCTCAACTTTGACTTCATGGTTGTTCCTCCATGTTCGGCTTCCAAGCCCTACTCCATAGAGCCATTGTTTCCATGCACTGCACTGATGATGGTCAATGAGCCTGAAACAGCTGTATGCAGTTTGGAATAAATGTCTCTGTACCATAAGGCTATATTTGCACTGTACACCAGCAGTTCTGGATGTGCATTTGGCTGATGGGGAGTGAAGGAATGATTGATGTGGCCCCGCCCACTGCCCTAAAGTAAGGATTTTTCCCTTAACTTTTGGGATTTGTGATGCATTGCAGCATGTAAATATCTCATGTTTTAAGTCTTTTCAATTTAGATGACCAAATGATGAGCCATACTCTATAGTATGATTGCAAAAAGGAGATTAGGGAAGGGTGTCATTGACCAGGAAAGGATTTTTTCTTTGTGTTTTTTTAATACATTAATGTGCTTTTAGTAGTTAGTTTTTGTGCCATGATCAATGTTTTACCATTGTACTGTAGATCATTTAGGAAACAAGTTGACAAATGCTTTACTTGATGTAAAGGATTGACTTTTTTGGATTTTTGGATTTTGGATTGTTATATCGTTTACAAATAGCCCTGAAAGAAAATCACATAATGTATGCCGAAAAGAAATTCCTAGCAGATGCTTCTATTAGATGGAAAATAAGAACTGTGAAATAAAAGGAAGGAGCACCACTTAGTGGGGATTTCTGGAGTTGCACTTCTTTTTAATTACTGACAGTCCCCTATGTTGAACATAGAAATTAACAACAATCAGCTTTTCCCAGAAAATCATATTATACATTTCAATCCCCATGCTAAACACAGTATAGATTTACAATACAAACTCTTATTAATTTCGACTTGAACTTAACACGAAAAATAACGGTTGTCTAAAAATGCTGCTTATGTGGCTATGGTCACATGTGGCCTTCCAGTACCAACATTGTAGACAAACAGAAAAGAGAAATTTAGTAAAATGAACAGTAACATGTTATTAAATGATGTTATGATATACTGTATATACATGTGATGATGTGATGATCATATTCTTAACTATTATCTTGAACTATGGATCACAAAACAAAATTCTGTGGCCATTGACTAGCACAGTAAATGAGGCTGAAGTATGTGGATACATTTCATTGTGGAAACATACATACTGTACACTAGATAAATAAACTTAATATTTTGAATACAATTATCAAAGTACCAAACATCAGAAAATCATGCAAACAGCTTTCTATCAAAACCTGATGTAAACTTACTTGAGCAGAACTCCATATCTCTTGTTGCGATAATGACGATATTCGTACCATGGCTGGATCCTCAGTCTCTCTGGGTGTATGCCCTCCACTTGGAATAAGGCTGCAGCATCTTCAGGACGCTGTATATAAACACTGTCATATGTTCCTATTTTCTCCCTGTGTAAACAAGATAACTGTCATCATAGGACTGTAAATCTTTCTCTAAGGGGCAAAAAAAAAGATAGCTCTTTACCACAAGTGACACAATTCTGTAGGCTAAAGGAACTGTACGATGCAAGGTGTGCCAAGTCTGAAACCTTGTTGAGGTCATTCTGACTTTCTTCTTTTAGAAGCTGTGGCCCTTAGTCTAGCATATCTTATTAGTACAGGCCTAAGGGATAAATGTCCCTTGTATCCCAAACAAGTCTTCCCAACTGTCATTACTTTTAAATGCAATTTCACATTAAATAAAAGAGTAATGGGAGTACCATGGCAAGCCAGGTATCAAATATTTAAATTAAGTTTTAAATACTATTGTCAGTCCGCTTTAAGATGCACTACAGCTTTTACAACTCATTGCTGCACTTTCAAAGCCTTTAAGCAATTGCCAGCTGCTTATAGGATGTACATTGACAAACTAGACTTTTAAGAAGTCTGTATGTATTGGGTACTGTGCTCCGTTGTTTCTTAACAAACAATGAGTTTTATCTGAGCAAAAAAAGTTAAACTTAATTGGGAGCATATATGAATCCAAAAACAAACGACAATATAATGCTTCAAGCAGTTAATGTACCCAATGTAACATGGTATCATGCTCTTGGAATCTTATTACACCAAAACAGTCAGCCATCTAACTAGAACACTTTATCCAGCCATTCTCTGTTACCCATGGTAGACTTTTATAGTACTGATTGTTTTCAATAAACAATGTTTGAAATTTGCTTGTTGTCATGGAACAAAGACTGTGGGGCAGCGTTATAACTACATACTGCTGTAAACTTTTATACACAATTGGAAACAATAAGATAATTTTCAATGGCCAAATTACACTACTTTAAGAGAGTAAGAATTTATGGATAAAACATAAACATAAGTGCAGTACATGACTTTTGGTAGCCAACTAAACAGTCCCTCCACATATGCAACATTTGTTACAAAACTTAAATGGTGAACATGTCAATTTCTTTTGTTTTGAATTAGGTGGTTTTTTTTCAATATATGCATTTTGTACAAAAAAGATATTTGGTACTTTTATTCTATTTTGGTACTCAGTATTTCTATCTATTCTCTTACTTTTTCTTATCTTCGTAGTGCTCTTTTTTAACAGTACAATTGAAATATAATTCCAACAGTTTTTGATTGAGCTACTGAGTACCAGTAGAATTTAGTACAGACCTTAACACTTATGAATACTGAAATAATTGCATTTGTTTTACAAATGTTTCCCAGTTGTGCCATAGAAATTCCTACTAGCAAACAAGCACAGAGAGATTTCTGCTTGGTTTGTCGCTGCGATTTGCCAAAGTTAAGATGCTTGGGAGACTGCTTGGGAGCCCCATTAGAATTTATGTTAGTATACATCCATGTGGAGAGGGTGTATTTCAATTTATTATATTTGAATGATATTAATGTTTACTAAATTTATTATATGGGTTTGTTGTCCTCCATTCTGCTTTATAAAATATGTAATCTATGTAATTTAGGTATTGCCTAAATGCAGGGGTGTAGTAGTATACATTAGAAACCATCATTCAAATATTTTTGATCACAAAATAAATTGATTAATAGCATTGACATCTACTATTATAATGGTGACAAAGACACATTTACAGCACAAGATTTGTTTGTTTGTTTCAGAACTAATTTCTATAGCCTAGTTTTTAAACTAAATTACAAAAATATTACAATAAATAAAATAAACATTGCAATCTAATAAGAAAAATTTGTGAATCTTAAATAAACTTTGTAAATATGTCTTCTAAAATTGCTTGGAAAATTCATTCATTAATTCTAAAATCATTGGTTATAGGCATATATGTATTTGCATCCCTGCTATATACATTAAACAATGGGCCCTGCAACCGAGCTTGAGACTCTAACATTCAGTCCATAAAAGTGAAAGGTTATCATCAGAGTATGCTGCACCTTTACCATATGATTCTATTCTGAAAGTCCTTCTTATAGAGATAATTTATTGAATATATAAATATAGAAAAGTCTTCCTGCAAGTATCTTGACAGTATTTCTTGGAGCTCACTGACAAGTATCTTTATACACAATCTTACTGTGTTTTTTGTTTTGTTTTATGATCTATCCATTTAAGTTTTTTTTCTATAGAATGCCTTCTGCCTAAATCTGCACTGTGAAATAAGCTATCCTCGATCTGCAGAATGCATATTCTATAATACATATTATGCAAAAGTTACAACCCATAACCACAACCCCCCACCAAACAAAAAGAAAATGGCAGTCCTGCCTGTAGATTGGTCCAAACTGCTGGTAGTTTTCCACCATGAGATGGTGAATGTTGTGCAAACCATCCTTTCTGAAGAAGTGGTATAAGCTGATCCATCCATTTTTCCAGTCACCAGGCAGTTGCTCATAGGGACATGCTTCACTTTGATTATGGACTATTGTAGAGCTCTCACTCACAACTGAGTGATAATTCAGCAGCCCAGAGGCAGAGGGAAGAAAACACAGTCTTCGAGAGAGCAACATGGTGTCTGTCAGTCAGAGGGTACAGGGGCCTCTCTTATAGAGCTCCACAAAACATGAAGGACACAAGGAGGAGAGTAAGGGACATGGCCATGAGCAGAGGCAGATTTCAGGGCTACAGCTGTACACAGAGCAGGGGGGAGCTTTCTCTATGAGTGATAACATATGAAAATATTTTCAATGACAGATATAACACCAATCACAGCAGTAAAAAGAAAACAACATTTTCAGCATCTGTCAATCTATAATTGCCCTGTGTCAGGTAAAAGCTTTTAAAAAGCAATAGATACTGTAGATAGAAACTTCCACATCTCCCTTGCTCTCCACTGTATCATTAGGTGGATAAGAAACATCAGGAGCTGTTCTCAAAGAAAATTTTATTTCCTATTATTATTCCCTTGTCAATTTGAATGGCAATATGAACTCCTACCAAAGCTGTCCTTCTAGTTATAGAAATAGTCAGGAAGACTCCATCAGTTTTTAAAATGTGTTCAGTTTTCTGTTGAGCCCCATGTCCTGTTTTGTCAGACATATTTTACCTTAAGATATATAGAGCAAATTTCCATTACAGGGCAACAGTCGTTTACATTTCCTCTTATGACACCTATCAAATAAGCAGAAAGTGGAAAGACCTTTCTTCACTTCCCGTTTTGAAAGCCAGCCATCACATAATACTAAAGGCCGAACATAAGGATAGGATGGCTAGGATTGGCATAGGATGTAAAGTTGCCATATTTGCTTCAAATGTAAAACAAAATAACATTGTTAGCGCCAGTTAGGCTTTAGGGCTCACAAAGTAACAAGCATTTTTCTGTGTTGATGCAGATTGCGTTCATGCAGTCATTATGGGCCATAAATATTACAACATTGAAAACACACCTTAATTGGGCCCCATTCTCTGGAAACACTCACTTTCTACCTTTTTATTTAGTAAATATTGACACAGCAGTAAGTCACTCTTTGCACCCCTCCCTGTCAGTCACCCCTTATTCACAGCTCTTGTTGAGGAAAATTGTGAAAAGGGATTCACTGCCAAGATTTTAGTGCATGACAGGAGATATGGGCCAGATACTGTGATAACTGAAACTAAACTCTGTCCACGAAGGGAAGATGGTGGCACATGTTTATGGTGACATTCAGATACTCCACTGATAGATAAGGATAAGTAAGGAGAACAAATAAAAATCCTTTATCTGGAACATTTTCACTTAAAAAATACAATATTATAGTTTATACTAATTCATGTAAAATCACTTTATTCTTGGATTCGCCTTTCTCACATCCTAAAATAACTAGATATTCTAAAGTTACAGCCTGATACCAAATCTTTGAAATTTCCTAGCACCTGTCTTGTGTTTTTTATCCTTCCCGATTTGTGTATATGGTATGTTTCTTGCATTAACCCTAAAAGGAAGTAACTTAAGAAATGACATCATTTGAAAGGCTCTTACAGTTAACATTTCCTACTCAATTTATTTTGGAACAAATGGCAGAATGCCAATTAACACAGAATTAACATTTTTGTAAGAGCATAAGTGCCTCAGTATGTTTGTAATAACAGCAAAAATGCCTTTTAGGGCCTCTTATTTAATGATGTCTGAAACAGGAACATTCAGTTTAACTTATTTTAACAATTTGAACTGGAGAATTAACCTTAGTACTTAAATGCATTATAACTGATATGCATTGGTTGCATATAAACCACAGATTGAAAGCCAAGCTGTGGCTGGATGTGGGAAAGATGGATGCAAATTTACTGTGTTATAATGTAAATGATTTAAAAATGCTACAGTTCCCTATAACTTATGGTCACTGCGTACCAACATCCCATCAAATGTATTTCTTTCTGCAGTGGATGTCCTACCATCTTTGGATGGGGTAGAGTCTCCCATCATTACCGAGATTGAGACACCATGGTACATAACTTACCTCTCCACCCGCAGGTGGCTGACATCGCCCATTAGTTTCCCCTACTATACCTGGGCCTGCCGTACCTGGTCTGGAGTGGCATGCGGGGGTTCCTCTCCTGGGTACCCTGGGATCCTTCCTGGTCAATGGGGATATCTCGACAAAATCTACTTGACCCTGAACACATCTGTAGGCAGTGAGTATATCACATACAGATGTGAAGAAATCAGTATTAATAGTGATATTGATTATGTGAAAATGATTGGAATATCTTTTGGTGATAGAAACTTGAAGCACCTATATCTCCTGAAAAAGCTACTTAACCCTCTGAGCGTTTGCCACGTGGCACGTTTTTTTTATAACCGTGCCACGGGATTGCCAGCTCAGCTCAGGGTAGTAAACATAGGCCCGGCGTCACTGGAGACGCCGGACTTATGCTAATGAATGGTGACGCCCCTCCATTTACATGGAGGTCTATGGCGCCGCCTACCCCCGCCCCCTTCGCGTCACCGGTGACGCGATCGGGGGCGGACCCGTCAGAAGACGGCGAGACCTCGGGCGCTCCTCCGGCTAACTGGGGCTGAGTTTCATGATGCATGAAACTCAGCCCGAGTTAATTCGGGGAGAACGCTCAGAAGGTTAAGCAAAACGCATCAAGAAGGTGTTCTTCAATATTGCCGTTTTAGATGTATCCCAACAGGATGTGCAATAGCTGTATGCAATGGCATTTTTATTATAAGAATGTACCATAAATTGTGAATGTATATATATATCATGTTGGAATTCCTAGTCTCCTTATTGGAAAGCGAATGGTGGGATGGTACCCTCTTCTCGCTTTTCCTCGCTTTTTTTGTTTGTTTTTATATGTTATAATGTAGTTTTCCGTTAAAAGACTCACACAAATACAAATAGGAGTCAATAATGAAAAAATATGTTTTGAGGTTACTGACAGTTTAATGAATAAGCATTTGTATTTCATTGATGGGCAGGCGTCTGGTAGATGTCATCCTCCCCTGTAAACATAATTTACATCATCTATGAACAGTTTAGCATTATCTTGTCAATTCAACTGCCACATAAACAGTTGAATATTTTAAAGCTAGCTATAGATGGTTTCAGTCTGTGCACCCACTTCAGAGCAAATTGCTCAATTCACAATAAAGCAGCGAATTGGCTATGCTAAGTTACTAAACAAAAAAGGTAATGGATAACTATGCATTGTGGCTGGTTGGGGAGCCAGTCACTGAAGCACAAGAGGTTGGATTTCGTTCAATCTCAATTCAAACACTTTCCAAGTATATACTTACCTTGGCTTCGATCCAAGGTAGGTACTTCTTAATATGGAGCAACCTATGCCTTCACCATGTGAGAGAACTTGACCAATCATCACTTTATCTTTTAACCTCCCTAGCGCACTGCTGAGGTCCAGATTTCTGTACCAAAAGTGCACCA
>CM070034.1:97250235-97265265 GCA_036250615.1 Ptychadena robeensis
ATGGGATGTGGCACACTACTTTAAACCGGGAACAGGATCTGGCTATATTTCTATGCGCTACGTTTATAGGGTGGAAGACAACCACTACTAGGGAAACCAGATCCTTCCCATATGTTGCACCTATTATCACCCCGGGTTAGGGGTCACTTCTAGCATTCTGGAGCTACACGTTCCAATTGACGCTCAATTATTACTTTGATACTATATTGACTAACTTGTATGAGAACTTAGGTCCGTGGGGAAATTATTGCCGGCATTTTGGTAGGATATATGACTAGTCACATACTGGCCCAATACTCTATAGCTACGGGTGGGTCACTATACTATATAACAACTGTTAACAAAAATTAAAACTTAACATTGTGATGGCTAACTGATATGCTACCTATCACTGTCGGATGTCGTTGACACACACAGTGATCGAATACTTTAGCTGACCCTCTAAAGCCATTCACAAAAAGGAAACAAATAAATAATCACCTGGATAAATACATATATGCACTTTTGATCATTCCCACCCCTGTGACTATATCTTACCCCACAAACCAGGGCATTTACTTAGACCTTGAATTTACTTATGGTGTTGTTGATTCACCATTATAGTAACTCTCCACAAACCGCTAAGTTCACTCAAGCATAAAGCTATGAGTTAAATATACATTTCTATTACTCAAGAGCAACTTACCCTTTATTAGGAGAAATATACTATTGTTGAGTTTTGGTAAATTGAAACTCAACAACTTATTACCCTATATATACCTAGTGGTGCACTATATCAATAACTACATACATAAAAAAAAAACTAAAAAAAAAAACCCTCTATCTTTGAAAAACCTTTCAATACACGATTTTGATATTATTTACAACGTGTTGGGATAATAGGGGCTTTTCTCTAGGAGGTAGGATGATTTTTCCCTGGTGCTCTGGGGCTGCCCCCTCGGCCGCATCCATACATATGGCGGGTCAGGTCGCGTGATTCGCGGACGCCAAGGTGGTCTTAGGACCGCCTCATTAACATCATGCAGCTGTCTGCGCTCCTGCACTCGCGTCCGTCTTCCTGCTCTATTGAGCGGTGATCGGTGCGGGGACGTGGATAGGCTGGAGCCGGCTTGCGGTTTTGGGGGGGGAGGTGCGGATGGGCGGACCCGTATCTTTCCCTCCCCTGGGAGCCGAGCTCTGGCTAGCTGCACGCTGGCGTCCGCGCGTCGCCATGGGAACTGTGCTGGCGGTGCCATAATTATGTGGCGTGGCCCGGGTTTCCATGGCGACGGCGGGGGACAAACCGGGAGGGATGTGGACGCCCCGACCACTTGGCGGATGTGACGTGAGATGAATGCATCTCCGGACGGGACACCATTCACAACTTGCAGGTAGATGAGGAGAGTCTCTCTCATGCCGGGTTGTTCACATAGAGAGGGAGTGCACTTGTATTTGACACTGGATTGCTTCTTGGTATTGATGTATTGGTGTTTTGGGGGGGTGGGCGCGGGGTGGATGGTGACGGGGGGTAAGGGGTTATGGGGAGGGTGGGGGTGATGGTGAGAGGTCTTGCTTTACACTTGAGCTACAGGGATAGCACACTATATATCACATATAATCACTACATGGGAGCTTAGCATACACACACTTAGTCCAACACACATGCCTACACTTTCACTGCACATATCACAACACACCCTGTAGCATATTCTGCACATTTATCACATACAGCCACATAATCACACCATATTTTTTACTACACATAGGTTAATATTAGGTCCCTGTATGCAGATAGAATGCCCTTCAATACCTGCGAGATGAATGTGTTTTACCCATTATTACATCTCCATCCACAGTTGGCCAGGGCTTAGCATCTGGTGCCCGTCTGGGTCCCCCGTTATCGCGCTACCGAGCCTCACCCTGTGTGGGGGCTGCCGCGGGGATGGTCAGTCCCTGTGGCCTCAGGGATCTCATCCCACCGGAGGATCAACCCTTGTTATACTCAACCTATTTACTTTATTTATGGAATATGTGAGTACTTATTTATAACTGTTTGATTTACTTGTATTCACTGTAGAATATACCTCAGACAATTGGTTCTGTTACTTTTAGTACTGGAAAACATAATAGTCCCCTGAAGAGCCAGATGGCGAAACGCATCGGGACAGTGTTTCTTCCCGTTTTCACTCCAATTTCTCTCCTTACACGGATATTGAACATTTGGATGAATAATACAGATACGATGCTTTATTTTGCAAACTATATACTGTAATGTAATCTTTTGGATTGACAATATAGTAACCATGTAACATGTATGTGCTCCTTTTTCTATGACGAATTTTATGTTATTTATTCTGATAAATGTATGTAATCATGTAATCATTTTTACTACTAATATAAAGATAAACTTATTGTATCATACACAACTATGCCTACTATCAGTGCCATAAAAGTCCTTTTCGGAGTCCCTAGTCTCCAAACTTGAAAGCAGAGGAGCTGGTGTGTTAAAGCACCCGCTCCCCACTTCTCGGGTATTCTTTGGTCCAATATATATTTTATGGGATGTGGCACACTACTTTAAACCGGGAACAGGATCTGGCTATATTTCTATCCCCCACACACATAGACAATGACCCCATAACAAACCCTTCCACCATTAACCTCCCTAGCGCACTGCTGAGGTCCAGATTTCTATACCAAAAGAGCACCATAGACAATGGTACATTTTTCTTTATGTTGTAGCATGTAACTTCCCAAAATATGTCCGTACAAGGGTCTAGTAGGCATCCTGAATATAATAATGTTTGAAACAAACAATTATGTAAAAAAAAAAAAAATGTAAATAAATTTAATGAGAAAACGCAAAAATCAGGGCACAGAGCTTTGCTGCTATGTACTAAATCTCGCCCAAATAAAGTCTCTGGTGACCTAGATGTGCCCATTTGCAGTTAACTCTCTCTAACCTGGTGTGATGGATGTGGTAAAATCACACCAGGTTAGAGAGGGTTACTGCAAATGGGCACATCTGGGGCACCAGAGACTTTTTCTTCTGGAGAGATTTAGTACATAGAAGCACATTGAAATCAGTTTCCACATAGAAAACTGATTTCATGCATTGTACTTTTGAATTTCCCTCCACCTCTCCGATGTGACGTCATCACGTGACTCGGAGGGGGGGGGGGGGAGACGGAGGATATGCTGCCAGCATGTCACATTGGGGACAAAACCGTAAGTATGCACTCCCGGAGCCCCGATGTGTACTGATGTGTACTGCCGTCCTGACCGCTAGGGCGGTTAATAACCCTATAAATTCTTTTTTATGGTTCCCTCTGGGAACAGCCCCCAAAGAAAGAAGAAAAAATCCAGGAGAGGAACCAGAGGTAGAAAGACTACTGAAAAGAAGAAAGGAATAAAACCCCTTCCTACTATAAAGATATGCAATCTATCTAACCATACCCTATCACCCATTGGGTTGGCCCTTCTTCAGAAAAGCACTAATTTTGCACCCAATAGAGGCCCCAACCCTTTTATTCTATTTAAAGACCTAAACTGTTTCATCTGAGACCTCACAGTAAAAAGATTATTTGATATTAGAAACACTAACCATGGTCCAACCCCCAGCAGATCCACTCCAGCACCAGTATACAGTACATACTTACTGATGATGACATTTTGATAGTCAACATACTAGAAGAGTTGCTGCAGGAAAGTGACAATGGTCTATATGATTCCTCCCTACTTATGGAAAACCATAGCATTCTTGATATTCACCACACCAACCTCAAACCCAAATCCACCTTCTATCCCCATCATGCTAAAGGACCCTTCATCACCTTTTATGAGTGTACATACTCAGAATTGCTCTCCATCTGTGCCAAGAGTAAGTCATCCCCCAACTCTTCCAAACCCAACCTATCTAGAGTTGTAAAACAAGCCCTTACTGGGAAAAAAAACGTGATAATTAAACAAGCTGACAAAATTTTCAACAGATCAGATTATATAACAGTCTCCTATCAGATACTGACACATACATGGCTCTCCATAAAGACCCCTTTTTTGCTTTCAATAAAGACCTTAAAATTCTTATTGAAAAAAACACCACTGATAACATCCTAACCAAATCCGAAGCCAATTTTCTATACCAAGAACATTGCAATACCCCCTATTTTTACCATCTTCCCAAGAGTTGCCAGTATGAACAGCCTTACTAGTGGCCTGTCTCTTTATATTGATGCTCTCCTACAACCGCTGGTAACTTCCCTCTCATAATATATCAAAGACTCCAGTCGTCTACTGGAAACTCTTGCACACTACACCTGGGACCCATCTTATCTCTGGCTTTCACTTGATGTCTGCTCCCTATACACTTCTATCCCTCATGACATAGGCCTGAGGGCCCTCCAACACCACCTTTTTAAAACCAATAACTTCAATTATCTACAAGCCAACTTCCTCACTAAGGCCACCAAATTCTATGCCAACCTGACTATGGGCCACTGGGAAGACTGTATGATCTGGGCCAACAACCCCTTTGCCTCACACCTGGTGTTTTACGGTCGGTACATTGATGATATTATTATCATCTGGAGTTGGGACCTGGAAACGGTCAGCTCTTTTGTAGAATACTGTAATCAGAACACCTTTAGTCTATCCTTCACCCATGTGGTCAGCCCCTCATCTCTCATCTTCCTTGATCTGGAACTTCCTCTCAGGACTTGGACATCACAACTAAAACCCATTTTAAACCCACAGCCGGCAACTACTATTTGCATAGAACTAGCTGTCATCACCCAAAATGACTGGAAAACATTCCAAAAAGCCAGTTTACTAGGTTACATAGGAATTGCACCAGAACCGAGGACTTTGTCCATCAAAGCCAGGCTCTCAAATCCTCCTTAATCATCCTAACCCCCAGCCCCCAAACTGATGGACAGCCAACCTAGAATCAAGTTCATCACCCAATTTAATAATGCATACAAACCCATACAGAATGCCCTAAGAAGCAATTGGAGAATCCTTCTTCAAGACCCCCATTTGAAGCTTTCTCTACCACAAACACCTCGAGTAGTATTTAAAAAGGCCTCATGCCTCGGGTCCAAGATTGCTCAAAGCAAAAATCAGATTAGGACAAGCAAAAATGATGTTGAAGGGGTCTTCCAATGCAGAAAAATAATATGTAAGATGTGTCCTTTCATCCCCATGGCCATAAACAGTTCATGTTTATATGTAGGCAGAACCATCCGACCCTTCAAAAGACGTTTTGGTGAACATCGCTGTATTGAAAAAAGGTCCCCAGACCATGCAGTGTCCAGGCATTAACCTTCAACATAATGGCTCAACTGAAGACCTCAAGGTTATTATCATTGAGTCCATTGATGTCAGTCTACCCCCTAATAAAAGATTTAATAAGCTGTGCTCCCAAGAAACATATTGGATATATGCCCTCAATACGCTAAACCCCATGGCTTGAATGAAGAATTGGACATTAATACCATCATAAAATAATTAGCCCCACCACTAGTCTCCACTTTTTGCTCTCCCATTACCAAATTTTGTTTGCTAAGGTGTTAACCCCTTGGATCCATTTGTCTCTGCCCCATGTTTGTGGATGTGTGTACATGTTTTTTTCTTCCCCATTTGTTTTTTTATCATTCTCCATTGTATTCTTAACTTGCATTCATGCTTTACTTTTGTCTGTACATACAGGTGTAACATTTAATTATACATTCTCTAGTTTTATTTTTGTAGTCCTTGTTTAAGCATTTGCTCAATACTCCCTCTAAAGCTTCCTTGGTCTCTCCAGTCCCCTCCCCCTTCTCACTTGCAGCTGTGCCAAGCTCAGCTCAGGCATGTTAAAAAGCCCCTTTGGTTGAAAAAGAGCCTCAGCTCGAAACGCGTCTCATTGTTCCTGTTGAGCCCTCCAGCATCTGTAAGCAGGAAGTGATCTCATCCCTAACCAGGAAGTGAGGTCATTCTGGAAAGATCAATCCTTGTAAACCTCCTTTAATGTGAGTATCTTGTCTTTTGTTATTTTATTCCATATTATTTAACCATTTACAGTACCTTACTTTGTTGTACTAGGTTGTGTGCTCTTGTGTCCTTGTTCCTATTTGTGTGCTTCAGTGGTGACTGCAGTCTGTGAGTTGTCCGTGCTGGAAACAGTAGGATTTGGTGTGTGTCCCTGACTCTCCGGGGAAGCCGTAAAGGTGAAATGCGACAAACTCCTCATGGGCATGCTAATATATATTTATTTAATGTGATTGTTGTTAATATGTGTATAAAAAAAAAAAAAGCTCATGAAAATTACGTATATTTTTTTTATTATGTTTGTGATTTCCATGCCTATGGTCCACGTTTTTGCTTAAATAAAGACCTATAATATCTAAAGATAACTGTGTTTCATACAGTACCTTAAAAGCCTATCTATATGCCTTTACAAATATAAATTCTCCTTCATTATAAAGCATTTCTGTACACCAGTGTACAAAAAGAGTGACCTCCAACCTTCAAATCCTCCTTAATCATCCTAACCCCCAACCCCCAAACTGATGGGCTAGAATCAAGTTCATCACCCAATTTAATAATGAATACAAACCTTTTTAGTCCAAAACAACTGTTTAAATCTCTTTTTTCACTGATCCCACTAGTCAAGTTATGCCAGTCTGTAATCAATAAAATATATACCCTTTGGGGGCGGAGCAAGTCTACAAGAGCCTGTCAGGAATCAATGCTCTGCAGTCTTAAAAAACAACCTGCAACATGTGCCTGGAGAATATATTCTAATATACTTCTACTCAAGCCTTGGTTCTACTTAAGTCCATGGTTATGGCTGTCTACGGCATGGTAATGCTCCAGAAAAGTGCAGGGACTTCCTAATGCGGCACTTCACAACGCAGACCATTAAGAATGAATGACAATACAGCAAAGTAGTATGTGTGTTGGTGTAAAAAAGGTCCTTATGTCCCTGATACAATACAGTTATGTGTGTAGATGTAAATCAAGTCTCCATTACCAGAATACACTTCAGTCCTGTTTACAAACAGGGACATCAAACTCAAACCTTTATCCTCTATCTATAAATGTTCTCTTCTTATGTGAAATATGTGTAAATTGATATAGATCAGACTACAATGGACAACAACCACTCACCCCCACTACCATAAACCACATACTAATCTCAGTCTCTCTGGAAAATTCCTGCAATGTCATAGGCTTATGATATCAAGTGATGAATCCACCTACATAAAGGTGTAATTCGCCTATGTTGTCATAAAAAAAGTATTTTTGTGTTGTATTTGGTCAAGTGCATGTTTTTGTTTTAAAATGTTATATGTTTTTTATTTTAAGAGTGTATATCATTAACATGATATAGAGTTATAAAGTTGGATTTTGGCCTCTTAGCACAGAGCCTACTATAATTTGTACAGCAACCTTATTTGTAGTTTGCTGATTTCCATGTGATTTGATGACTTCTATGTGGTTTAAAGTAAAGTATCTTTTATAAGATACATATATGTGCTTACAATTTTAATTTACACCCTTAGCCTGACAGTCCATAGTTATAGTAGATAATAGCTGTTTCTAAGCTCAAATAAGCTGGTAGTCAATATTGAATAGCAATATTGAAGTAAATAGAAAGCTCATGGGTTAAATAGATTTGTACTTTCATAGATAAGGGGGCCTTGAAACCCTTACATCACTAAATAACAAAACTCTACCAAAGCTCATGGCTGTTACAAACCCTTTACAAATCAGTGTTTCTAAATATGTGCTTATTACAGCCTTAAAATGTATTTTATTTAAGCAAGAGGCATGGCACATTTAAGACCAAGGGGCTCACAGACTGGGCAAAGAAGGCATTAATCAAAGAGGCAGCAGTGAAACTCTGACAGAAAGGGAAAGATGGATGGTGCTAAATACAGGAATATTCTTGCATAAAACCAGCGTCAGTCTGTGATTTAAGAATGGGTCGGAGGTTCACCTTGCAGCAGGACAATGACATGCATACGAAACAACACTTAAGTGTTACAAGGGGAAATGTTTAAATGTGTTGAACTATCCTAGTCAAAGCCCAGACCACAATCCATTTGAGAATCTGTGGTCAGGCTTGAAGATTAATTTTTTACAGGCAAAAACCATCCAACACATAGACAAAATCCCAGTGCCAAGACGGGGTAAACTCACAGAGACTTATTCAAAGAGACTGGCAGAAGAGGTGTCTACAAAGTAGTGACTATAGGAAGGTGAACAGTTATGCATGCCACAGTTTTCTGTTATTTCCTTTCATTTAGTTGTATTTGTTGTTTGCTTCCAAATAAACAAAATACATATTCAAAGTTTTAGATGTTCTCTAAATGAAATGGTGCAAACTCAATTAATCCATTTTAATTCCAACTTGTGAGGCAACAAAATACTGCTGCTAAAATAGTCCTAGCCAAGGCCTGGTGGTCTAAAGTCCCCACCTTGGTTCAGTCCAAGGCAAAGATCTCATGGTTCCTTACTAACGAGAAAATGTACACAATGCTAAATGACTCAATGCCTAAGTTTAAATGTACCTGAACCCTGTGGCTGGAACATTATTACTTACCTGGACTGGACACTCACCGTCTCAATTTATGATCTTTTCTTTTGAGCAGTAAAGACGGGCACATGTCCTCCTTTTTTTTTATAGGATATCATAGTATCTGGTGGCTAGCCTTTTCACAGTTTGTCTGATTCTCCCTCTTCCACTTTATTTTCTCCTTCCTATTTTAATGCTTCTTTTAGTTTGTACTGGTTTATTATTGTTGGACCTCGTTGGTCTGTGTTTGTAATTGTGGTATTTTCCCTGTTGTTTTCTTATATTTAAAAAAATAAAATAAAAATAATACTCTTTAATACCCTTTACGCTGGGAACACACGGCTTGATATTGAAGCCATTCGAGGTTCCCAGCAGCAGCAGCGTGATTACAGCACTCCTGTGTCTCCGGCTCAGCCGATGGTCACCATGCAAAGCAATGGACATCAACCGTGGTTTAAAGTCACCATGCAAAGCAATGGACATCAACCGTGGTTTAAAGTCATGTCCGATATCCGTTTTTGGAAACAGGAATGGCCGCATATGATATGGGCCAGGTAGATGTCCGTGATCTGGCCCATATATAAACGTGTGGACCCAGCTTTACTCTTTCTATGCTTCATGGTATAAATAATTTATTGTAAAGTATGCTTATATGCTCACATTTTTTTACACTTTTGGTAGTTTTCTATGAAAGATGGCACCAATGGAACCTGTCTGCAGCGGCTCTCTCTCTCCGAAGCTGTTGAGCGGGGGGGGGGGGGGGGGGGGGGGGGGGGGGAGCTAGCAGCTCCTCCCTCTCCCTTCATGCTGTTACAGGAAGCCAGCTCACAGCCTCAGTGACCTGGAAGCCTCTGCTCACGGCCAGGGTCCCTAGATGCTGTCTAAGCAGCTAGGGGGACCCGACAG
Source organism: Ptychadena robeensis (assembly GCA_036250615.1). Taxonomy (NCBI): domain Eukaryota; kingdom Metazoa; phylum Chordata; class Amphibia; order Anura; family Ptychadenidae; genus Ptychadena; species Ptychadena robeensis. Next base: position 97,259,681 of record CM070034.1, read on the forward strand.
ACATGTGAGCAGTAGGATGCAAAGGGTGCACGGCTGATTGTGATGACGTCATCATGCACGGTCAATTGGCCAAGAAATCGGGTCACAATCTAAACGTGCAATCTAAACGTGTATGGGGGCTTAAGACAGCAGTAAAAGCTAACAAATGTTCTAACCCTAAAGAAACTGTATTAAAAAATAAGTAAATGATTAAAGAGGAGGCCCATGTGTATATATTTCTTTTTTGTATAAATATCACCATTGTTATACACACTGAATGTTACTGTGTGTTATAATATTATGCCTACTGTATTTTCAGCATTTGGAAAAAAAAGTGACACGTTTCTAATTCATGCATGACATTGAGAAAAATTACAGATTTTATTTGGTCAAACCATGAGGCACTTTTATACAAGTATTAATATGAAATCGAGTGTTTATCGGGGAGCGAGAGAGGGAAGAAGGATGGAGATTTTGTCTTTACAGTGTAGGATTCAGTGAAATCCCTCACAAATAATAATCTTCAGAGATTCTGCTCAGAACCTAAAAAAAAGAAAACAAATATTAGATGGTAACTAGTGGTGGAAGGAATGCAATTAAACTTAGAGTGAAGTTAAAGTGAAAACATGTATTCGAAACCACATAACAAGGGAGCTTGTAGAAAGAAGGATTCTAATTCAGAGAAGGCAGGATACTACATGACCACTCCTAACCACATACCATACTATGAAAAATGCTTAATCCCATTCTTATTTTAGAAATTATTCAGCTGTCAAAATGCTGCATGCTTTGTGTGCAAAGAAAACATAATTTTGCACTTTAAGGACAGTGGGTGGAATATTTAAACCCATGCCAAATTCAGATTCCAGTGGTGGGATCTCTTCCCTTCCCAGCAAAGTCAGTTATTTCACCTGAGCATATTATGTTTTCCAAGTGATGTATTCCAAGACACTGTATGATGGAATAGATCTTTTTTTTGCACCCTTTAGTGCACTTACCATTACAATGCATATGGAAAACACTTATGTCTGTGGTAACTGCAACTTGCATAAAAAGCCAATCTATAGACCTTACTGGAGATTCATATTCAGCAATAAAAACCTCTCGGAGTCCAAAGCCTACTAATTGAAGCCTAAATGAAGAAAGCTATTTTAAAGCATAATATCTTTTTTATTATTATTCATAACTATCTTACTCGTTACTCTTCTTATTGGCATTCCAAAGTCAATATTCACATGAAGCACTTATCATTTGAATAGTGTACTATAAACTAACATTTGTTTAAAAAAGCATAGTACTGAAGTTAAATAGAACATCCTAAGGCTAGCCATACACAGGGCGATTATTCTGTGACTTGATCGACTTGAAAATCAATAGTTTTAAGTCGTTCGAACACAAAAATCCAACTGTGTATGTCCACCATAACTGTTGCGATGAAACAGATATGTTGTATGTCGTTGGTGGTGCACCTCTACTACTGTTGTCTATGTCTACATTCTATATCTCTCCTACAAGAAGGCTCTTTGTTTCCTATGCTGCTTCTTTATTGACTCTTTTGTCCTCATCATGAGTTTATTCCTATAGGAGAGCTAAAGTTAATATATATATATATATATATATATATATATATATATATATATATATATATATTTGTTTGCTGAGACTTTCTACCAATACATAAGGGTTATGCAATGATTAGGGTATTCTGGCTGTTCTGTTTATCCTATCTGTGTGTTAGTATGGATCTAGTTGAACCGTTAACAAAAGCCCAGACTGGAAAATGACAAACTTTCAAAGTTCCCATAAGGTGTTCATTTTCTCTGAAAACATGGCAATCTTACTTTTATTTACTCATTAATATTAACTTTTTTGGGCTAACTCAGTGGCCAATAGGTATGAGTAATAGGCAAAAGGCCTAAGCCAGAGCTTTGCCATTTATTTAGCAATATCTTGTTAGATTTGTTAAGGGCTGCAGCCATTAACAGATACTTTCACAATGGTTCTACAGACCAGGTAGAAAATTCTGTATGTTCAGTTTTCCCTAAAGCCTAATATATCCCTCTATCTAGTCTCAACTGAATATTGATGGACTGGGATATGGTAAGTATTGTTAGTATTGTTAGTTACTGTAATATTATTGCCAGAAAAGACAGCAAAAGCACAGAGGTGAAAAAAGGCATCTGCATATTATGAATAAAAGTAGTTTGTATTAAAAAAAAGAAAGATCAAAGAGTCCTCACTGTGTAATACGACAGTTTGTGGATGACACATATCGTCCTGTATAGTGGATGTTGCAGCGAACCACATTATTGGTAAAATCCGATTCCAGCACTAGGTATTTGGGATTCACCACAACCTACAAGATAGATGTTACACAGTACAATATTTAATATATAGATATATATATATTTGTATAGGGTTTAAGCATTAGGGGCCATTTTACACTATATGCGTTGCAGCGCGTTTTAAAAATGCGCACATTTTTTTTACTGCACACATTTTTACATAAACGCGTGTTTATGTACCATTCACACTGCATGCGTTGTGTTTTTAAAATCTCACTGCTGTATGCATTTATGGTTAATTTTCCAGCATCTTTCATTGATTTGTTCAAAAACCCAAACGCAAATGCAAAACGCAGATGTAATGTGAAAAACGCCTGCGTTTTTGTATATATGCAGAAACGCATGCCTATAAAAATGTATGCCTTTAAAAACGCATATAGTGTGAAATGGCTCTAAAGGTCAGTCTGCACAAAACCTTTTATCTATGACTGGTGGCCTGAATATGGCATCTAATAGCTCCTTATCTTTTACTATTATCATTGTTATGGATTCCAAATTGCTATAGGCAACCCCAAGATCTATCCTATACAGATATATTTGTTTTGGGTGGACTGATCCTTTAATACTTTAAGTCTGGGGGGGGGTGCTAGCAGAAAAAAAATGCCACCAATACCCCCCCCCCCCCCCCCCCCCCTACGTTGTACACAGTAGCAGTCCGGGCTGACAGTGAGGTGAGCAGAGGCTGCTGTACCGATCCCATGCCAGGGCCCCTACATGCTGACGGTCGGGCCTCCCTAACTGCCCGGGCCCAGGACGGGAGTCCCCTCTGTCCCCCCCCCTGACGGCTGCCCTGCTTTAACTGAAGACAATATTAATATGCATGGACTTACCTTGAGTATGTAGTTTCCTGGCTTCACTTCAGTAATATCAATCCACTGGCAGTCAATATCCGCATTGTATGTGTCATAACAGCCAGGACTTAAACCCTGAATGAGGGGCATAGATTATCACTGTGTTTAAAAAAAAAAAAAGAGTATGCAGAGAAAAAAAGAAAGGTTTTGAAAGTAAAGGAGTAACGGAGGGCAGAATGATCTGAATCACCCATTTGTACCAGGGCTGCACAGAGAACAAAAATGTTACCTGAGTATGTGAGGTACATGCATATCTCTTGAGGTTCCCAAAGTCACAGGTTGTATCCTCTAAACAAAAGCTAGCCTTATGTCCCTCGGCTACTTTTCTACCTGTTGTTGCATCCAATAAGTCATAATGACTGAATTCATCCATGCTGTGGTAGTGTCTGTAATTGGAAAATGTTACATATCAACACTGGCAACCCTAACGTTATGTGCAACATTTGTAGATGGGTAACATTATTTATATTACATATATATTATAACATAAAATACACTTTAAAAAATGCACTTTAAAACAAAAAGCCTTCTTTTATACCATTGTACTAATCTACCTAATGCCTGCCATACACATGCCGATAAGCGGCCGTGCGTGCTCGCGCCGTCGGTCAGGTTAAAAATCGGCCGCTAATCGGCATGTGCCCACATGGGGCGACAGGGATCTTCTCGGCCGGCCAGAGAACGGACATGTCCGATCTTCTCTGGCCGATGGGAGCCGATGAAAGCGGATGCCATAAGCTGCAATGAAGCGGCGTCCATTGCAGCTTATGGCCGGCACACAAAGGGTGCCCAGCCGATTGAAGGGGCCCCATAATGCAACGGGAGGCTAACGTGATGACGTCATCACATTAGCCTCCCGGAAAGATATCGGGACTAGTCTGCTACACACATCGGAGTGTGTATGGCAGGCTTAAAGCCACTCCTCCCCCTCCACAAATCAGTACTTACTAAGATATGCTGGCCTTGATTTTGGCATTTGTTAAGCTAGCCATACACATTCAGATCCCCGTTTGTTTTCCAGGCAATCGATCACAGCGTGGTAACGTTACTAGTCTGCTTGCAGTCGTCTGCAAAACGAACAGGAATCTATATGTGCGCCACTAACAGATCGATTCCCACTCAATACTTTTTATGGGGACCCTGGTCCCTTACCATCTTGGCGGATCCCTGCTCCATCCGTTCCTTGCGGGATTTCAACCTTTTCGGGAACACGCACGCAGATCAATCTTTGGGGAATCAAACAGGGATCTAAACGCTTTAGTATTTCAGATTCCCTTTCCGGTAAAAAAAACCTCTATTATCTCTTTAGAATCTACTTGAATTAGAGCCCACTTACTGTCTTCTATTCACATAAGAGCTCCAATAGAGTTTTTACTGCAGAGGTAGTGAAGACAATTGCTGAGCTGGAATGTCAAAATACCCCACATAAATGCAGGTAAATGTTGTATTAAGGTAATAAAGTTTTAGGGGGGGGGGTGGGAGCAGATCCTTCTCTAAAAAAGAAAAACATTCTGAAAAACAAAACATCATACAAAACTTCATGACTGAAACAAACCAAACAAGTAATGGCTGCCTTACCCCCAAATCACCTTACTCAAATGCTGCAAACCCTATATCGGGCCTCTCTTTTTTAAACTTTGGGCAACACTAAGACTAAAATAATTATCTGGCCTCCTCTCCATTTGGCAGACTTTGCCTATTTCCTGGTTCAGTAGGATTAACCCTTTTAAAATGTTTTATCTGACAAAATAATATTTAGGTTTTTAATAATAAAATGTTATTGCATGTGAAAAAACAGGATAGGCTGAAATATACTAATGCAAATTGAGTGTTTCTCACCTTGAATGCACCCCACAACTTAAAGCACTCCTATCTACTAATTACTGCCTCGTTCAGACTATAAGATGCACTATTTTTCTGTGCATCTTATGGTCCAAATATTCTGGTGACAATACAGGGAGTGCAGAAATATTAGGCAAGTGGTATTTTTGAGGAATAATTTTATTATTGAACAACAACCATGTTCTCAATGAACCCAAAAAACTCATTAATATCAAAGCTGAATATTTTTGGAAGTAGTTTTTAGTTTTAGCTATTTTAGGGGGATTTCTGTGTGTGCAGGTGTTAAGTTCCTGCTGGGATTCGAACCCAGAACTCAGTCCTGGGTTGCTCAGCAAAGGTGGGGAATCTGGCTGTGTGCCACTTGCATTTCTGGTGAGTAACCTGAACTGGGATTGCAGAGGAGTGGACACAGATCCAGCTTTGATTGAACCTTCTCCAGCTGATTTCTTTCACTTATCAGCAGTCTCTGACAGGACTTCAGTTGATTGGTCCAGGTTTGATCAACTTCCTATTTAAAGCGGACCTACCACATTGTAGGTCACTTTGCACTATCAGCATCAGGCTGCCA
>CM070034.1:97275337-97294386 GCA_036250615.1 Ptychadena robeensis
TTCTGGATTTCCTGCCCTAAAAACTGTGTGCGTCTTATGATCCGGTGCGTCTTATAGTCCACAAAATACGGTAGTATTCTAACCTCCATCAGCTCCTGTAAATAAAATCAATCTAAATTTTGTTTGTGCTGCAAGTGTGTTCCTGTTAGTTGACAGGAAATTAGTAAACGGTATTCTAATGGGGACCTGGATAGTTTAAAACATTCATCTTTACCTAACAGCGCAGCAGGCGAATTACATCCATGAGACCTTGACAAGAAAATGTAAATAGCCTGCACAGTTATAAAAAAGTAGTATTTACCTTGTTTATTATTATTATTTAACTATACTGTATTAACTATACTGCCTGTTAAAGGGTTTACCCTAGTATCAAATGGCTCAATACTAAAATAGAAGGGATAAGTCTTCAGAACACAAACAGCCTTAAAATTCCAGCATAATGGATTCCTAAAATTCATTCCTGAATACCAACTTATCTTAGTAAATTTTAAGGAAGAGTGGTCATAAAATGCTATTTATTCTTCTGGTAACAAGGAACAATGATACTCTTAAGCAGGCACACCTAGCCAGGAAACCTGCTACACACCAATACAAAAGCAGATCGGAAAGTATTGGCAGTCCTTAAATTGTTTTCCCTTGATAGACTTCAACTGCCACAATGAATAATGATCTTACTGCAGCTTGAAGAATGAGGAATGACCAATAAAAAGGAATGTAACTTCTGCTGCCAGTACAAGTCTCATTGGATCTACAATGTTTATAATTAAAAAGAGTATATGCAAACGTATGGGAACAAGTTTCTAAGTTCTCTGATTTTAGGAAAATAACAATATTGTGAAAAGCATGATAAACATTTTTTAAACCTGGTCAAGGTTTGACTCTGTTTACACATGCTCCTGAAATGTCAATATCATGCCTCTCTTATTTTATAAAAATACTTACCCTAATTTCAAACCACTGTTTTTAGATAGACTTAACACATTTTTATTATTTTGTCACCTTTGGGAGTTTTCCCTTTATCTTTTTACGGAGCATAAATCTGGTTCTCCAATAAGATCATTTAAAAGTTGGCTTCAGAATAAATTCAGTTAAATAAAATGCTATTTCTGGTCACATGGCACTTTTTGGACATTACATGTGAATAGGTAAGTGAAAGGAAAACTCTCACTCTTGAGAAAAAACTTTCTATTTAAGTAATAATTTATGGAACAGGGTATAGAAGGGAAGTGATGGAGGCTGCAGAATTTATTCATGAAATACATTTCTGCTCTAGAAGTTGTATTTTTAAAGTACTTACCTAGACAGGCATTTCTCCTCTGCAGCACAGCGAAGTGAATACAGATGAGCACGCTGGACATAAGTTGCTGCTTGAACATAGCTTGGATCGGGCACCAAATCTGGAAGTCCTGGAATAGAAAGTAACATGTTAGGGAAAAAAAATGGTTACATGCTACTCATACATGTGCATAAATATTGAATGCAACACTGAACCTTAATACATACCCTTAGCATGCATTGTACGTTTACTAAGCATTTTACTGGAAATAGTAGCTCTTATATGGCTGTATTTATATTTTTATGATTTCAGGAAGCAACAATTTATTTTATAGTAAATACTTAGTAAATACTTAGAGCTTTCCAATTACATCCAAGTCTATGTAACAATATCAATTGTTTCAATTTATAAACCACCCTAGACTAGTGCTGTCTATTTTTAAACTTACCTCTACCACTCTGACCACCACGAAAAACATTCCCAACAGTGACTCTCGCTTGTTGACTTCCTTGCGATTCACTTCCACTGTTTGGTGGACTGGCTATCCGGCTCTGAGGTTGCAAAACATCTGGTCGCTGTGCTCCAAAGTACCCTTCTGACTCTCCCTGACTCCCTCCACCATATGGTGGGATCCTTGGTTCACTAGCCCCAGTTCCTACACCTGGCCGTACAGGATCACTTACTACTGGAATATCACTACCCCGAAAAAGACTGTGAGAAAAGCGCCGATCAAGTCCATCCTGTGGCGCTACAGGATTGGCTACTGCTGGTTGCTGAGGAGGTAAATTAGGGGGGACCCCAAAATAAGGGGGCTGAGCATATGGGGGATTTGGTTCCTCATAATAATACTCAAATCCACCTCCTAAAGGTGGCTGTGCGGCAAAGCCACCTCCAGCACTCCTTGAATAAGTATAACTTTCTTCATGGCCTTGGGAAAAATAGTCAGGTTGAGCTACAAAAGGTGGCTGAGGTCTAGGTAAAAATGGAGGTCCTACCGAATTTTGGGAGAAAGTCTGACGTATTCTACTACCTCCTCCACCTCCAGTCCCTGTGGAAGCTACCAAGCGACTTGTGCTCGATGTTTCACTGCCACCTCGCCAATTATCTGGCACCTGTCCAAAGCCGAATGGGTGACGTGTGTTGCCCCTCACTGTATGTGATCCAGTTCGGGGCAAAGTAGGTGCCTGGCGGCGGCGATCCCCGCCGCTAGCTTGACTACCATCCAACAGAACTCGAGTTCCTCCAGCATTTTCCCCAGCTGGTTGGTACTCTGAGCCAGAATTCAGGAGCCGATAGCGCCTCCCACTATCTTCCCACTGGATCATCTGCCCCCAGCCAGCTCCATCCTGCCCAAAAGACAAAGAAAGTCCTGACAAGAATAAACACAATTGAGCTATAAGGGCCATGTTGGTGCCTTCTATTTAGAGTATATGGCAGTTGTAATCTCACAGGAAAATACCAAAGTCGATGGATAATACCAGGTTAAAGGGGAATTGCCAGGTTAAAGGACAATACCAGGTTAAAGGGCAAATGCCAGGTAAAGGGCAAATGCCAGGTAAAGGGCAAGTGCCAGGTTAAAGGGGCAATATTAGGTTAAAAGAGCAATAACAGGGTAATGGGATAATGCCAAGGTACAGGGGCAATACCAGGTTAAAGGGACAATGCCAAAAGCTCAGAGCTCAACAGGTTTATTGCTGCCAGGAAGTCTTCAGCTTTCGGTGCAGTAGAGAAGACACATAGTGGGTCCGCAATGAGTGGTGCAGGATCCTAGATCGTCCGTCCTGAAGATCGTCAGAGGTCAGGCAGGAGAGTGGAGTAGAGATAATGAGGCGAGGTGGTGGAGATCACAGCTCAGCAGAGGGAATGTCACATCCTTTGTTGTGTCCGTGCCGTGTTCATCACTGCCTTGTAACTTTGTGTAGCCCGCAGTCCCTTCACTTCTCTTATCTCTTCTCCTCTCACTCCATCACTCTTTCTCTCCATCCATTCCTTGCCCTGACTTCCTGTTTACCCCTCAATCTCTTGCTCTCTATCTCTCCCCCACTTTCCCCTCTCTCCGCCCTCCTTTTCTTCTTCTCCTGGCTGTATTCTGCTCGCTGTCTGTCTCAGGTCTGTCCTGTGTCACGCTGCGGGCTGCCCTGACCGCTTCCAGCAGAATAGTGCTGCATGCACTGCTCTCCAGCCTCATCCCCTCAGGACAGGGTTAGCATGCTGCCAGTAATCCAGCCCCCTGCAGAGGAGCCCTCAGTGACGCAGGGCTGTTCATGTAATTTAACTGAAAATTGGAGAGAGAGAGAGAAAAGAAAAACGCAGGACTTGCTGAAATGTAACGCTAATGTTTTCCATGTTCTATAAAGTACAAGTTAAGTGCAGACAGATTCGATGTGTACATGAAGCAGGCTGATTAATGGCGGGAGACCATGGTTCATGGCAGTGTTTACCAAACTGCGGTCACGTATGTACAACCATCTAGTAGAGCTCTTCGGCAATAATAAATGTTATCGTGTGTACTCTTCACATACAGCTACTAACTATGAAGTCACAGAGTGCTGATAAAACATTTTTAAAAGCTTTTATCTGAAATTAAATTGTAGTAACATAGGTAAAACATATCCCTCACTGTGACAAGTGTGTTGTGATATTCATTGTAAATGGCACCATAAGGTCCCTCCGCAATGCACTTTCCCTGCTGGTCAACATAAGATGTCTGGTTCTCTTGTGCTGCAGAAATATGCAACCTGTTCATTTCAGGTCTGACACATACATGCAAGGTACTGCATTCTGGGGGACAAGGCTCTTTAGATAGTTGTTTGTGCAAGCACTGAAGCCCCCCCCCCCCCCCCCACACGTATCGATTTTTCGTTTGATTTCTGAACTATCGACCTGTCTGTGGGGGCTTTAGGGCTCTTTCACACGACAACCTAGCCTATGCACTGCATTGTGGTGTTAATTATGCACACATTATGTTCCAAGAGTTGCACAGTACACAGTACAAGTGCATTAGAACTGCTAAGGCTAGCTCGCTCCCTTTAGTGATGCTGAGGGCCCTTGTGGCCCCCCCACAGTTATGTTTTGGGGGGCCACAAGTAGAGGACTGAGGGCGACACTGAAGAATGCCCAAAGGGCCGCATGCACTTAGACACCTGGGTCATAAGGTATGGAGCAGTGCATTATATTATGCTAGTGTAATGACATGCACCTGCAGAATCAGGGTAGTATCCCCTTTTAGATTCTTACCCATGATTCTCCTGGGCTCCAGGCAGATATAAGGGTGGGATCTGCACCCAGGAAGTGGTTCTGTGAGGATGAGTCTGATGGAGTTGGAGTAACTGGACACGCTCTCCACTCCGAGACCTGTTACTCACCAGTCTAGTCCGGTGTGTGGGCAACCAAGCATGCAATCTGTTTATAAGACCCAGTTATGAGGAGTTGCTGCCTTTCCTGTGCCAAGTTTCCAGTGGGGTGGCCCAGACCATGTGGTGAAGACCTGAACGCTACTGGGGGTACTGCCTATGACGTGATCCTGCCAATCCGCTGTATACACCCTCTGGACACACAAGTACCAGCCAGTGCTGGGCCTACGTTCCTTTGCCCCACTTAGGCATTGTGGTGTGAGCAGTTTGGGTTTTCTAGTGTAAACGGGGTTACCCTGGCTCTGTACTCCTCTCTAAACACTATACAGTTAAAATTTTGCTGTGTTTGTAATTAGACCCCGTTTATTGCAACATAAGTCACCTCTTGTCATTGGTTGATTCCTGAACCTGTACACCAAAACACAGCGGCTATAGTGTGACAGCGCTCTAAGGGATCATGCCCATTGGTTTAGAGTCCCAAAGAAAAAATCTGAAGTCTCTGTGCTAATTCTAGGAAGAGATAAAAGCTGTTTCTCATGCCCCACAGTGTCTTCTTTAAAAGGTGTAATTTCAAGGTTAAAGCCCCCCATACACCTTAACCTCCTGAGTGCACTGCCCGTATCGCACCGTTGATACGGGCAATCGAGGCAATGTACACAGTACACTGCCTGTCATTTCCGGCATCTCGCCGGAGCTCTTCACGCAGCTGGTGTCATTACTGACATCAGCTGTGTGAGAGGGAAAGCCGGCGCTCCTCCATTAACATGGAGGTCTATGGCGCCGGCCCCCGCCCCCTTCCGCGTCACCGTGACGCGATCGGGGCAGTGCCGAAAACCCGGAAATGCTGCACCGATGAAGACAATCGCTGCAGCTTTCCGGGGAGGCATAGGGTCTCCCCGCTGCCGGCTTCCCCTGCGGTTGAGAGGACCCTGTTCAGCGAACAAACAGGGTTCGTCTCAACCGCTAGGGAGGTTAAGATCGATCCATACAATTTCCATTCGATCTACCAACAACTGTGTAGTATAGTGGCCTCCCTGAGAATACATAGTGATTGGAAGGATTAGAAAGGTCCGCATATTATATGGTTTTGGTAGAACAAAAGTTGATTGTACAGAAATTGTATGGAAAGATTGTAGGGTGTATGGGGGCCTTGACATACATCTCTTTAGCTTTATGTAAGAATATTCCTCTAACACCATGAACTTCAGGTTTTAAGGTGTACAGCCATTTGTAGAACAGTGTACAGGAGAGGTGGACATCACACAAAGTGACGTGTATAATGTAAAACATACTCCTGTGCTGGCAAACTACCAATAAGTGTTAATTTTTAAACTCATATTTATCTATATAAAACCAAAATAGCAGGATTATTACTGTACTAATCCTCTTAATCATTTGAAGTGAGTGGGGGGTGAATTTTAGTTTTGCACCCAAAACATTAACCCAAAAATTAGCAGGGGTTGATAGCTGAATGTTATTTCCAGGGTAAAAAAAAGTATTAAGAGAGACTTGATTAAATTTCACAGCCATTCTATTAAGTTTACTGAATAATCTTAGATATACATTTGAGTATATAAAATGATAATATTTTTATTTAATCTTTTCATTGGATTTTCATGCATACTGTGCTTCATGGTGTTAGCTCAAATGTGTTTGCATCATTACTTTTGATTTACTTTTAATTTTGATGACTCAAGAGAGGCTCAGCCCACAATCACTTCTGTAATAATATTTTAAAGTAACATTTTGTCTAAGCAAATGATAGCGCACCTTGAATTATGTGAATGGCTGAGGTGTAAAGGGGACATGAAAACAATACTGCTGCAGCTTTCATACATGGAGTCTCTAGATGTATAGCAGAAAAGTAAATATTAAGCAGGGGAAAAAATAACTATTGATTCTGAAGAATCAATCATTGATCCAGACATAATTAAAAAATGTATATATCCAATCATAACAAAAAATGTAAACTAGGGTTCTGCGGGTATCCCATCTAGTGCATACAAAGACAGGGGGGAAAAAAGTTCCCCTTAGACCTGGGACTTTAAATTGGCTACCCAGACAAGATAAATATGTATATAAGAAATGTTGTAAATTTATTTTGGATCAGTTTACCAATAATACTGAAATACTTAAATGAAAATGTATAGCTGACAGAGATCTGGATGCCCCTGCAAGGTGGTAATTGAAGTTTTGGATTAGGACAAATGACAGGCGATTCCCACCATCACATGCGTCTCGGGTCGCTGACTTGCTGGCTTCCAGTGGCTGGAAGCAACCAGGACCTTTAACAAAAGAGAGAGTGGATTTAAACAATGCTTACATTGAAAGCTTAAGTAAAAAGCCTGAATTTGTATACTCACTGCATGCACTCCAAGTCTATATTTTATGCATTAACAGTTAAACAATATTTAAGCCATCACAGTGATAAAGGGCTGAGACATTTGTTCTGAATTACATTTTCACAATGGTGGAGAAGCAATCCACGATTCTAAAAAATATACTTACCCACTGTTCCCTCCAGCCCTGGCAGGGGCCATCTTTAATTCTCTCAAACTACCAATGTTGCTGGACAATTAACTGCAGGGACAAGAATGGCCGCTAGATAGCGCACTATAGTGTATGGGAATGGTAGTTTAAGTCACTGACTTATCCTTTCCATTTACCTTGTTCTTTTTTCCAACTGTGACTGAGAATAGCGAAGACAGACAATGAGAGTTTACTCATTACAGATAAATTTTTTTGTTTATTTTTGTGACAGATCATCCTCATAATGTGTTGTTCAACTGTGGGGTACATAGAGTTCATTAGGTAATTTGGACCATTTAACCGCCCTAGCGGTCGGGGCGGCACCGTCTCGTCCAGCGCTGCTACTCCTACTATGGATGGTGCCGTCCAGTGAACATTGGGGATCCAGGCAGTGCATACTTAGGGTTTTGCGCTGTCCCGGTGTCTCCGATGTGACATGCTGCCAGTCAGCTCCGGCTCTCCCTCCCCCCTTCCGAGTCATGTGATGATGCCACATCGGGGAGGCGGCGGGAAATTTGAAAGTAAATTGCATTGTAGAAAACCGCTTTCAACGTGCATCTATGTACAAAATATCGCCAGAATAAAAAGTCTCTGGTGCCCATTTGCAGTAACTCTCTCTTCCCTGGTGTGCTTTTACCACATCCGTCACACCAGGTTAGAGAGGGTTAACTGCAAATGGGCCCATCTGGGGCACCTGAGACTTTATTTGGGCGAGATTTAGTACATAGCAGCATAGCTTTTTGCCCTGATTTTTGTGTTTTCTCACTAATTTTATTAAAAAAAATGTTTTTTTTTTACATAATTGTTTGTTTCAAACATTATTATATTGAGGATGTCTAAAAGACAGACATACAGACATATTTTGGGAAGTTACAAGCCTACAACAGAAAGAAAAATTTAAGTCTATGGTGCACTTTTTAATACTCATTAGGCTTAGTCTTCTGCAGCAGTTTTATTTCATTTTTTAATACATAAATGATTCCTTGTTGTATTTGCTTTAGTGTTGAAGTAATGTTGATCACGTAAGATGTACTGTAGATACAGTTGTGTTTTAAATACCATAAAAAAAATGGCCAGCCTAGACATGAGTCAATGCACTTTTTATTCTACATATTTTTGTTTTAAGCTCTCTAAACAATATTGGTTTACTTAAAGTAAAATGATGCTGATTAGTAAAATTGACCCATTGGGACTGATTTAATAAGAGAGTAATGCTTACCTTGGCCCAGTGAACCTGCGTTCATTTCAAACACTCAATTGTTTGCAGGAGAGTTTTTTTAAACGTCTTCACTCCCCTTCACGTGATTGGATGTTTAAAGCAAACACAAGTTCTCTCAGTCATCAGACTAATGACTTTTTTAGTAAATCAAGCCTTTTCTATGTTTCTTTCAGGCTGTTGCACACATATGTGCCTGGTGAGGAGTTAACGGAACTAGGAGTGGTGTACAGGCTGGCAGTAGGACCTCCTTATACAGCCTGCTCCTCCTCTCATGCTTTCTTAAGCTTTACCCTGGGGGCTGGAAACAGCTGGAATGAGGTAATGTGAGGAATGTGACCAAGCAAACCCTTTCAGTGCCAGCTTTGTCTGGGCTCCGGCTGGAAACTGCATTTCACCAGGTATATTTCTCCAAATAGATATATCTTAAATGAAAGCATAACATTTTAAGTGTCCGAGAGACATAAAAATGTATTCTATCAAACTTGCTATATTGGTTTGACCCAACGTTACAAAAAATTATTGAACATTCTGCAAAGTCAAGAAATATGTGCTAATTAGCAGTAAACTTCGTGTTTCGACTGTAATTCTCTGAGCAATCAGGATCAGTGACCTCATGTAAAATACGACAAAAGATTAAAAAGATGTCTACAGATTCCTGTTAAGTTAAGTTAACAGTTTATTGTCACACCAAACCTGACTTTTATTTGGGGGGGGGGGGGGGGGGGGGGGGGGGGGGGGGGGGCGATAAAAGATAACAATGGAAGTGAAGCTTGAGCACCATCTACAGGCTTCTAGTAAATACACTTTTTTCCCATGTGTGGTATTAAAGGAATTACATTTACATTGAAAATAGGTAAATATAATTATTTTCTACTTTAAACTAACTAAAATAAGTCAAATGATAAGGAGAAAAGCAAATAAATAGACAATCCCTTTCAATATTTATACAATAAAGCAGAGGGCAGATTTTAATGTGATGGACTGCTATGAATTACTACATTACTTAAATAATGGTTCTTACTTAAATAAAAAAAAATTATACTTACTTCTATCATTTTTAAGGGACATTTATATTCCTTTAAATATCTTTACACAGTACACTGCCTGTCATTTCCTGTCTCCCGCCGCTGCTCTTTACACAGCTGGTGTCATTATTGACACCAGCTGCCTGAGCGGGAAAGCCGGCGCTCCTCCATTAACATGGAGGTCTATGGCAACCCTGGAAATGCTTCCAGGGAGGCATCGGGTCTACCCAATGCCGGCTTCCCCTGCGGTTGAGACGACCCTGAACGGCGAACGAACAGGGTTCATCTCAACTGCTAGGGTGGTTAA
The DNA here is from genome assembly GCA_036250615.1 of Ptychadena robeensis. Classification (NCBI taxonomy): domain Eukaryota; kingdom Metazoa; phylum Chordata; class Amphibia; order Anura; family Ptychadenidae; genus Ptychadena; species Ptychadena robeensis. The sequence goes on from CM070034.1 coordinate 97,285,047, forward strand.
GCATCGAATCGCTGAAACATTAAAAAACCAAATTATTACCATATTCCAACTTATGCCCCAAGTTGCCAAATCATTTTTAAAATGTCTTGGTATAATTAAGCATTAATACTTTTCTTCATTGGTACTAATGGGCCTAGCTCAACCCCCAATGAGCTTTGTGATGTAAGGCTTGCATGCTAGTATCTAGCCATGGAAACCAAATTAGTAAATATCCCTCTTTTAATGTATATCATTCTGGAAAGTGCTTCAACCCAGGTGTGTCAAAATGGTGCATTGTGGTGCCTCTCACCGCTCCAATGAATGAGAGGGTACCACTGGTGTTAAATGACCCTAAGGTGATGAAAATCACAGTTACTAGTTAGGTTATGAAGGGCACATGTACCAAGAACCAATGACAAGCAACAATTCCCCAGCCTATTGCTTCAATTGTACTTGTACTTGAAGAGCTTTATTAAAATCGAGAAGCAGAGGTCAGAGAGCACAAGTGAAGTCTTAAGTTACATCGATTTGCATTTGATGGTATTATAGAGCATGCGCTCAGATCTAAGTTAAGGAATCAATCTGTTTAAAATCATAATGTTTGGTGTTACGATCAATAGATGTTAGACTGTTCATCTATAATTAACTTGCACAAGGTGATCAAATCTAAGGCCATGTCTGCTTTTTACCATGCATCAAGCACAGGGGTAAAAAAGCATGCAGCGGCCAATTTCATGGATCTGTAATGAACAGGTTTTCACACATTGTGACTGTATATAGTGAAACCTGTTCACATGTGTATTGTACTGTACATTTCTTGTGTATATTCCTTTAATTGTTGTTATAAGCGCCAGGCATCTGCTAATCCTAGTTGAGAAATATTTGCAACTCAGTATGTTTTGGGCCATTCTGTCGTTCTCCTGCCATCCTGCAGGACTACTTCCCTGAAGCTGTTGGAAGCTCTTTGGTCTCCAGAGAGAGAGCTGTTTTCCCAAAAGGTGATCTGTGTAGAGGATAAACAAAGCTTTCGGAGGGATCATAAAATGGGTGAGGCCTTGGCTACCTCTATCAACTATGCACCAGACGCGCGTCCTCCATGGTGATAAATAAGCAGTGGACACAACCACTAAGATCAATCGTGCAAAAGTTGTACCATGGGTAGCATAAGGGTAATTGTAAACAGCACGTGAACTGTGGGCCTAAAATTACAGGATGAAATAGCTACAGTTGGAGCTGTCAGATACAAAGTATAGTATTGCAAAGGAATTGTTATGATAATTGAGCAAAGCACTTCAAGTAGTCGCATATAATATTACATTTATAATGCATGTAAAATATTACAATACTGGCTAAACATTTTAGAACAACACAGTTGTCCCAGTTTGTAATGACGTTTATGTAGTTTACGTCGTTTGTAGTTTGTGTGTTGACTGTTGACCCTGAAATGTTAGGGGTTCTTCCACTATGGGTGTCAGAAATCTGGTAATTCGAAGTGAGAGAAAGTAAATGTGACAATAGTAAAATCTGGCAAGAGGGGAAGCATTAGCTGAAATATAAATATGAAAGGTAGTAACATTAAAAAGTAAGAGCAAATGTGTTGTTACTGTACCACTATATAAAAATAAATAAGAAAAGCAAATGAATTAATTTATATTTTTTACAAGTTAAGCTGCAATTTTTTACATTCGCATTAATTATATGTTTTGCCATTAAGCCTTATATACTCATAAACACATCTGTAAATGCCTATGGTAGGGACATTAGTTTATGAAACGTTATGAGCACCACTGTAAATTAGCTAGATAGCCATATACTGTAGCTGACTACAGCACAGCTCTAGAGAAATGACGCATTTGTATCTGTGGCTGGTACACGCCTCGTTTACATTAGTGACTTCTCAAACCGCATTGCAAAATGCGATGTGGTGCAAGATTACATTTATAATCCATGCAAAATATTACAATGCCAGTTTAACATTTTAGAACATCTCAATTGTCCCAGGTTATGTTGACTCTCCAAGACCAGTGAGGCCAGGCTCTAACAAGCTGTTGAATATTTGTTCTTATTTATACATATGCATTTATAATGAGCTGGATGTGAGCTGGGCAGCGTGGGTCCAGTTTACAAACACTGCAGAGGGAAGAGCCGCCTGCCTCCGCCAGTGTAGTGTCTTTTCACTGACTGGGGAGTAGAGAAGGTTGAATTGTTTTTCAAAAATTCAACCATTTCAACAATTTCGAGTTAATTGCAAAGCCCCTGAACATGGTATTATCACCAAACTTGCTGTAGATGTACAGAAGGGTTGGGAGTACACTTTAAAAAATAAGTATGTCTCTAACACAAATAGTTTTTGTACAAATTAAGTTCAAATTCAAATCAAAATGTCAAATCGAACATTTCTACTTTCATTTTTAACTTAATTTATGCAAAAACTACATGTGCTAGAGCAAAACTCCTTTTTTTCAAATATTCCCCAGCCCTTCCTATCTTTGATACCATTTTCAGAGGCTTTGTCATCAGCTCACAAAGTTAGCAAGTCAAAAAATTCGACCATCTCTACTAAATAGCAGAAACTGTGTCTTAGTGTGAAAAATACAGTGTGTGTATACATCACTGCAATAGCACATTGGTGCAATAGCACTGCAAGAGTCTGTCAGGAGTCCAAAAAGTAATTGACCTTTTATACACACCCACTAATTACAAGTCAAATAACCAGGGTATGTAAACTTTTGATCAGGGTCATTTGGGTAGTTTGTGTTGTGGTTATGATTAAACCCGTGTAACCCGTGTAATTCGGCCTGAAATCGGCGGCCAAATCGATCTCAGCCATTACGGACATGTCCATAATTCTTAGATCTATTTAATTTCCTTGGATTGGAAAAGGTAAGTGATAGGGTGGTAAAAGGTTAGGTCTTTGTTCCCATCCCTGTACAGTCATAAAGATAAAGAAATATACCCTCGTGGGACTTTTACTGGAACATCGACCCCCATATAGTAGACTCACAAGATTTATTGATTTAGGAAAGACAATAATCACAGTGAGGGCTGTGCATACAGCAAAAAATATGTGAGACACATATACATGATACACAATATTGTATTTAAGATTGCAACACCGAAATACAGCATATATAGAGGCTCTCTACACAGTCTATTCAACCGAACATCACAATGTGGGGTGCAAAGGACAGCTACATGTTTCGCCGTTGGTAATAGGCTTCCTCAGGCTGTGCACCCCCAAATACTGTATATGTATATTGATCCACTAAAGGGAAAGAGACACATGTAGGTGTATGCTAACAAAGGAGTATAGAAATATGTTTGTGCAAAAACTCAATATTGGTTGAGTGTTTAACCTTCTGAGCGTTTAGCCCGAGTTAACTCGGGCTGAGTTTCATGCATCATGAAACTCAGCCCCAGTTAACTAGAGCCACGCTCTAGGTCTTGCCGGCTTCCTGCGTGTATGCCGATGCTTCCGGGTCCGCCCCCGATCGTGTCACCGGTGGCACCATAGACCTCCATCTAACAAGAGGGGTGTCGCTTTCTTTCAGCATAAGTCCGGCGTCTCCAGTGACGCTGGACTTATGTTTACATCCTCCAGATGAGCAGGCAATTGCGGCAGAGCAAAGGCCGAAATGCTCAGGAGGTTAAGGAAAAAAGAGTACAAAACACACCTGAAAAATCTCTAAAAGAACGCTCAATCGAGTCAAGCCTAGTCACGAATGGATACAGGGGAATACGGTATGTCACCCCTACAAGGGAGGGGCCCCCACTGAGTCGCTGGTCAGATATAAATAAAAATAAAAAACATAAATATAAGAGCAGTAAACAAATGGGACAGTACCCAAATGAAAACAGGTGTGTATGTGTTAAAGGAGCGTGTTTTGTGGAGATATGGAGATTAATGGACTCACCCAATAGATCACAATAGGACAAAAACGTAGCCAAGGGTCCAAATAGAGGATAGGGAATAGTGAGTATTAAGATTCAACAAATGCAGTGTCTGATCACAAGTTTCATCGCAATATACGTGTAATCTGCTATTCGTCCTAGAGTGTCTGTAGAGGCAAATGTGTGGAAATCAGTCTATGTAATGGCAAAATCAATGCCGTATAGAATGTAGTATAGATAGACAGAAAGCAGCGATCCCCGTCCAAAGTAAGGGCATGTCTCCTTTGTGTTCGTGGCTGGTCCCCTGGCAGAAGAACATGAGAACAGCCACTGCTGCAGACATAATGTGGATCTATTGTCTACTCTGTGTTCTTGGAGCCGTCAAGAGCACCATCCACAACACCTTCATGGTTTCAGCCAGAACCAGGAGTGGACAACACATCCAAAGTGGTGGATTACAATTTAACCATGCAAGGTGTCGACAGAGCCGATCAGGCTGTCAGGAAGCAACAGCCGAAGCTTTTTAAATAAAAGTACCTTTGTGCTGTACAAAAACTTCATGACATGCTTCATACTTGGTAAACCCAGTATGCCTTACTGCTCGCCATTTCCCTAAGATTATGTGCTATACACTGTTTTGAAATTTATGATACAAACAAAGTATGTTAGAGATTTTATCATTCAAATGATACCTTTTATTAACTTTTTTGTTTTCTTGTTAATTTAATTATGAAATTAAAATGTTTTACATAGTTTTTTGTTTCAAACATTATTTTATTCAGGATGTCTACAAGACCCTTGTACTTTGGTAAGTTACAGGCCTACAACATTTCAAAAATTCCATTAAAGTCTAAAGGCTCCCATACTCATCAAGATTTTCTGTTCAATCGACTCAAAAAGATAAAAAAAATTTGGGTCAGGGAAATTGGTTTCCAGCATGTCCGATCAATTTTCGATCGAAGTTGATTGAACAAAAAATCGAGATGTGTATGGGGGCCTTAAGTTGCGCTTTTTGTACAAAAAAATGGACTTCAGCAGTGCGCTAGGGAGGTTAATCTTATTTGAGACATTGATTCTAGCCTGTCTTCTTATGATATATATAGAGTATAGAGGACGCCTCTTTTTTGCTTGCTGGTTGCTTTTCCCCTCTCTTTTTTAGAGGAATGATTCTGGTCTGACTAACAACCTAGGACTATATCTCCTGATAAAGCTCCTATATGTGGGTGAAATGCGTTGATAGTCGGCCAGTCGGTTGAATATTTATTCGATAGAACTATTAATTGATGTAACCCAGCATCATTGCTATTGAAATTGTGTATGATGTAATGTAGTGATTTGTTTTTTTCTTCTATTGATCTTAATACAATTTAGTTTTAATAAATTAAAGCCACCCTGTGTATTGGTATAAGTTTTCCTGATCAAGCTTTTTCTTTGTTCAAATTTTGGGGATTTATTTTACCTAAATTGGTTATAAAAAGGTCAAGACCCCTCATTAAAGTAGTGGGCCTAACCTGGTGATGTGGGGGTCTGTGGGTGTGGGCTCATTGAGGACCTGGGGCTCTCCTTGTAAAAAAGGTATAGAGGTTCTCCAGACACAAGGACGATGAGTGAAAAGGGGCTATTCATATATATATTTTAGAGCTTGCACATGTCACATTGGGAACATTGTATAGAGGGAGGATTGCAACATGGGACCACGGGCAGAGGATTACTCTGGGGGGACATATGGGGGACATATGTACTACTGTACAAGGAGTGAAATGGCAGAATGAATAAAAAATTTTAAAGAATTGTAAAAATTAATTATCAACCATGCATCAACATTAATGAAACAGAGCTCAATGCAAGTATGGGTGCGCTAACGCAACCAAAGACAATGCATTGATTCCGTTACCAGTGTTAATGAACTGTCTTAAAAAAAATATATATTACTTACCCACTATCACTTTCGCTCTCTTCTCCAACATTACTTTTGGAACCACGAGCGACCTCACTTTCTGGCACCATTTTCAGATGAGAAGGAGGGTAAGAAACTGTCTCTAACGCATGCCCTGAAGCTGGCATCTCAGCTACTCTATTTCTTTTGTGTTTATAGCACACCTTTGTTTGTACAAATAATGTGCACAGATGCCATGTACATATAATACAATTTATAAAGATTCAGGAAAGCTGTTAAATGAAAGGAATTATCAAAATCAAGCCGTTTTGTTGCTGATGTTTTCTGTTTTAATTGCAACAATATGTTGATTCTGGCAAGTGGAAATCCAGCATGAGTTTCTTCACACTTATGCAATTCATTCTTGTTTAAAAAGCAGAATTAATAGGTGCACAAAGAACTTTCTGTGTTGTAATGGCTATCTTAGTTATTGGAACTTTATAAAATCCCGTATGTAGCCACTGCTGAATCACTGTTTTATGTATGTATGTGCAACATATACACAAGTGCTCATGAATCATGTAGTGCCAGGAAAGTAGCCTTGTATAGAAAAGGATGCACACTCCCCAAATAGGAAGTTTTGGGCAGCACTGGCACAAGAACCATGTATAAAATTAGTAAAGTGTTGAAAAATATTTTTTTATCTATAGGTGTGGCTTGTTGGTTGGAATGTGTATGTTTTCCAAAGGGGCTTCAAAGCTGGTTTAGGTAGTCTATGCAGTTGTGTGTCACATTTTCAAACTGTAACCCAGGGTGGCAAAACATTATTTTAAACAAATAAGGTAAAAGGCAGCGTTATCTTTAGAGACACAGCATGATTGCTAAATGTTACACTATGATACACATGTTTGCTTATGTGCATTTAGGCTAAAAAAATCTAAAATTCTTTCTATTGTGGGGTGTGGGTGCAGAATATAGATTTCTAAGCCCCCTAACTTTTTCCACCAGCCATGATCTGCATTGGCTACATACCACAAAGCGAATGACTGTAACGTATCTGTTACATTCCACCTTTGAGTGAAAATCCATTTATTGGAGATATAACTGAGCTAATTGCTCAAATCATATACTGCTCATTATTTGTTTGTATTTAGCTTCAATGGTATATGCAAAGATTGTCTTAATCAAAGACTGTAAACAATGCACTTGTGCCATACAAGATCATAACTTAATGCAAAGATTATTGATCAGTCAGTTATTTCAACCTATTATAAATTCCTGATTTTTATTTTTACTTTAAATCCATAGCAGGTAATGCTCTAGGAATAGGGGAAATCTGTCTTCATCTTTAAGTTCTGGCTTTTTGTTGTGCTGTCTTATCAGTATTTTCTAGCCGAAAGTTTTACATTATAGAAAGAAAATGCAGTGAACATGGCTGTTTTATATATATATAACTTTGCATAATATTAGTAATTTATGCAAAAGAAGCCCCAACTAAACATGGACATATTTTGCAGAGCTTTAACATTTCTAAAAAAACATGTAATGTGTGTAATATTAAAATTATCTAAGATAGTAATTTTGGGGTTTCATTACCTGTAGGTATAATGCTTAATATATAAGAATATTTTCCTAACAATAATGTGAAGTAAAAATTTTGCTACTAATACAACATGTATGTACAGAATGTAATGAACTAATGTTAAGTGTCTCACCTAGACTAAAATATAAAGAATGTGTATTCACTTCTCATCTGTTTTTTTTTTTGCTCTAGTTTAGTTCTTTGTGTTCCCTAAATAGTTAAGTGACAGCATGATTAATAAGAGCATAGCACTGTACAGGTTTATCACTCTGTGTGTATCAAGAATGATTCATTTCTCTATGCTGGTGATGATACAGAGAACCATTCTGAATCTGTAGATATCTCCAACTCAGCCTGGTCAAGGACATCTTTCACAGGGCAAAGAGAAACACAGGCTTTAGGCTGGCAGATGTATGTGATGTATGTTTTAAATGTACTTGATGTTTACAGAAAAAGATATGCTGTAGAAGCTGGTTTGGGAATGTATTTTTTGGGGTCTGAAATGGGAGATCAGTGGAATGCACCATGGCTGACTCTTGCAAATAATTATTATACTTGGGCCTTAAATTTGTCAGTCACTCACAGAGGTGCGTAGCTAGAAATGACTAGGCACCTTAGCAAATATTTTTTATAGGACCCCCCTCCCAGACCTGCCACTCCAATCCCCCCCCCACCCTTCTTCCCAGACCTCTCTCCCCCGAGCCCCTCCTTGACCTCACACCTTAACACTGCTCTGTTCCCGAATGGCCAGAACTAAGAATTAGGCTATGTCCCCACTTTAGCGATCTCCCGCGATTCTAATCTCGGTGCAGAGATCGTGGCCATATATTTGATATGTCACATTTCCATAGCTGCATTTGTGCATTTGGCAGATGGGGCATAAATGAATAATTTGCATTGCTCCACCCACTGTCCTGAAACAAGGGTTTTTACCTAAACGTTTAGGATTTGTGATGGATTGGGGCATGTAAATACCTTCTGTTTTAAATAAGCTTTATTGGGTTGTGCACTCCTCGAGTTGAGAGCTTTTCGATTCCTTTAATCTCCTCTCACCATAACCTTCTTGGATGTTCCTCTAATTAAATTAAATAAACACAACAATCAGCTCAAACAAGAATAATTACCGTATTTTTCAGACCATAAGACACAGTTTTTAGGGCAGGAAAACCAGAAAAAAATTTAATACGTTTTCACATCAATTGGGTTAATGCAATGAATTCAATGAATGCAATATTCAATTCAGCCAGTAGGGGTCACTAGCAGCAGTACATTCTCAGCCTAGCATCCTACTTCACACTGATCTGCAGGAGGAGGAAGGGGGGGGGGCAGAAATCTGCAGTCTTCTCCCTCTCCTCTGCTCTGATCAGCTGTTACTGTGTCCTTGGGAACTGAAGAGTGATTGCAGTTTCCACAGACACTGAGAGAGGGAAAGATGGCAGTTCATCTCTCTCTCCATTGCCTATGCCAGCAAAGCTCTGCTGACATTATATTGGCAATTATACAGTACAGCTGGGAGAGCCGACACCAGCCGGCATCCTCCAGCTCCCCTGGCTAATCTCCGTGCCGGGAGAGCTGGTGGGAAGCCAAGATGCGACCACCGGCGGCCGAGTGAATTGCCCCCAATTTTGGGGGTTAAAAAGTGCGTCATATGGTCCGAAAAATATGGTAAATCATGGCAATCAGTTTGTTGTACCCACTTCTCACTAATCTCCATAGAGTTGCTGTGTTCATTGTCATATCTGATGAGAAGTTAAAACTCCCACAATTGTATATATTTTTTCATAAAGCGGACCTACCACCTCACTGGACACTTTACACCAGGGGTCCTCAAACTATGGCCCGCGTAGGTAGAAGGAAGCTGATAGGCTCAGCACTGGAGCCTGTGAGCCTTTTCGGCCATGCCCCCTGTGTTCCCGTGCAGAGAGAGGCAGGTGAGATGCTTTCACTCTCTGTGATGTGTGTGTGCCTGGGGGGTGTCTGTGGTAGAGAGTTTGTGTGTGTGTGGGGGGGGG
>CM070034.1:97319616-97332556 GCA_036250615.1 Ptychadena robeensis
AGCACACAGGAGCCACATCAAGCCTGCATCCTCAAACTCCTACAGGTAGGCGACTCTGAGAACTCTGCAGGCCTCAAACATGCTTGATTTGCTTATTGTGATTTAGCCCGAGTTGCAGCTCATGGTTTGTAGGCCAGGAATGTGGATGATGACAACAGTGACATCTAGTGTTCAGTTTTTGCAATGCATTCTATAACCTGCCTTGTTGTATATTGAGGAGGAATATATGAACCACTGAAGTAGTCACATGGTCTAATTGGTGGACAATGTTTCATGTGTGTCACTGCTATTGTACAGTCAGAGTGGTCAATGTAGCCTACTTCTCTGTCCTGCCCAGGTGCCCCAGGACCTGCCCACAAGAGGCCACTGCAGAAGGAGGCGGCAGCAGCAACAGGAGACAAGCCCCGAACAGGTATTGGGTGGCTCTTGTTGTGTGCTGCACACTTTGCAAGGGGCAAGCAGTTACAGGGCAACCTAACAATATGTGTTCATGTCACTCCTTGCAGGACCTGTCAAAGCGGGTGAGCGCAGTCGGCCCCTTCATCAGGACCTGACATACCCAGGTAAGGAGAGGTGGTTGCCATCCAAGGGAGTCACTAGATACATGTAAAAGAACTGTCACCCCCTAACAATGTCATGTTTTGCAGGACGCCATGCAAGGGTGGTGGCTGAGCAAGGGGAGGGGACTGCATCCTCCATGAGGAGACCTTTGTCAGGTAGGGTAACTCATCATCACATCTCACACAGTTTGCTGAACATCAGCACGGAACAGACATGTAGAGCCACACTTCGTTTGCTTTTCAGGGTCAGCCAAGGTCGGAGGTTCCAAAGCCAGCCAGGCCTCAAGTGGGAAGATGGCAAGCCAGGCAGATGACGGTAGTATATGACAGGGCATCAGTGTGGTAGAGGGCGTGGGCCATGTATTGCGCTGAACACAGACCCAAACTATGCAATTTATGGTCACCAGGATCCACCTGGCCAAGGAGAAGCCTGCTAGCCGGCCTCGGTACTCCATGGTGGATCTCTTTGGGGAGAACAGTAATGACACCCCAAGCCCCAAGCCGAAGAAGAGGAAACACCACCGCCACCAGAAGAGAACTGAGGAGGCCAGGACAAAGCCCACCACCAGGGAGAATCGGCCTGCCACAGCCACCACAGCCACTCTGGATGAGGGTGAGAGCAGCCGAGGACCAGAGGAGCCAGCTGGCCCCAGCCCACAAGCAACAGGAGCCAACACTGCCACACCTGAAGCAAGTGGGATTGCCATGCCCATGGAACAGGTCTGCATCCTGGTGCGGAACTTTAACGACGGGAACTATGATGGGAGACTGTCTGCTGGTGGCCAAATGGCAAAGAGGAAGCGAGAGATAATCCAGAGGGTCCTTGATGAAATGAAGTCCAGATGTGGTGTGGTTGTATCACGTGATCATCTCATGAAGAAGTGGTATGACTTGAAACACCGGCAGCAGATGATTCTCAGACAAGCAAGGGCCACCAACAGGCAGTGTATGTTGACGTTTTGACATAGTGCCAACAGAAATGCTGGGAACACACCTAGGAAGGGTTTCATGTATTTTTCCTTTTCTCCAGCATCCCACGGCCATCAGGACGTCCCCACTGAGACACTAGGTAAATAGTGGCTGACGTGGCGGCCTACAGATGGGGAACTGAGCTAGTGGGAACTGTTTGATGGACTACTAGTGCCCAGCAGTTAGTAAGGGGTATGAGGTGACACACAGGGGCTCATTTGAGCAGGAACACGGAGTCTCCTCCTGTTTGTTCCAGGCCTATTTTTCTGTATGTGATTATTGTGACCCACAAGAGACAGCCATTGCCAGCATCCCCTAGGCCACATGTTGCTGCTATGGCCCTTAATTCTTTAGTAGTTCAACTGGGTGTTTCTGTTTTTGACCACTAGCACAGGATTGCGGTTCTTTGCCACTGTTCTAAGGTGGTGGGCTTCCCTGTGAACACTTGTATTATGAAGGCCAACCCTATGACTAGGATGATGGTGGGGAATTAGCAACCCATTTCACACTGTGGACGTGGCCCAGACGAACCCCTCCGTGCCCCCCAGGGAGAGTGCATCTCCCGCTAATGGCAACTAGATGACCATAGCAAAGGGCCTGGACTTTAGCAGGGCACATGTTTGGGATGAGTATAGCAGTGAAGACTAATTTCTGTGTATTCTTTTTTCAGACCCACACTCATCAGACACAGGCAGCGTCCAAGCCCGGCTCCTGAGATGTGAGCACCAGCTGTCACAAATGGAAGGGAAGCTGCAGTCGGTGACAGAGAACATGGTGAAGATGAGGGAGGTGCTGACAGGCCTGCGTCTGGAGCTGGAGGGGAGAACATGATCCCTGGCACCCCTTTATGGACATTCCCCTGGTAACGTTGACCTTTTTGGACAGTTAACAACCCCTATGGATTTCCATGGCTGTTTTGTTTGGCCAGCTGTTTTTATACCCCTGCCCGGTCATGTTGACCTTTTTTAGACATTCTGGACCCTATGGGTTTTTATACCTCTGCCTCGGTCATGTTGACCTGTTTCATACTTTCCCTTTGGGAGAACTGTGATTTTATTGTGTGTACTGTTTAATGGAGCGAGGGCCAACCATGGCTGTTTTGTAGTACAATCTCTTGCCATGCATTCTCCTGTGTCTTGTCTTTACTGCTGCGCAAGGGTGGGAATGGTGAAGGGTGAGTTATCCTAGTGCTAGAACGTGCAAAGGCTGCCAGGAAGTGATGTGGGATGTGCCAATCTGTGAAGATCTCCTGATGGTCAATCATTGGGTCTCCAACAACGTCCCTTGATGTGTGCTCGATCGATCAGAAAACACCAACAGGTTGGTTCCCTGGCCGATCCGATTTGGGGGCCATGTCGATCGGTCGGGGTCGACCGGTCAAGGTGGGCTGCACTCGATTACTCGTCGATCGATCGGCGTGCATGCGCCTGGTGATCGATCGGCCAGGAATCGAGTGTGAAATCGACCTGTGTATGGCCACCTTAAGTGAAAAAGCCCTGTCACTGTCCTAAGCTAGGGAAATCCCAAAATATACAGGCATTTAAAACAATGCATTTAAGTGGAAAAATAGTTCCATTTACTCGTCACTGCAATTAATACAATTTAAATATCGTTTTTACTGAAAAGTGTACAAAATATTTACAGTAAAGGTACATACATACATTCACAGTAAAAGATAAAAGGGATAAAAAAAATTAAATTGTACTAAGGATGGATTCCTGGTCCTGCCTTGGTATGAAGAAAAGTCCAGATTTGGATATAAGAATTTAAAGTAGTAGTCTTATATAGGTCAGATGGTAGATGTTATGGCTCTCAATCATTGACCTGGCATAATCTTTGCTTGGTTTTGATGGTACCGGAGTGCCCTTACTACGCAGGCGGGTTTAATAGACCAGCCGCAATCCTAATATTATACCTGGATCCAAATTTCCGCAGGGAGTGGTGCTAAAATTGAATGAATTGTAAATTATGATCCTGCAGGAAATATGGAATACAATGGTATCAAATACGCCTAGTCTGAGACGGGTGGTTCCCCACATTATAAAGCATCTGTGTAACTACTTCAAAAATTATAGAGACGGGGAGAGGCTATTATCTGCTATGAGGCTTGTGAGCTGATTAGCTTACAGACACTGCTTCTTTTTCTTGTAGAGAGCCAAAAGGGCACTCTACAGGAGGTTTTTACACCTAGTTGAAACACATAAATGAAATAAGTTAAATGAAATAAGTTAATTAAATCTATTAAAAGGAAACACAATTCCTACTTCTGAAGATTCTGGCACGGATTTAACATCAATGAAAATATTAATAACATTTCCTCTCTGGACCATTACAAGGGCAATTAGAAAGTGCCAATCTCCTAGATGAAGACACAGACAGCAAAAGAAACCTGAACTAAAAGAATTTGATCAAGTTTTATATTTTAGTTATGCTTTATATATATAGTACTATAATATATATACAGTGGGGGGGGGGGGGGGGGGGGGGGGGGGGGGGGGTAGTATTTAGACAGCCACCAATTGTGCAAGTTCTCCCACTTAAAAAGATCAGAGAGGTGTGTTATTTTCATCATAGGTATACCTCAATTATGAGAGACAGAATGGGGGGAAAGAATCCAGAAATCACATTGTCTGATTTTTAAAGAATTTAAAGGGTTTTTTCTAATTATGAGGGAAAATAAGTATTTGGTCAATATGAAAAGTTAATCTCAATACTTTGTTATATACCCTTGACAAAGGTCAAGTGACAGGACCAGGACGAATTAAAGGAAAGAATTAAGGGGCCATGCATGGAGAGATTTCGAGCAAAAACCCCCTTCCATCAGCAGGGTCATTGGAAATTAAACGTGGCTGGGTCTTTCAGCATGACAATGATCCCAAACACACTACCTGGAAAACAAAGGAGTGGCTTAGTAAGAAGCATTTCAAGGTCCTGGAGTGGTCTAGCCTCCAGGATCTCAACCTCATAGAAAACCTATGAGGGAGTTGAAAGTCCGTGTTGCCCAGCAACAGCCCCAAATTATTATTGCTCTAGAGATCTGCATGGAGGAATGGGCCAAAATACCAGCAAAATTATATGACAACCTTGTGAAGACTTACAGAAAACCTCTGACCTCTGTCATTGCCAACAAAGAATATAAAACAAAGTATTTGCAAATAAATTCTTTAAAAATTAGACACTCTGATTTCCTGGATTCTCTTCCCCCATTCTGTCTCTTATAGTTGTGGTGACCTATGATGAAAATTACACGCCTCTCTCATCTTTTTAAGTGGGAGAACTTGCACAATTGGTGTAAGTATACTGTGTATATAATTTACTATTTCTAACTTGGCCATACATACACTATATGGCCAAAAGTCTTCAGGCACCTTTGTTTACAAACACATGACATTTGATGACATCCCACTCTTATTCCATCTGCTTAAATATGGAATTGGCTCCCCCATTGCAGCTGGATTTAACTCTTCTGTGAAGCTATTTTTAATAAATTTTAGGAGAGTGCTTATGAGAACTTGAGACATTCTTCCAGAAGAGCATTCATGAGGCCAGTCAATGACGTTGGACAAGAAGGCCTAACTCAACTCTCCACATCAAACCTGTTTGCCTATGAATTTATAGCCCTTGCTTTATGCACTGGTTTGTAGTGGTGTTGGAACAGGAAGGAGCCATTCCCATACTGTTCCCACAAAGTTAGGATCATGAAGCTGTCCAAAATTGTGTGATATATTTTAGCATTCAGAGTGATTTGTTTTACTAGAGCAAACTGCCCAAGCACATATGGTAACAAAAAATTAACACTTAGTACCAGGCCTGACTGCATTATACACTTGAAAAGTCTCTACTGCTCTTGAGTTCAATCGCAGATTGCTTTACACTTGGTGATGGGAGGCTTGGATGCAGCTGCTTGGCCATAAAAACTCATTCCAGTAAGCTCTCTGCCCCTTAGTATAAGTGAGCCCCACTCTGATTTTCTGTGCTTGTGAGTTGCTGTTGTTCCCAATTGCTTCCACTTAGAATGTTTAGTTAGAATGCAGCTACCTGTGGAATATTGTTAGCACTGAGATGTCCTAACTTACTTATTTCACAGATGGCAACCTATAATGAAAACATGCTGTAAATCATTGTGCTCCTGAAAGCAACCTGTTCTTTTACAAATAGTGGTAGAAAATCTCTGCCTTGGTGGTTTCTTTAATACACATGTTGCCACAGAGAACATTTGATTGAGAATTTGGAACATACAGTATGTAGTGATGAGCGGGCACCAAAGTGTTTGGGTGTTCGGGTCAATATTTGTGTGCTCTACCGAGCACCCAAGCCCAATGTAAGTTAATGGGAGACAACAAGGCACCCCCTGATCAGATGATGGGAGGGTGCGTGGTCCATTTTAAAAGGTCAGAAAATTACAGAAACACCACATAAATGGACTGGAAACAGCATGGGGACCATGTATGGATGCACCTTAGACTCCCAAGTCGCTGCTGGGAACCAAATTGCTCGAGTTGTACGCCACTTTTACAAACTGACAAAAACACACCCCAAACCCCAGAGTAAACTTTACAGGAAAAACATTATACGTCAGTGCATGCTGTTGAGCTTGCTCTCTAACACATTATGCGGCAGTGCTTAAGTGTAGTGCGGGTGCTTTAAAACATTAAACAGCAGTGCCTGAGGTTTAGCTGATGGTCTGAGCTGACAAGTGAGCTGCCAGAATTTGAGCTGACGCTCTAAAACATTATGTGGAAGTGCCCTTCAGTTGAGCTGATGCTCCAAAACATTACATGACAGTGCATGCTGTTGAGCTAAAACATTATAAAGCAGTGTCTAAGGGTGAGCTGACACTCTAAAGTTGGGCATACATAGGTAGATTCCTGTGTAATCGACCAGCGATCAATCACAGCGTGGTGACAGATCAATGTGGACCTGTTCTCCCCAGCTTGCAGCCCGTGTTGTGAGAGATTCACTCACAACACAAGGCTACGAGCAGGAGAAAGGCAGCCAACCAGAACACAGCCTCACACAGAGATGCACTGACCCTGCCCCCCTTCACACCGAGCACCATGTCCAATTCTTTGAATGGAGACTCACATCTCCACTTAAAGTAATGGAGATTGAACGGGGTTTTCCAGCATGTTTCTTCGAAGAAAGGCATATATGGGTAGATTTGTAAATAGATAAGAGCACAATCAAGAACCGTGAGCCTGCACGGTGCTCAATTGTACTCAAATCTATTTACAAATCTACCCGCGTGTGCCCAGCTTAAAACATTAGATGTGCTTGCAGGTAAGCAGACACTGCAAAACTTTAGATGTAACTGCACGCTGTTCAGTGCACCCTATAAAAATATTTACGTTGTGGGCCTGCACTTGAGCTGACGATATAAAAAAAAAATAGAGTGCAGGGAATATATACACTGTGGATGAGGAAGAGGAAAAAGAGGACGAGAAATGATAAGTCAACCACATACTTTCAAGTCCATGAAAAAGAGATATTTTCCAATTGCCTTTATAAGCTCAGCTCTGGAGTGGAGAAATCAGGAGCAATCCAGGCCTTGTTCATTTTGATCAACCCGTCAGCATTACCAGTGGACAAGCAGATACGCTTATCTGTTATAATGCCACCAGCAGTAATGAATACACGCTCAGATAAAATGCTTGCGGATCATTTAAGATGGTAGACACAGCAGTGGCATGGTTACACTGATTATAGTGTTATCACCACTAACCATCTTTGTGGATTCATCAAAGTTTATAAAATTTCACATAGGTCTGACATCAATGCCCACTCCTCACTTGTGGCAGGAAAGGCGATGACCATGTTGCAGCACAATTGCCCTCTGCTGCTCACAAAGCCTGGACAACATGTAGAACGTGGAGTTCCAGCGCATGCTCAGGTCGCACAACAGTCTGTGAGCTGGAAGCCATAAGCGCTCCTGCAGGGTTGACAGACCAGCTGAAGCTGTGGATGACTTTCTGAAATGAGGGCATAGGCAGCGTGCCTTGACTAGTAGTCCTTGCTAATTGGGATAGGTTTTGAGAAACCGCTGAACTAAATTTAAAATATGGGCTAGGCAGGGAATGTGGGTCAGGTTGCTGAGCTCCAAAGCCGCCACCAAGCTCGGTCTGGTTTCTTATACACTGCCACAGCTCTGCGGCGGTGTGCTGTTTGTCCCCCAAAGCAGACCAGCTTCAGCACATCCTGTTTGCGCTTCCCCACAGCAGTGCAAAACTGCTTCCAGCTAGTGAGTGATGGAGTACTGGTGTTCGAGGTGGTTATTTGCAGTTGTTAAATATAATTTTTAGTTGTCTTAAAATGTCCACAAAAAATCACAGAACCTTGTATGATGGTGCTGGTAATTTTAAATTGGACTGGAAATGTCCCCCCAAAACAAAGTGGACCTGGTATACTGCCCCTATTAACCTCCTGGGTGTTAGGGGCTTTTCGCAACAAAAACCACTTCCGGGGAAATCACGGGATTGCCCACTGTCCTCCCGGCTCACTACACACCAACGGTGTCAATTAGACACTGGTGATGTGTGCGGGGAAAAGCGGCGCCCCTCCATTAATATGGAGGTCATAGTAAAGCTCTGTCAGCTATGCAGAAATGCTGCAGAGTTAGCAAAAAGTTGGAGAACAGCAAATTGTCACTGCCTACGCCGCCGCCTGTCCCTCAATGTGTGTGAGCTGAATGCGTGATCGGCTGCAATAAAAACCAGCGGACCACATGTTCCGGCCATCCAATGACTGCAATGCCACCAGCTAAGATGACTGATGGCATTACAGAGAGGGCAGTTAGCTGCCCCTCGATTGGATGTGTCCGACCCGCGAAATTTGCGAACACGTGCTGCTCGGCCGAGTATTGTCATGTCAGCCGAGCATGCTCACTCATCACTAACACTATGTCTTTAATTTGTATTTCTAGTACACCCCTACCATTTCCATAGTAATTACAGTATTATATAGGTGCTGCTAACCAAATGCACTTGATTCATTGGCCATCAGAAAATGGGAATACTTCTAAAAAAGCAAATGTTTTGGCATTTTGTTGGTCTGGAGAATTCTGTGTGTGTTAACTCAGTGCCAAGCAGGAAGGACATTAGCAATGATCTTAGAGAATCAGTTGTTGCTGTTCAATCATGTGTTATAGGGCCATTTCGAAACCATTTGTAGTCAATCATTCTACAGTGAGAATTTTTTTTTTTCATGTTGGAAACCCTAAATACTAGATGTTCCAGGATATTTGCTTCAGAGTCAGGCCATAACATTCTTAGATAAAAAAGGGTAAGAAAATGTAAGAGCTACATCTCTGGCTCTAATGGCCTAATTTAGCATGTTAAATGCTTTTGTTCTTAACAGTACATATGGTGGTCAATCTCCTTGGTGGTCTATCTCCCGCAACAACAAAGGTGCCCACCTTCGATTTGAAAAATGGAACTGTTTTGGTGGTATTTCTTCTGGTCGAACCAGATTCTTTAGATGGGGACCAGAGAGGAACGTACATGCGTCCACACAGGGAAAAAGAAGCAGTGGACACTAAGGCTGAGTCTACACTATGGAAAACCATGTAGTGCACCTGCCCCCCCCCCTGTATTCTCCTATGGGAAACACGTAACACGACCATAAGAAAATAGTGTTGAGTGCAAATATTTGAATCGTGAATCGTAATTTGCGAATTCACATATTGCCTTTGCTCATAACTATTGGTAAAAACATTGAGTGCAGTCATGGCGACTGTAACAGTGGGCCTCATGAAATTGCGGCTACTTCATTTTGCATTTTTTAAAAAAGAAAAAATAATTAGGCTAGCGTACCTTGTTTTACATCTAAGAATAGATTAAAACACTTTTAGCAACTGCTAAGGAGCAGATACTTTTTGTTACACCCTAAAACATCCAAGTTTCTTCTATGACTATAAATGGTATTTTATAAATTATATTTTCTAGTTACACAATAGAACAAATGTTTTTTATTAGTGTTTTCAACTTAGAATCTTTCTAAATTCTAAAGTCCCTATTCTTCTCTCCCCATTTTTGGTCCTCCAGTCCTAACCTGACATAACATGACAGCCCTGTTACAAATTGGAAATTGGAACAAATTGTCATTTTGTGAAAGCAATGAGCATTGGATTGCTTTTTCAGTACTGAGAATATATGCTGTCATCAGTTCTACAGGATCCTCTCCAGGGGCCAAACCTAGTTCTTTATCTTTTTTTTCCATAATTGACACAAGCTACTACAAAACGATATTTCTGCTTCTCAATTGGCCTTGCTTCTGTTTATACAAACACACAAAGCACACACACAACATTTTTTATATACACACAAAATCAAATTTCTTTTTCCTTTTTGTTGAGCACAGAATGTTCAGGTAAGTGAAGTGTTTGAAGGTTAATGGTCTGGAAATGCAATGGCACTACAGCTATGAAATTGGTAAGGTGCAGCAGAGAATATATTGACCTCTAGAGAGCAATTACCCCAGTTATAAAAGTTGAGTGCATTTGCAGACGCTTTCATCAGTGTACATCCTTTGCATTCCATTTAAAAGCATTAATGCTGACTACTTTTCATTAAGCCTTGTTGCAAGAAAAAACATACCAGTTAAAAAACAATGCACACGGTTTAGTGAAAACTAATTAAGCCAATAGACACAGTGTTTTCTTCTCTCTTTAATAGTATATAGGTGATGTGGCAATTTTGCTGGCTCAGGGACAGAAAGACATATGAGGTTACAGCAAGAAATGTGAGGTTATAGGATGGGTTATGAGAGGCCCCACTCTACTACCCTCTCTCCCCACAGTTCATAAGAAAGGTTAAAAAGTGCACCATATATTGCCCATACAAGATTAATGTGCAGATTAATTAAGCTTTCTCTCTGTACAGTAAATACAGCAATCTTGCTGCTATGTCTTTGTACACTACACTCATTCCAATGATTCTTACTTTTAATTTTGTTTGTCAAATCCCTCTTTATTGCCCTGACTGCCCCCATACTATCTATTATCCCCACAATTCCACCTTTCAGCTCTGCTCCTTCTTCCCCTTTTTTGGCACATATGGTAACACAGTCTGGGTGCTCTTGTCACACACTGTCTGGGTACTGCAGTTCCTGGTGCCCTTCCTGACTCCAGTGACTGCCCCTTTCTGGCTTCGTATGGCAGCACAAGGGACGGAAGCTCTTGGAGGTTCCCGAGGGGTCTCCTGGCCATAAGGGGGATCTTCGCTGTCATCACAGCAGAGTGCATGGTATAGAACTTTGTCACTGAACCTCACCCGGTCCCTGGAACCAGGTGTCCTTGCTGGAAGGGGTTTTTGTGGTGGCACAGGATTTTCTTCGCTAGATGAATCTGGCCCATTAGGCGTGGCTCCTCCATTAAGAAGCCTGAAATCAGGGGGACGGTCTGAGCCGTCTCCAGAGTCAGAAGGTGTGGAGGCTTCTAAAAAAGAACAGAACTCCCAGCTATCTGAACTCAGGAAATCCAGGGGTCCCAGGTCACAGAGAGGACCCCCCTTTTCACTACTGGATGTGCTACTAACAGTTCCTGGAGTCCAGCCATCGGTGTCTAGTTCAAACTCAAAGTCCGAGGTAAGTCTGTCGATCTGCTCCACCACCTAAAAAAATGTACAAAGTTAGTGGTATCCATCACTAGAAACCAGTTATAAAATATGTCTAAACACATGATTTTCACCTCTAGAGAACACTATGTGTGCAGATATTACCCCCAACAAAGCAGATAGCAGGGAGTGTATCTGTATTTATACCTTTATAAAAAGATCCATATTTACTGTTTTAAGCTCTGTTAAAAAATATATAGAATTACCAAGTTCTTGTATTGGTATTAACAAAGTTATTTGCAATCACCATAAACAGTGCCATTGTATATGAATGGATCTTGCTGAGCAGCCCATCAGTTAGCATTGCTGGATTGTGGAGGACATCAAGTATGTAACTGGGTGGTCTGCACTGAGAGGGGTAGAAAATTTTTATATAAAAACAACTTCCTCTGAAATCATCCTTAAGGATAAGCTAAACAGCAATTAAGCCATGTTAAAATGATGTATGATAATACTGATTAAGAGGCTATTTAAGCATCCTTTAACCACACTTTAAAGTGCTTTAAGTGCTTGAAGCTTGATGACTCAGAGCCAATGTGTCCTAAAAGGACATCTATCACCACTGGAGGATAGTGCTGGCACGCTCCTGTATGTGGGTTAGTGTTTTTAGTATGCTTACAGATAGGATACTGCACACCAAGAAAGTAAAGTCAGCTAAATTTATTGTAATGGGATCCGTGCACTAAGTGGGGAAGTTATTTTTGTTAGATTTCTCTTAAACTTTTTCTTCTATACATATATATATTTTTAATTAACATCTATATGGGTATCACAACCATTTCATGCCAGTGTCTGTTTAATTCCTATACAAGCACACCTAAATCTGATTTAAGAGACAGTTATTATGTAATTTCACAAATCAAATCTTGTTTAATGAGGAAACATTAAAAAAAACACAAAAAAACACAAAACTCTCCTCTTGCAATATAACCAGTTGAATGGCAAATCCCTGAAAAAAATGTGTCAAAAGTCTTTGGAAATTTAGTTTACTGACACAAGAATACTGTGAGTGTCAGTTTGCTCCCCTATTAATTAGCATGACAAGGACTTGTTAAACGCACATCCAACATAGGGGGGAACGCAGCGGACACATGGCCTATAGCAACAGACAGTGGGGACAACAAAACTACAACCTGGCAGAGGGAGAAATCAGCACTGAGAGGGATGACCCCAAATTAATTTGAACATCTTTTAGAACCATGGGCTAACATCCAGTGACCTTGAAACATAAACAGAAACTAGGGTGATATGCGCAGCAATAACAGTTTAAAGCAACATACTGCAGGCAGGGGTGAAGTCGTGCAAAGCAAAATAAAAAAAGCCGTCATCAGCGAGAAATCAGTTAAGCGGAGGTTTGCTAAAGACGGCGAGAATTGCAGGAATACAACCCACAGTGTCTTGCACAAACTGTGCTGTCATAATTTGGTGGTACTTCAGCAAGGCTGCAATAGGGGGGCAGAATACAGCAGATGTGTCTTTTTCAAGGACAAATAAACCAAGCCAGATAGAAGGTTATCATAGAAAAAACATTTGCTTCCTTCTGTTAAGACTATGTTCCTCAACTCAGAATGTGCTCCATTCCACACAGCCAGGAGGTCTGGATGAAGTATCACCAAGTCAAGAGTCTGTCTTGGTCAGCCAAACCCAACATATAAGCTTTTGAAAGGTGAATGGTCAAAAATCAAGTCGAGCGTTGCTGTGAAGAAATCAACTGTGGGAGCAATAATTAGAAAATGGAAGACGTACAAGACCACTGAAAATCTCCCTCGATGTGGGGCTCCACTCAGGATCCCCCCCCCCCCC
>CM070034.1:97368007-97389697 GCA_036250615.1 Ptychadena robeensis
ATATGCCAGACTGGATACATCCAGAGGATTTGACAGGCTTCCTGTCACAATATATATACATACAATTTAAGTGCAATTCCATTACACTACATCATTACTCTCTTTTGCTTTTCCTAATCCTATATACTGTATATACTCAAGTATAGGCCGACCCAAATATAAGCTGAGGTACCCATTTTAAGAAAATCTGGAAAAACTGAATGACTCGAGTATAAGCCTAGGAAGGGAAATGCAGCAACTAAGGCACAGAAACACACAGCAAATGAACTTTCGTTTTGAGGTGTAATTATTTATTTCATCAGATTTGTAAGTTAATTACAAAGCCCCTGAACATGATATCATTACTAGTGCTGGAGGTGTAGAGAAGGGCTGTTGGAACATTGTAAAGAGAAAAGAATTGTTCTAGCATATCAAGTTTTTGCACAAAATAAATTCAAATTTGACTTGACTTTGAACCTAATTTATGCAAAAACTACACATGCTAGAGCAATCTTTAAAAAAAAAAATAATAATTTTCCCACAACCCTTCTCTACAGCTACAGCAAATTTGGTGATGATAGCATGTTTGGGGGCTTTGCAATTCACTCATAAATTCCACCTACAAAATGCTGCAATTTTTTGACCCGAATATAAGCCAAATTAAATTTTTTGAGCACATTTCAGGTGCTGAAAATTTGGCTTATATATGAATATATACGGTTATTAAATATTAAAGTTCATAAATAGTAAAACAAATGAAAAAAACCATGAAAATCCTGGAAATTACATTTGAACACCAATTAAATTTTTAATTTTTTGCAACAGAATATTCTTTCTTGGTAAAAGAGGGGAACATCAGGACCCTTTAGCTGTAAAATCTCCCTGTACTTTAATGAACACCCCTGATTGCCCAAGGCAATCATTATCACCCCCCAGCATGTGGGAAATGGGGCGATAATCATGAATGCTTAAAATCAGGAGGACCCCTTGCTTTTAGTTCCTGGGTAGCCTAGCTGAAGCGCATTCTGTCCTGCAGAACATTTTCTGGTCATCCGCCATCATGTTTGATTATAGCAGCTACCAAGCAGAGTACATGTGCCAAACTGTAAACGGTCTGTAGAGAGGAAGGACACAAATGATAGGAATGCTTGCAGGGGAATATAATAAATAATGATTTTGGAGGCCTGTTAGTTGGTGAATAACAGATTGCCACAGCATGAAGCTGGTGGTTGAATGCCCAGATGGAATCTAAGGCTTTTCTAAATGGTCTACTTCATGGTATATTTCTGCATGCTGGATTTGGAGATACATTGCCAGCATTAGATGCATAAGACTCAGAGCTGTTTAATGCAAATAACCTTCGGAAACTAGCTGTAGCTGCAGGTAAGGGCATTTCTGGGCATCATTGGGTACTATTGACTGTTTGTGCCTAATTTCACTACCATAGCCTCCCCACTTACTGAGCTTACCAAGGGGCGTAAGTCAGTTATGCTTACCTGGACTGCTGAGGCTAAGAAAGCATTCATAGCACTGAAGTCTGCCCTGTGTACGTACCCGGTATTGGTGGCACCTGACTTCATGAAGGAGTTCATTGTTCAGACGGATGTTTCTGATGTAGGACTGGAGGCAGTTCTGTCCTAGGAGATTAATGGGGAGGAACACCCAGTAGTTTACCTAAGTCAGAAGCTGAATGCTGCTAAGAGGAATTATGCTATAGTGGAACGGGAGTGCCTGGCAATAAAATGGGCCCTGGATTCCCTTAGGTATTTCCTATTATGGAGGAGGTTCCGTCTCATTTCAGATCATGCCCCCTTGACTTGGATGAGGAGAACCAAGGACATGAATGCCAGGGTGACCCGTTGGTTCTTGGCCATGCAGGAGTTTAGTTTCATGGTGGAACAATGTGGATGCTCTCTCCTGTGTTCATTGTATGATGTCCCAAGGTGCCTCCACCTCCCCCAGGTCGAGGCAGAGGGGGGGGGGGGGATGTGTACAAGACACCAGGTATGTGTCCTGAATGGTATGTGTCACCCATTGGGGTTACATGAAAGACTATTTTTTGGAACGTCTGCCATTAAGCCTTTTTCTGGACTCAAATTCAAAGGCCCCTTGCCTGGTGTCCAAGAAAAGTGAGCCCCACCCCAACTATCCGCATACATGCATTAAAATAAATTTTCCCAGGAGTGATGGAATGTTCCCTTCTAACTTGCATGCACCTAGCCCTTCTTTAAATCTCCAGC
This sequence comes from Ptychadena robeensis, assembly GCA_036250615.1. Taxonomy (NCBI): domain Eukaryota; kingdom Metazoa; phylum Chordata; class Amphibia; order Anura; family Ptychadenidae; genus Ptychadena; species Ptychadena robeensis. Next base: position 97,370,227 of record CM070034.1, read on the forward strand.
AATTGTGGGGATTTGGGTTAATAAACTTGCAAAGTCAGATAGTGACATTTCCAACATAAAATTACACCAACTTAGGGACAATTTGTAAAGCATTCAGTGGTTCAGATAAAATGCAGGGTCTAATTAAGGAATGCCTATTAGAAAACCAGATTGCCTTCCTTTGCTTCATTGAAGCACTTGCTCTGCCTGGGGTAAGTGTAGAGCATGGCTGTCAATTTGTGGTGTGTGTGAACAAAGCACTCACTCTTTGCAGCTTTCATTTATAAATCCATTATAACAACATTATTACAATACATTTTGTGCAATTATTATTTTCTTTTGATCTGCACATTCTGTCTGTTCTTGCAAATCACACAAGTATCTGTTCCCATTAACCCCTTATTGACATCTCTATTTTACAGTTTGTTGGTAAACCTTTTTTTTTTGTTTTTAGAAGGCTGGATTGAAAAATGCACTTAAAAAAATATTGTCATTACATTAATTGTGCTTTGCACAAGCATAAGCTTGGGTATAAGCTACCCTAGTAACCAGAATGACAAAAGTATTTTGTTCATCACTATGTTAATAAAAACCTAGTAGTTTGATTGGGCTAATTGATGCAACACTGGTTTATATGGGCAAAGGTAATGGTACACATCACCAAAATCAAATGCTTCATTCAGAGCTTATGAAAGTCTAAAACCATCACCTAACCAACCATTCACAAACAGGTTATTCTGAATTGCTCAGTAAATTTGTAGTACTTAAATGAGATAACACCTTTTCAATGAGCCAGCTCTTTTATATTGTTCAGTAAGAACAATAAACAACACGATAAATTACCTAGACCCCAGAAAGTCATAGAGCAAGTTCTTTTTGGATATTCTCTCTCACCTAAAGCAACGGTAGGTAAAATAAGGTTCGCTTTAAATATGGTTTGTCAACATGTTACAATCCTCAATACCCAGGTTTTTTCTGACATGAATACTGACGGCTGTCCTCTAGGCCACGTCATTCTAAAGCTGAGATTTTACACTTGCCCAAACACCTGCAAGAACCTCCTTCAATTGTGCACCAGACAACAAGGGTTCAGTTTATAAGGCTCCACAGAATCATTCCAGGCTTTATGAGCCATGGTGGATTCTTCACCCACCACAATGGAACTGGTGGCAAATCTATCAATGGAGCCAAGTTTGCTGGTGAGAATTTCATCCTGGAGCACACTGGACCAGGAATCCCTTCTGTGGCCAATGCTGGTCTAAACACAAATGGTTGCCAATTTTTCATTTGTACTGCAAAAACATCCTGTCTTGATGGTAAGCATGATGCATTTGGTTCAGTTGTTGAAAGCTTGGATGTTGTGAGGAAAATGGAACGTTCACACAAGTAAGACATATAAGAAAATTGTGATTGCTGACTGTGGCAGGCTTTAAGTAACTTGATTGGTCTTCATTCTAGTCTGACCATTTTAAAAGTAGATTGTAAGCCAAAAATCTCTGGGCACCCCTGGTGTATAGGGTTATTTTTCAGGAAACAAGCTAGGCCCCAAAGACAATTTCCATGTCTTCAAAAGTTTGAGGAAATCCCTTTTCTGTTTCCTCATGACAGTTCCCCAGTACTAGTCAATTTTCATTTGGTCAAAACCTGAAAACCCTAGAAGAAGCCATAGGTGCTAACAGTAGGCCTACAGCCTTATTAATTTTGGTGTCAAGAAACGTGGACTGAAATGATTGTAGACAGGCCTCATAGAAGTCAATAGGGCTGCAATGTGCAAGTTCAGGCACAAACAGCAGGACAACAACCAGGAACCCTGGTAAGTATAAGCCTGTGAAACGAGAAATTGGTTAGGTCAGTGAAAAGAGGGAACTTTGCATTTGCTTCCTGAACATTAATTGTTTTGTAAGGAAAAAAATAAACGAATCGTAATAGTTGTATATGTATTGTATACAACATGTAATTGTATACAACAAACTGTTTATAGCAGCAGATACAATGAAAGAAATAAAAGGAAGCAAGACAAGGGACAACACATTTCTTGACATGTTTCGCCGATTGTCTTTTTCACGAGATATTCTGTGTTCCCAATTTCTAACAAATAAATTATATTAGTTTTGCACACTCAAAAATACTCACTAAATACAAAATATTTTTTACTATACTCACTTTCTGCATATGCAATATGAATCAGCTAGAGTGGAACGAGAACTCATCTCTGATGTGGCAAGGTCTCAAGGGACAAAAGGGAGTCAGCCTTCCAACCAGCACACCGCCCAGGAGCAAAGAACAAGCAGAATAACAGGGGACATTAAAGGGTGAATGGTGCTGAGAACCAGTTCTCCTGTGGATGGAGATGGTATGATGGATAATGCAAACTCAGCCCTCAGGTATAGGTGGATCAACCCTCCCCATATTCGGGCCTCTCTAAACCTGTGTAGTGACAAATCTGTGTGCTTTACAAAATATCAAATAAATAAGAGGACATGTAAACTAAATGTATGTGCTCTAGTCAGCATAATATATAATGTAGCATGATATGTGAGTGCCCCAAACAAAACAGGGGTATTGGTAATCCACAATTGTAATAAATTCCCTAATGTAAACCCACTGTATGAACAGGAAATCTATTAAGTAATAATCACCTAAGTTGGAACAAAGCTTTAAAGTGGACTGCGCTCAATGTGCACTCCACTACAAAATTTAGATAGAAATCAAACATAAAATTGATTGAAAAGTGATCAGACATGTTGGTAAATTTCAGTCAATTGTACAAGTATCTTACAGGCTTTCTAGATATTTTGACTGAATTGTATCTGATGGTACTATGGCGCACAGGCTTACGGAATTCGCACAGGCTCACAGAAATTGGACAATAGAGCATTGGAAAAATGTTGCCTGGTCTGATGAGTCTCGATATCTGCTGCGACATTCGGATGGTAGGGTCAGAATATGGCGTCAACAACATGAAAGCATGTATCCATCCTACCTTGTACCAACGGTTCAGGCTGGTGGTGGTGTAATGGTGTGGGGGACATTTTCATGGCACACTTTGGGTCCTTTAGTAGTAATTGGTCATCTAGCTGATCTTGCTGACCATGTCCATCCCTTTATGACCACAGTGTACCCATCTTCTGATGGCTCCTTCCAGCAGGATAATGCATAAAGCTCAAATCATCTCAGACTGGTTTCTTGAACATGACAATGAGTTTACTGTACTCAAATGGCCTCCACAGTCACCAGATCTCAATCCAATAGAGCACCTTTGGGATGTGGTAGAACAGGAGATTTGCATCATGGATGTGCAGCCGACAAATCTGCAGCAACTGCATGATGCTATCATGTCAATATGGACCAATGCCTCGGAGAAATGTTTCCAGTACCTTGTTGAATCTATGCCACGAAGGATGAAGGCAGTTCTGAAGGCAAAAGGGGGTCCAACCCGGTACTAGCAAGATGTGCCTAATAAAGCGTCCGGTGAGTGTACATAAGGATTGTGACTTTCATATCAAAGTTAGAAATTCTAGACACTAGAGAATAAACAAAAACTCTGACAGTCCCTTTGCGTCTGTGCCTTTTTTCATGCCATTGTCGTTTGTTATCCGATAGGTCAGGGGTACCCACCAAGTGCATTGCGATCTACTGGTCGAAGACAAAGGCAATGGAGGGGGATAACAACACCATGCCTTTTTATTTTTCATCATTATTAAGACATAGGCAAAATGGCCATAATTGTATTATGCAATACAAGTTTATGCTGTTATGCAGGGTAACCAATATATATTTAAAATATGTATAATCTGAGCTGGTTCATTATATGCTCCCTCAGGGACCAGTTAGTCTGTAGCCACTATTTAGAGGGCACGAGCAAGGTCTTGGAGCGTGGCCTCTTTAAATGTGGATTGTGTGGACAATGTGCCTACATCGGTGAAGGCAACATAGTTGCGCTACCCGATGGGGGAGCGTTGAAAGTTAGATTCTGGGCCAACTGTAGAACGCCTGCGGTCGTATACTTGATGAGTTGCAACTGTGGGGCATTCTATGTGGGCAAAACAAAGAGGGAATTCCGGGTAAGGATTCGGGAGCATATGCAGGCCATCACTAATTGCGATCTGACGGCCCCTGTGGCCTGTCATGTGGCCTTCCACCACAGATGTGTGGGTGGGGGATGGGAGGAGTGTCTAAAGGGGGCGTGCCCCACACTGGAGGTGGTCTCCTCCCCCAACCACCACAACACACCATAGCTGTCAAGTTTCATTACAAAAAAATCGGGGGACGCACAGAAAGTGACATCAGTGACTATTTCCGGTATACAGACTTTGGTTCTTCTGCCTTCCAAGTACCGGAAGTGATGTCACTGACGTCACTTCCGGCGCCAGGCAGAGGGAGTTACTCTCCCTGCTAATGTCCCACCCTGCTTGTGCTGGTAATGCTGGTATTTTCTTTTAAATTTTTAATCTGCATGTTTTAGAACCTGAGTTCTTGTCTAATCAGATCTGCTGTCTTTTGCTGCATGTAGATGATCATTTTAGACATCAATGGCCTTGGATCAGGATGCAAAATATAAACCTATCCTGCAACTACAGAGAAATACCAACTGATTAAAGGAAATTGACTTTTTCACTGGATCAGCTGGTAACTGTAAGGGTCAATACCTGCTTGGTTAACGAATGCTCGAGAACCACGAAGCACTCAAGTTTTCGACGATTGTACTGTAAATCAATGCGCACCACAATGGATTACCGTTTGCGATCCATTTATACACATTCCAACATGTTTGGCAGCTTTCTGCTTCATCGGGGGTTGTGTACAAATGGAAACTACAGTCAAATATATTTACATTTTTATCAACCAATCATAAAGAAAGGATGGATGGGGAGTACAGAAGCACAACATCACACTTACTTATAAATCAAGATTATTGAGTTAAACATAGTGAAATATAGATTATATGGCTGGATCAGAAGAAGATGTCTAATAATAAAAGAAAGAATGATCTAAGGGGAACTACATGTTTTATTGCATATGTCTGGGTCTATTATGTGATATATTAACAGTGGGGCAAAAAAGTATTTAGTTAGCTAGCAATTGTGCAAGTTCTCCCACAAGATGAGATGTAATTTTCATCATAGGTACACCTCAACTATAAGACAGGAAATCACATTGTCTGATTTTTAAAGAATGTATTTGCAAATTGTGGTGGAAAATAGGTATTTGGTCAATATGAAAAGTTCATCTCAAAACTTTGTTATATCCCCTTTGTTGACAGAGGTCAAACATTTTCTCTAAGTCTTCACAAGGTTTTTACACACTGTTCTGGTATTTTGGCCCATTCCAGATTTGCAGATTTGTGTGAAGAAATCGGCTGTGGGGGCTCGGCGAAATATCACCCCTTGTGGGGTCATAATGACCACAAGAACTGTGAGCACAAATCCCAGAACCTGGTGCAGGTCTACAATTTTGTTTTTGGTGTTCTTCGACAGCTCTTTGGTATTGACCATAGGGAAGTTTGGAGTGTGACTGAGGTTGTGGAATACTGATAACAGATGACATTAATACAGGTAATTAGTGCAGGACAGAGGAGCCTCTTATAGAAGAGGTTACAGGTCTGTGAGAGCCAGAAATCTAGCTTGTTTGTAGGCGATCATATACTTTTCTTACAGAGGAATTTACCAATTAATTCATTAGAAATCCTATAATGTGATTTCCTGGATACTGACCCCCTATTATGTCTCTCATAGTTGAGTTGTACCTATGATTACATTACAGGCCTTTCTCATCATTTTTGGGACAACTTACACAATTGGTGGCTGTCATGTAACCAATCTTTGGTTGTGATATGGACAATTAACTATTGAGCAATATTTAGAGTTGGTAAAACATTTAAATGATCTCCAATCCTTCTCTAACTTTAAGGGGGCATTGACATGGGTATCTGGAACCACTGGCATGGGGTGTCCAACGGTCACTTTTTGGAGGGTAGGGGGTGTAAGTGCTTTCCAGGCTACACTACATTTGCTTCCCTGCATTTGCCAACACATCTCGGCAACGTGTTTATAACGTCACCCATGGTTTAAGTGTAGACCCAGCCTAGTGTGACAATGAAGTTAATAATATTATAAAACACCAGTAAAGACCACACACGTATTTCTTAAATTTTTATATATTATATATAATCAGTGGGTGCACATAACCTTTAGATACATATGTGTGTGTGTCAGCTCTTGAAGCACTGACTCGAGCTATAGTCCACTTCTTTTAAATCTACACCAAATTCTGAAGGCTGGGTATTTCTGTAACCTGCTTATGCACCTTTTTCTTCCAGATGTTTTCCTTCCTCTCTGCTCAACATGAATATGACTGGATACAGACTGAGAGACCATTTAAAGTTTACAGGTTCTTTTGAATTAATAATTTGAGAGGAATGACACACCATGAGTCTACAATACAAATTTTTATTTCAAAAGCTTCTAACTTTCTCATATACTAAATGGTGTATCAGTTAAAATGTAGCACTCTGTGAGGAATTACTGAAATAAATTAATCTTGATGATATTCTTATTTACAGATATGAAACTAGGATACTAAAGCCCAGCAACTTCATATAATGCTTGTCAATCATCTCATACAGCACCAAAACATTACTGAATGTAGGTTTTGCTGTATATTTTGAGCTTCATTTAAATATTATTTTTAACCTTTTCTGTCCGGTTTAAAAAATGTACTTTTGTCATCTGTCTGGATATGTTATGCTCTGGTTTAACACTGATAGCCAGCACCATTTTTCTGTTATGAATTATGCTGTCAAATTGCTAGATGAAAGCACCCTCAAAGTGTAAGCAAACCCAAACATCTAAGCACCCCTTAGACTTTAAATCTCACGGTTCCTGGCTTTAAAGCTCACCTTTTCCATTAGTAACGCAAATTATGAGTTACATTGAGGAGTTTACCTAATTTTAATTAAATGCCCTAATTCAAATATTTCTCAGTATGCAACTTACGGTACAAAAAAAGACAAATAAGTGGACCTTCAAAGTAAAGCAGTTTATTTAAAAACACATAAAAACAGTAAAATATCAGTAAGTGCCACTTTTGGCTCCTTGGAAGAAAACTGCTTCATTTGTTGATGCCATAGGAATGTATAAAAAAGTAAAGGCACATCATTGCTTCTTATTATTCACAGCCATCCTTTAGCATACTCCCATTCAGATTTCCTGACCAGCAGAAATAATGGGAGAAGTAACATACATATTACATTCCACTGCTGGAACAGAAACAAAGACACTAATCAAAACTCAGATTGGTTTATGATTATCATAGAAATCCCATAATTAATCTACAGATAGAGAAAGGCATGCTGGCTCATGTCAATGTAAACATTTCACCTAGAAATATTCTATATGACTACACTGTTCACTATCGTGACAATCAATGTTTAAAATATAACACAACTATGCCAGAGATTCCTAATTACCGGGGACCATCCAAAGCACTGGACATCTACCGTGATTTACGGTCATGTGGATGGAGTGGATAAATTCTCATCACAGAGACATTTAAAAGTGGAAAAGCTGTGTAAAATATTTATTCCTATGCTTATGTACTCTTGCAAAAAATGGGCCATGTTAATATCACAGGCAAGTCCTGCCTGCCTAGCAAAATCTGTAAAAAGTTCTTATTATTGTATTCTGTATTATATGTACTCAATAAAGCCGTTTTGGAAACTAAAAAGTTCTTATTATTACAGCACCAATTCCAGTGTGAATTGGGTAAAGTTCAAACTGCTGAAATTGCTTCCATGCTCACTCTAAGGATGAAGTGTCTTCACCTACAAAAATACAAAAACGATACTATTAATTTTCTTTAGATTTGATTAAAGTTTGCCTGTGACAACAGTAGAATGGAGATTGTGATTGTAGCCCACCTCCAACCACCAACACTGATATTGTCTGGAAGGCTATGTAACAATGCCTTATCCATATACTTGTTCTGTGTCAAAGGATCAGCATGGTTAGAAGGAAAATAGAATTTCAGGACAGATCAGAAATTGTATTCTACATCTCCCCATCAAAACAATCTCTTTTGTTTCTTGTTTATGTATTAAATATTGAGATGTGTACATTAACCACTAGAGAAAGCAGATGGTCAGTTTACAGTATGAAAACTGAAATATCCAACAAAAATTTAACATTGTTTTTAAAATCTGGTTTATAGATGTAATTGTGAAAAAGAAAAGATATGAGGCAGATTTTAGTTCAATATGGCAAGTTGGCACACCCTATTACCTGCCGACCTGATCCCGATCGGCGGTCGGGTCGGGCAGGAAACGGTCCATCTATGCCCAGCTTGAGTGACTGCAATCTTGGGGTGTTTAGATAATGCCTCTATGACAAGTCTGACGGGCAATGTCATGTTCTCTGAGCCCTAAGTCTTAAAACCTATTGTTGTCTATTACACTAATGATGACGGTGATCTGGAATAGGCAATGTGTGACAGGGACATTGTTAATGCACATGACTCCAAGCATTGTTGACGCATGAAATTGGCAAGCTTTAGGTCCAGCCCCTTTTTTAAATCTAAGATGCCAAAGTGGCCCACGAGTCAAAAATATTGTCCACTCCGGTCTAGTACTGAGGATAGAAAATATGACTACACTTGTTTATGTATTTTATACTTATATATATTATATATATATATATATATATATATATATACTATACATATGGTTAGTTAATGCAAACACAAAAGATTGATCTGATGTATGTTTAAGCCTGAGAAGAGAAGTCTTTTCCATGCCACAAGAGGCAGAGATGAATCCTTAGGGCCATCTCACACCAGCAGCACTGCGGCCAACGGTACAGCATTTCGCGTGTGAGGACCCCAGCTGTATAGTCACCGCCTGCTGGTGGCACTGTGCTTGCCCTTCCATGGGTTAGTCCCACAGTCACCAGCAGGTGGCTTCCTGTAAGCGTAGGCTGGATGAAGCACACCTGCTTCATTCAGACACGCTTGCTGTTTATTTGATTTCATGTCATTTCCTGTCTCCATACCCATTCCTGTCTGAGCCTGAACCCTGGGCACTCCTGAACCCTGGACTTTTTTGCACCTGTTTTGTTACTGTATCATGAGTCCTCATTAAATCTGTTTTGACACCTTCCTACCTCTGTCTGAATGTCAGTGTGTGTTGCCTGTCTGGTTGCCCCCTCTGCCCCTGTTCCTGACATCGCGTTTCCATATTACATGTCTCCCATACAAGTGCATGAAAGGCACTGGTGCTGCTTACCCCAAAATTTAGGTTGCGGTAACACGCAGCACTGAATTTTACTGTTAACACAAAAGATAGCAAACCTGTGTGCCTTGTGTTGCTGCTAGCTGCACACTGTACAGCAGCTTCAGCGAGTTCTGTGTGAAATGGTCCTGAAGCTCTGAAAAAGAACAGTGGTCTTTCTGCAGAAGTCCAACACTGTACTGAGTTAAACCGAACGCTCTGCAATCAGCAAAGACTCTGTAGGGGAATTTTGGACCATTGCTGTAGATATTTTAGGGGGAAAAAATGTATGTAGCTGACTTAAACACGAGAACTGGGATATCAAATAAAATACATGATTAAAAAAATGATGTGACTGTCATGTTAATATTTGGTAAGAATAGCTTTCTACAGGAAAAACATTACAGTACAGCACATTAAAATACAGAAAAAAAGATTGCATCACTTTACCTTCTGCTGAGCTGGCCTTAAGTGGCTGCATGGCTGTGAAACACAGAAAATGATGGAGAATTAAAAAAAATATTAGTTAATGGACTTCATACATTGCACATGGATTACGCCAAAAACAGGGGGAACAAATAAAATAGAAAAAAACACAATGGTTAAGACAAAATCATCTTTATGAATTTTATGATATTTATACCTGTCTTTAATTCTCCATTTTCCTCGTGCTCCAAGTTTCCTGCATAGAAGGAAGGAAATTGAATATTTAATGGCACATTAAGATTTGTACTGGCCTGCTTTCCCTATGCTATGTCTATCATCTTCATGTTTCTACCTTTTAACATCTGAGATAATCTATCATCTTCTGTATGGAAAAACATCATATATGCAAAATCCTACATATATTACCTGCTTCCTCTTGTTCTTGCTCTTCCTCACAGGTCTGCTTTAGATGTTTTCGACATACACCGGCAAGAGCCACAAGAAGAGCCAATAGACAGATGCATAGCCCTACTGTCACCCATAAAGCCACAAGTGGGAAGGAGAGATGCTGCCCTGTTAGTGTTATAATGGACAGATCAATAGATACATAAATATCCGAATAAATACATAGTACTCATACATACAAATGCCATTTAAAACATACAAGACTGTATCTTTCAAATAAAGTATAGTATGTTTTCATGCATTGATGAGGCTAATATATCAGGATTCTGTAAGATTTCTCCCTATTTCACATTAAAGCAAATATTTTTATGAATTAAAACACTTAAGCAAATGTTTCACTTGAAATACACAACAAACATTGCCCTAATGGTCAGCAGTATATGCTACACTAAGCAGAACAAGAGATTATACATTTCACTGACCTGTAACACTCATAGATGCATGCGTCAGCTCCTCCAGGAAAGGATTGTATACCATGCAAGTATATGTGTCGCTAGTCTCTAAGATGACACGGACAGAGCTCTGAACATGGAACAAGCCTTCTTCATTGGCCACTTGTGATGTTGTAATGTTTTCCGTCAAGTTTTGTCCTCTTTCATCCTGCCATATTATTAGAGCTTCTGGGTATCCCCGATAGGTATGACATGTCACTGTTACCTGATCACCAGGTTTAAGGCCTTCGCTAGGTTCCAGGTGCAAGACTGGCTTTGTGAATGAAGCTATTCAGAGAAGCAATGCATCATTTACTTTTTACACAAAGTAACAAAGCAGATTAGGTTTATTCTGGTAATTCATGCTCACCTGCTACCTGAAGACTTACAGCAGCTGAACTAAAGTTCCCAGCATTAACAAAGCATGTGTAGTCTCCCTCATCAGATAGGCGAACCTTGTGGAGGAGAAGGGACATGTTGCCTTCTGGCAGTTTACTGAGAAAAAGTTTTGTACGATTAAAAAAATTTGGTTCCTGGTTCTCCAACTGCTCCTGTCCAAGGGTAAAAGCATGGACCTGCTGCAAGCCTGTTAACTTCCAAAACACACTAAGGTTTTGCAATGGGAAGCCAGCCGGGGGAGTGAACCAGCAGGGGAGGATGACATCTTCATCCAGGATTCCAGTGACAGGAAGATCAGGAACAAGTACTTCAATTGTTCCTAGTGAGATGTGAAGAATAATAAAGGAAATAAATATTGTCATATTGTTTCATTAATAAAACATATTGGAAACTCTTTGATACAAACTGTATAATTTATATTGTTCATAAATAATAAGCCTTTTAAATCATCGCTGTTTGATGACTGCATCAACTGTATAGTATTTTTATAGACACTTTTTATTCTCATTACCAGTGTAGAACAACCACCCTTCACCCCATAAGGCACTATGACATTGTTTCCCCAAAGATCGATCTGCGGGAACACCTTGAGCCATCAACCCAAAAAGGTCGAAATAGTGCAAGGAAAAGATCGAACAGGGAATATGGTAATGTTCGATCCGACCATGGTCCCTATACAAAGTATCAAGCCAGAATCGATGTGTCAGTTGCACACATCTCGATCCATTCTGTGCTGCAATTAATCACCGGCAAAACGAACGTGGATCTAAACGTGTATGGCTAGCTTAAAAGCTAACCAACCAAACTCTGCAGCTTCAAGGCTTGCAGTTTCAGTCTGCATGCAATTAACAATGTTGACATTTTGGCACCTCATTAACCATCTCCACCATACATATACTTTATGGCACTAGGGAACTGAGTGCAGTGCTTTGTTCTGCTGAAGACAAGGCTCAGAGTCTTTGGAGGCGGTAGCTATTTTTACTGAGGGAATTTATTCATATATATATACTGGTGTTGGGGTGGGGTGTACATATAGTGCTGGTGGCAGATGTATTTACTGTATATGGGTGTATTTAATTTGTGCTTGTGTTGAAAGAAAAGTGTACAGACAGACTTCAGTGTGCTGAAGTTGGGATGGGATGGTTATAAACTGTGTGGTGGTGTATATAATGTACTGCAGGAGAGATAGCTTATATACTGAACATAAGTGTGAAATGTGTGTGTGTATAGATATAAACAGTACTTACACATACACAATATCACCAAAACTATTGCGACACCACCAAAATGATTTAATTTGTCAACTCCGTTCCAGGGGTGGTTCTTACATCGTTGAGACGCATATGCGTTCCAGAGATGTCACTTCCGGTGACGCACTTCCGGTGGAGACCGGTGGCGCGCTGCCCCTGCCCGACCCACTACACCCTCCCCATCAGGATTGGGTGTACCATCATGGGGCGGCACGGACGCGCACCCGTTCCCCCACCATTCCAAAAGTGTGGTTGCCGCCAGTGTGAACCGGGTGCCCGCCCCCTACCATGTGGCTCGCTTGTCCCCTGGGCCACGTTCCACCTGGTGAGGTATTTCCACCTTTGGGGTTGGCTTATTCTTCTGACCCCCTACTCCCCCGCCCACTAGCACAGGCGTGTCCCATCCTGGGGGGACTATAAGTAAGGTGGGAATGGAGATGGAGGTTTTGTTTGGACCTGCTGGTTGATTTATGCCCTGAGGCTGCTGGCCCTACCATCTACACAGCGGTAAGCCTTCTCTCTCCGCTCCTTTTCATCGTTCCTATTCACTCCTTACCTATCTAAGAGTCTGACTTTTGCTTTTCCTTTCCCTAGTAAGCTCTCTGACCCAGGTGGACCCACCACCTAGGCTTATTCTTCCATCCTTTATCTGGACGGCCCAACGCAGTGTATATCAGGTTAGGCCCATGCTTTTCTCCATCTATCAAGCCACTTGGGCATCTGTCTACATCAGCGCTCCCTGCTAACCCTTGCCCTCCTTATTTCCCAGTTGCCTTCGTGTCCCCCCTTTCCACCCGGGCTTAGCCCCAACTACCATCTGCCCCATCTGTCGGTGGGGACTCTCTATTCATCTTGGGGGTCTGATACCTGGCCCACCCAGCACCCTCGATCTAGGTTGATTCAGAGGGACGCATACGCCCGCAGCAGCAACCGTATGGACAAAATCGTTTGATATAGACTTCCTGTTATATGTGAGTACTATATGTATTTCCTACAAAGAATTTAAGCTAAGTCTAACTAATGTATACATGTGGAATGAATATATTCGAATCTGATGACTACGACTTATGTATGCATCCATGGAGCTCCCTTTATTTACATATGTATTTTTTCATACTCTATATATACATCCATAAAGATTAGACTGCTGTATAAGATAACAAACTTACTCTATGTTTCCTTTGAACTATATACTTAGATGTAACATACAACTGTTTCTGGCACTTATACACCTCCCTGATGAAGCCCAGGTGGGCGAAACGCGTCAGAGGACTGACTTTGGACCTTTCTTATGCCAACTCTACCATCCTGGCTACAGTTGATATTTCTATACCTTGGACTGTAATATGTGCCAATGATTTGTTTATATATGTATTTTTATGGGCCCTATGCCTAACAATTGCTCTTTCCAATAAAGACCATTTTTTACCTACCCCGAAGACTAATTAGTCAATACCAACCACCCCGTACCTGCAATTGCCAATTTAGAAGTCCCTATCTATGGCGACAAGGGTGAACATGTTTTCACCTTAGGGTCCTGCTTTTTAAGTATCAAATTCATGGCTAGGGTACACTTGACCTCAGAGTATGATTATCGGCATACTCCAACCCTATAGTACTATTTATACATGATTGAATTTGAGTGTTTCAATCATTTCCATGGCCACAGGTATATGAGGTCAAGCATTGGTGAATATAATTACATTTTAGGCATGGCTAAATAATGTCTCTCTCTCTCAGCAGGTTTTCTCCTAAAGTGAGCCTGACAAAGGACCCCCATACACCTTAAGATTTCTCTATCAGATTTCCTTTAGATCTCCTTTTATTTTACCAAAATCATGTAATATGAGGGACTTTCTAAACCATCAAGTCTACCTGTGTTCAACCGCAGATGACCCTATACTACATAGTTGTTGGTAGATCTAAAGGATATCTGTCAGAGAGATCTAAAGGTGTATGGCCAGCCTAAATATGTGTGATTATATTAGCATTAAAGTGCAGGCACTGCAAAAACTTTTTTCAAAACAATCTATGTATTTGTGGAGCCTTGGCTTCTCCCTTAACCTTCTTAGCGTTGCATCCCTCCACTCTCAAAACATTACACAACCTACCCCCGACTGGGATGGCCACACAAGACAGACCTTTAGTGATTACAATGATGATACATGCTAACAAAGTCCCTGTGAGATTTGTGCATATGTGCTCATTTGCAACCCAAGTACAGTAGAGCTCACATTGGAGGGGAGAGGGACACTGCATTCAGTTGGTAAGTGGTACTAAAGGGCAAATGTGCTAAGGAAGGAAATTTCATAGTGATTGTCTCATAAGTCTGCTGTGTTTCCTATGTTAATGTAATTAATTAGTGGACAAAAATACAAATTCTGGAGCAGTGAAAAGACCGTGCTTGAGATGGATAATTTTTTATTTTGTGACTTGATTGTAAAGCCTCTGAAAATGGTATCATCACCAGAATTGGAAGAGATAAGAGAAGGGTTTTGGGAACATAAGCCTTGGGAAAATAAGTATTGCTCTAGCAATATTTTTTGGATAAGTTAAGTTCAAAGCAAAGTAGCATTTTTTTAAATTAAAAGACTACATATGCTACATACAGTCTCTGTACTCAGGGGGGGGGGGGGGGGGGGGGGGGGGGGGGGGGGGGAGAGAGTTGTTGTGCCTTCACTCTCTGCTAGGGGATCAGAGGAAAGATCCAACCTCTACTACTGCAGAGTGTATGTCAGCCAGACAGCTTGAGTGTGACTCACATACAAACAGCAGAGGCTGGATCTTTCCTTTGCAGCGTGCACCAGGCTCAAGCTGCCCAGCTTATATACACATTAAGCAGTGCGTAACAGGAGGCATTTTGATAGGGTTGTACTATGGAAAATGCGCACAGGTATTTGGAATGGAATCAGTCGGTTTCAACTGATCAAACTGTGTGGTTGCACCATTAATAGGTTGGACTGACAGTTGATATTTCATTTGAATTGAAGATTGATCGAGCAAAAGTTGAAGTGTGTATGGCTGCATTTAGTCAGATTATCTTAAGCATTGCTCAGTGTTTTAAAGCAGCTTTTATAAGGTAGTGCTCTTTTGTAATTTTAGTTGCCCATACCATACTTTTCTAAAACTGTCTATACTAGAAATCTAACACTTACGGCATACAGCAGAAAAAAGGAGCAGCAGACATAGGACTTCCATTTCTAAAAGGGGAAACAAAAGTAGACATCAATCTTCAAACAATGGCACATCGATGAACACAGGAAATAGGAGGCCTGTGGGGAAAGGCAATCTGTGATCTCTACAGACAATTTAATCATGCATGGTATATTATGTACAATACATAGAGATAGACAGGCAGACAGACAAACAGATAGATAGACTACTCCATGTTGTGTTTGAAAAGAAAAATATCAGTTTAAGCCCCCCATACACCTTCAGATTCCTCCATACAACTTTCATGAGACCTACCAACAACTATGTAGTGCTGGGTCCTCCCTGATAGAATACATAGTAATTGGAAGGTGTAGAAAGGTCCTCCTATTACATGGTTTTGGTAGAAGAAAAGTTGGTTGTACAGAAGTTGCATGGTATTTGTATGTGGTGTATGGGGGGCTTTAGAACCAAAATCTGACATGTTAACATAGCTGGAAAAACACAGATAAACAGTAAACAAATAAAACAAAATATTTTCTGTTATATATTTTAATTTTTATATATATATATATATATATATATATATATATATTATGTATGCAATATAAATATAAAATGCATACATGGGACACACCGTAACTGACTACTGTACATGGAGACACACTGTAGCTGAGGACTGTACATGGAGACACAATGTAACTGAGGACTGTACACGGAGACACAATGTAGCTGACGACTGTACACAGAGACACAATGTAGCTGAGGACTGTACATGTAGACACAATGTAGCTGAGGACTGTACATGGCACACACTGTAACTGAGGACTGTACATGGAGACACAATGTAGCTGACGACTGTACATGGAGACACAATGTAGCTGACGACTGTACATGGAGACATAATGTAACTGATGACTGTACATGGAGACACAATGTAGCTGACGACTGTACATGGAGACACAATGTAACTGACGACTGTACATGGAGACATAATGTAACTGACGACTGTACATGGAGACACAATGTAGCTGACGACTGTACATGGAGACACAATGTAACTGAGGACTGTACACGGAGACACAATGTAACTGAGGACTGTACATGGAGACACAATGTAACTGACGACTGTACATGGCACACACTGCAACTGGGGACAGTACATGGAGACACAATGTAGCTGACGACTGTACATGGAGACACAATGTAACTGAGGACTGTACATGGCACACACTGTAACTGAGGACTGTACATGGAGACACACTGTAACTGAGGACTGTACATGGCACACACTGTAACTGAGGACTGTACATGGAGACACACCGTAGCTGAGGACTGTACATGGAGACACAATGTATTAGAGAACACTATATAGAGATACAATGTAACTGAAAGAAGTACATGGAGAATTTAGGAGCTCCCGGTAACGGTCCCTTAGCTGTACAGGCCGACCACTGATTATATTTTATCATATACAAAACACAGCTGACGGTAACAATGGCCACGTACACACTTACCCGGGCTCTCAGACTTCGGGCTGGCAGAGGGTATGAGCGCGCCCACAGTGCCCGCGGGAAGCCGTGTCAGTGTCGCCCACACAGCAGGCACTCCATGCTCCCCGGGTTTCCAGTCTCTGTTCCCATTCTAGAGTTGAGATCACAGGGCGTGTGAGGCGGGGGTGGTCACAGGAGGATCGCGAATCTCATTGGACGACACTTGCTGACAAAGACCCCTAAAGGGTGGCAGAGGTGGCAGTTAACTCTTTAATTGACGTAGCGGGAATACAGAGCCGTATGCATTCACATTTCCTGGAAAGATCTTCCGCTTTCCCTGACCTGGCGCTGATTTCCTGAGGCTCCACATTTAATGGCAACTATAATATTGTGCTTCTGGTGTTCAGAGATACCCCCTTACACTGCGCATGTGCAGATAGCCCTAGTTTTTGGTAATTTCAGGGTTAATCTTACGAATTTCGGGTGTCAAGGTTAGAGGTTGGGGGAGTGGTGCTTGAAAGTAGGAATGAGTTTTGGGGGTGGGGGGAGTTTAAAAATATTCTAACCTCCCAACCCCTAACCTTAACCCTCGGAACCCCCTTACCTAAACCCCCCAAACCCCTAACCTCGATTAAAGATTAACCCTGAAATGAACAAAAACTAGGGCTATCTGCACATGCACAGTTGTATTTAGGGTGTTCTGAGCTCTTTGCAGTGATCCAGGGTTTGGTTCTCCATGGCCTATCATAGCCTCTGGTCTGTTGCCTTTATTTTGTCACCGGGCACTATGTTGAACGTGTCAGACTGATGTATAACTAAAGTGCGGGACGCGTTAACTACACATCAGCCCATTGACTTAATGTGGCCCCTGTAGGTTTTCTGCGGAACCAGTCAACATAAGTGTTGGTGTGCTGTAGTGCCATTTATATTATATGACAGTGTCCGTGTGCCGTGGTTCCAGTCAGAAAAAATGTCAGTGCTGTGGTGCCAGTCAGAATGAATAGCAGTGATAAGGTATCCATGCATAGGTCGCTTTTGCGTTCGATTCCTGAACGATCAATTGCTGTGCATGCTTGCGGCGAATCAAATGCTACCCACCTGGAGCGATCGATCCTGCTCCAACAAAATATTGATTAAACAGGGAACCAACCTGTTGGTATTTCCCTATTGGATTGGCCAAGGATCGGTTCCCCAAGGCGGTGAGCATTGATTCCCCGAACGATTGCTGTGCGATCATACAGCGATTCTTGCCGCACCAAGTTCAACCAAAGTTCTGCAGCAGCTGAGGATGCTGGTTAAGCAAAAAGGAAATAATTACTGTCTGGAAACTCAACAACATGCCTCTTCAGTCATTATCTGAGCTCCTCTTCCCTTCTAGATGATGTTGTGGGAGGCAGCTGATGACCATGATGCCACCCCCACCCCTGTGCCACACTGCAACCTCCCATGTTGCCCATGCCTAAAACTGCCAGTGGTGCTGTCAGAATTATGATGGTATTGGTGCTCTGTGGTACCAGTGAGAATAAATGACAGTGTTTGCTGTAGTACTAATACAAATCAATGACAGTGTGAGTGTGCTATGGTCCTAGTCAGAATAAACAACAGTGTTGATGTGCTGTGGTCCCATCCAGAATAAACAACAGTGTTGGTGTGCTGTGGTCCCTTCCGGAATAAACAACAGTGTTGGTGTGCTGTGGTCCCATCCAGAATAAATGACAGTGTTGGTGTGGTCCCATCCAGAATAAACAACAGTGTTGGTGTGCTGTGGTCCCATCCAGAATAAACAACAGTGTTTATGTGCTGTGGTCCCATCCAGAATAAACAACAGTGATGGTGTGTAGTGATGGCTCGAACCCGGAATTTAATGTTCACGAACGGCAAACGCGAACTTCTGTAAAAGTTCGGGAACCCGGCGAACCCGCCATTGACTTCAATGGGAGGCGAATTTTAAAAAACAAAGGGACCCCTTTCTGGCCACAATAGTGTTGGGAAAGTTGTTTCAAGGGGTCAAACACCTGGACAATGACATGACAAAGGGGAATCCATGGCAAAACTCCCAAGAAATTTTTTTTTCACACTATAAATCCGCACCAAGGATTTCTGCAATGATAGTCAATGGGAAAATAAAGTGCAATGAGTGATTACCCTTAGACCGTGTTTGATTGGACCTATCTCCTTTGTATGACCCCTGCCACAAACCTGGACTTTGCATCTGTCACTGTTTCTGAACTCACTCCCTAGAGGGGGGTCTTGGAGGATTTTACCGGTCTCAGTTCTCAGGTGAGGTACCTTGTGCCTTAAGTCCTCCTTGGGGCAACCGTAGTTGCGTATCCAAAAAAAAAATAAAGTTTTTCATACGACAAATTATTGAACCGATCGCTTTTGGTCTGATCGCTATGAAGCAATCACCTTCTCATCTGGGGTGTGCCAACATGGCCAACACACTCATTGAGGTGATCGCTTCATTGTGATACGCAAGCCCCTTCACCACGACAAGGTAGCGATCACGAAAGGGAAGTGGCACATGTATGTGCCTTTTTTAATGCAGCCATAGCTAGAGGCCAGAAAAATTAGGCAAGTACACTTGCCATAAAAATTTGTCATCTACATTTGACA
>CM070034.1:97411221-97426458 GCA_036250615.1 Ptychadena robeensis
ACTATTTTCATCGGACTTAATCCCTTTGTATAAAGAGCACAGGCCCACTCTTTATCAATGTGGATGCCTCATTGCAATGGCTAGCAAGACACATGGTTTTACCTCTGGAGGATTCAGAAGCTTTGAAGGATGTAATGGACTGGAGAATTGATTCAGACTTAAAGATATAGTTTGTTACAGTGGGGTTGACCTGTAAACCAACCTGGCTAGAGCGTTGCCTGCCTGGGCTGCTAGTGTGGATTAGGCAACTCACCAGCATGTAGACAGGTCCTCTTTGCAGCCTAGCTTGCAAGAACAGTGGCCTCAGACCATTTTGCAGAGGCAGCAGTGATCAAGTTTGTCTGGCGGCCAGGTTAATGTCACATTCTGTGATGGTCAGAAGAGCCCTATGGTCTCGTCATTCCAATTAGGAGGGTAAGGGTCCCCATACACCTTTAGATTTCTCTGTCAGATTTCCTTTAGATCTCCTTTTGTTTTACCAAAATCATGTAATATGAGGGACTTTCTAAACCATCAAGTCTACCTGTGTTCAGTCGCAGGGGACCCGGCACTACATAGTTGTTGGTAGATCTAAAGGATATCTGGCAGAGAAATCTGAAGGTGTATGGCCAGCTATAAGCATTGGATGGCGGTTGATACTTCCAAGCAAAATTTGTGCTTAGTTGTTTTTCATGGGAATCTCCTATTTGGAAAGACATTGGAGGGTTTCAGGTGGCAAGTCAGGCCAAATTCTGCAAGAAAGAAGACGTCCGCATCAATCCATTCAAAAAATGTAAAAAATTCAGAAAAAAACCTAGGGTTCAATTTCATGATGCAATATCCTACTGTTTTGTAGTGTTGAGCCCGAATATTCGAATCTCGAATTTTGCTGTCATGCTGAAAGATGAAGTTCCTTTTCATGTTCAGCTTTCTAGCAGAAGCCTGAATGTTTTTTTAACAATATTGACTGGTACTTGAAACTGTCCATAGTTCCCTCTATGTTAACTAAGGCCCCAGTTCCAGCTGATGAAAACAGCCCCAAAGCATGATGCTGCCACCACCATGCTTCACTGTGGGTATGGTATTCTTTTGATGATGTGAAATATTGTTTATGCGCCAAACATATTTTGGAATTATGGCTTAAAAGTTCAACCTTGGTTTTATCAGACTATAACACCTTTTCCCACATGGTTTTAGGAGACTTCAGATGTGATTTTGCAAAATGTAGCTTGGATGTTTTTCTTCATAAGAAAAGGCTTTCGTCTTGCCACTCTACCCCATAGCTCAGACATGTGAAAAATACAGGTAATTGTTGTCACATGTATCATGCAGCCAGTACTTGCCAGATATTCCTGTAGCTCCTCCGGACACAGAATCCTACCGTCCCGTAGTGTTGAGCGCGAATATTTAAATCTCAAATTTTTATTTTGAATATCGGCACTTTGAGAATTTCTGTTTGATAGATAAATGATCGTTTGCCACACAATTGATCGTTCATTCAGGAATCCTATGTTAAACAAAACTGGTCTTCGAGCGAGTTCGGTCACCGTGAAATTGCGATCACAAATATTTGCATGTAAAAGTGCAGATATTCACAAAAAGTAAACCGGAGATCTTTTGAATATTTGGAGAATAATTCACAAATTCAAATATTGCCTATGCCGCTCATCTCTACTGTCCAGGAAGAAGGTCAAGGTCTTGGAGAACAGTTCAGCCAGCCTTCCCAAGGGCCGGAAGGTCTAAATGTCCCCAGGCCGAGAAGCCTGTTGACAAGGGCTTCTGATGGGAGGCAGGCCAAGGTTGTTTTGGCAGACTTTAAGGGTTTCAGGCTACCTGGGCTGTGTGGATAAGGGATCATTGACTGTAGTTTTCCTGGGATACCTGTTAGAAGACAACTGGCCTGATCTGCTGAGCTGGGCATCAGTCTTGACAAAAAAAACCTCTGCCAGTCTTCTTGCAAATTCTGAGACTTGCTTGCTGCATGGGCCTGAGTTTCAGTGCCTTGATCAGAAGCTGGTCTAGGTATCTACTCCTTATTTTCCTAGTATGGAAGGCTTCGGGCAAATTCCAGGTGCAGTTGTTCGGCATGGAATCTCTCCTCACTATCATGGTTGTTGTCCAGGTTGGAGATTGGATGGCCATCATATATCTGGCCAACACTTACCTGCATATGCCAATAGATTCTGCCCATCACCGGTTTTTGAGGTTTCCCGTTGTCAAAAGCCACTATCAGCCTAAGTACGGCTCCAAGGACATTTTCCAAGCTCCTGTCGACAGTAAAAGCTCTGATTGGTCTGCAGGGAGTGAGAATTTACCATTATCTCAACTAAATCTTGGTCCTGGCTGACACAGTCCACTGTAAGAAGTCACATCTCCTTTACACCCTTACTGGGGGTCCAGAATCAGGAGCTGGACAAGCTCAGCCAATCACAACAAATGGGCAGTAAACCTATATTATCTGGCACAAGGTGCTGTGGTCTGGCCGTGGAGGTTTCATCTATATATATATCTATATATATATATACTTATAAATATAGTTTACTTGAACTGACCGGAGAGGTTTTTTAAAGTTGTCGTGTATATTTTATTTTATGATATTAGATCGCAAATTAATTTTTTACGATCACATACATTCAGTGTAGTACCTACTAATGTTTTTTTTAGTAGGTGCTACACTGAATGTATGTGATCGTAAAAAATAGGTTTTGATGTAAAGATATATTACAATTGTATTTGAATGTATTAGTATATGTAGTATGGTAGTACACCGCATGTATACATAAATATCATCTACATAGTATATACTACACATATATCTGTTGTCTGTAAACATATCAATATATATCTCTATATAATGTTTATCTGTAATATGTTTCGATCTTATATCTATCTATATAGAATTGAAATGATAAATATATATTTATTATTTTATTATTAACATTTAAATTAATTTTAAAATCCCATTGTCCGATATAAACGGCGATTGTTTTCGATGACATTTTCGATAAAACCCCCCAAAAAAAAAAAATCGATCCAAAAGTGGATTTTCCATGTGGTAGTATTTAACCGAAAAATACGAACTAAAACGGCTCCGACGTCGGGATACATTGGTCAATTTTAATAAATTAAAATTTTTATCGCAGAGTGTATGGCTAGCTTAAGGCTTCTGGTTCTACCATTATGGTCAACCTTACGCTATCACCACTATAATGTCTAACTGAACCAGCACCTTTGCAAAAGAAAATTATCTGGATTTGTATAGGAGATTCTTCCTCCAAACAGCCTTAACTGACATCTGAGTGGCCAGGGTTTTGCTCAAAACAGTCTGCAAAACCTACAAAGATGGGAAGGGATCATTCAATATGATGCTAGAATCCTGAGCTATCAGGCCATTGACAACCTAACCCTCAGGACTGAAAGTATTGGTCTGTTTAAGAACATGATCAATTCACTGCCTGAAATTTATTTTGTCCGTTTTTCTCTGGTCATTTGACAAAAATGCGATTCGAATCTCTGGTCCACCAGCCTCAGCGTGATGACCTCATCATGCTGCAATTTGCCTTTCGAGGATCGCTCTAAGATCTATGTGTGTATGGGGGGTTTTTAAACAATTTGAGCTTTTATATATAACCAGTATTGTCTACTTATGAGCTGGAGGCAAACAACGGTTCTACCACTGGATAGGGCACTGAACCCTCCTACTGGTTACTTTGTTTTACTAGACAAAAGGTGAAGAAAAGTTCCTTATCACAACAAAATCCTTTTTTATTATTACTAATGGTAATTTTTAAACATTGGGAAAGGCTTAAACCACTGTCAGTTTTTTATTGTTGTTGGTATCTAGTAGTATGAATTCGCTGAAAGAGAAAACTAAAGGTTTTTTTTTTTCTTGATTGAGCCCTATCAACACTTACAATGGTCCTAAACTTTATCCAAAATTAAAGGGAAAAAAACAACAAACAACCCCTGTAGCTACACTTTAAAGTTTACATACAAGGTAAAATGTGGTACGTATTTTTACCGGGATGACACACTCCACTGTATAGAATGCGTCCTTTACAGCAGAGTGCCTTATAAGCCATAAAATACAGTAAATTACATTAGGTTTTTAAATCTAAACTTCAGGTAGATATAAAATCATGTAAAGCAGTTTTATGAAATCATACCGACTTAAGATGTAGTGACTTCATCAGTTTTTTAGTGTAAGTGCTTTTTCTATCTTACCTGGAGATTCTGAAATCATTGTCACCATAGGACAGGACTACAGAACACTTCTTCAAATTCAGAAAGTGTTCTTCAATTAAACTAACCAATTGTAGAACAGGTAGTGATCAGTTAAAATTATTCCTAATAAGATCAAAAGGCATTAGATTGTATTTACTGAACAGATATTTAAAAGGTTTATTTTTGGAGTATTAGATCCTAGAAAAAATAATGAACCTGACCCTTCTAGTAACTGTCTACTGTCTTAACAGGCCCAGCCTGTTAAGCTCTTTTTCCAGGCCTTTGTCCTTTCAACCTTGTTGAAAAGATGTTCCCCTCCGCTTGTTCTCTGAATTGAGTGCACATAACGCCTAGGCGTCCAAATGTTGCCTTGGGGACAATGCAGTGGTGTGATCATGACACTGTGGGCACGCCCTCATGGCGACAACAGGCAGTCTCTTGTTATTATCTCTGCTCATTGCAATGAATGAGCATTTATGTCAGCCATTACAGGCTCCTGGTCTGGCCCTTTTTATAAAATTTAAGAAGCCAATGTGGCCCACGAGTCAAAAAGTTTGCCCACCCCTGGTCTATATCAAGGTGGAACAAACCTTTTAGTTTTTGGTAATTTTAGCTGTAAGAAAAAAAAATGAGACGGACATTACATCAGTTTAACATTCTGCAGTGTTCTTTAATAAGCTCTGGGTTTGTTTGCAATGTGATGGAGTTTACAGCCGTGAATTCACAAGATTTTATTGAATACATACAACAGTATTGTCTCCTACTGTACCTTGCACCCAGTGTCTTCTTTAAGGTACAGAACGTTTACATTCAGTATGGAAGTATCTTCCTTAGAGAAGGCTCAGCAGGCTTTTTTTTTTTTTTGGATAATCTGCGGCCACAAAAAAAATCTACATAACAAGGCAGTGACCCAATTTCTATGCCTGTCCAATAAAAGTTCACTTCTGCATAAAAGAAGGTTTCACTTAATTTCTTTGAGCTCTGAAGTCTCAGCATCCATTTGCCACTTCCAGGACCATTGTGCAATCTGGATATTATAATGCCAGTCCATGGCATGTACTCACCCAAATACTTGAATTTTCCTGGTTGTCAGAATGTCTATGGAGCTCAAAAGCTGGAGTGACATACCCCATAAAAATTACGAGCCATGCATTGTAGGAGGCTCCAATCTATCAAAGCTTTGTGTAACCACAGTGCAGATGCTGCTTTAAATTAAAGAGAATGGTTTATTTATATAGGGCTTAGAAACCACAAATAAAATTAATAATATTAATATAATAATATTTATAATAAAAGCCTCTTTTTGTTGAGATAAGTATGTGTTGGTACATGGAGTGTTACAGAGTTGTATTTGAGGAATCCCATAAGAAGTAGAATCAGCTGGATAAGGCTTATGTTAACATGGCCCCTCGGTATGCTGCTGGCAGCCCATGCTCCGTGGCTCCTGGCTGCAATCAAGCACCAGGGTAGGTAAAGCTATGGGTCTTGGCAAGAAAAAGGTTTGGGAACTTGAAGGATGAGCATTGTCAACAAGAAAATAAGCACAGTATATACCCTTTCTTCAAACCATAAACTCATTGCTCCCAAACAAGACAAGGGACTGTGAGCTGCCATCGGATCCCAGAATCCTTTGTTCTCCACTGTCTGGAGTATCCCTTGGTTTTTGGGGGGATTGTTTAACATTCTTTAGTTTCTGACGTCCTTTCTCAGGGTTAAAAGTTCCCCGACTAGTAAAGTGGAGTGGGGCCTCAGAGTCTGGAAGGTCAGCAGGTGTGGGTTCTCGATAAAATGGAGATTTGGTATGTAAGTGGAACCTCTTTCTGCCTAAGTGGGGTAAGCAGGAGGAGGCAGTAGGAGAAGAAAGGTTATGGTCACCACTTTCAGTATGGTCACTTTCCCTTTTGATAGGTCTCCGGGCTCGCACTGGCTCAGTTCTTGGTCCACGCATAGAGCTTAATACAAGGGATCTTTCTGAAAAAGATAAGAGAAGAATGAGTATACGTTTGTTCATGTGTATATGTGTGTGTATATGTTTGTAGAAGCCAATCTACCTGTCCAGCTGGATGCCGCACCCTCAGATTCACAGTTTAAATTTTCAGAGCTGTCTGCTGTTCCAAGTGATGCTTCAGATTCCAAAGTCTCATCATCTGAGGCCCGTGGTTCTAAAGCCAACATTTCATATGCCAACTCCTCTCTAGGTAAAACGTAAAGGTAAACAATAGTGCAATAAATAGAAAGTAAACAACTATTATCAAGAATATAGGCAATAACCCCTTATACTAGTTTCATGGTCAAGAATGGCCATAGACAACATGAAAAATTGTTATGTATAATATTGCATTAAAATATTACCCACTACAACAACACAGAATACAATTCATTCAGGATAAAAATTACATACATTAATTTGTTTTTGTTTTCTTTCCTGCTCTACAATCTGAACTATTTGACAAGTTGTCATGAGCTTAAGGCTTTTTAATAATCATAATGCCTTTCAGCACCTCCACTGACAATGTGCTTCATAACTTACTTCTCTTTCTGTAGAGTCTCAATCTGTTGAGCCAGCACTCTTTCTTCTTGTTGCATAGCTGCTTCCTTTTGTTCAGAAGTCTCATCCTCAGACGGAATATTTGATATGCCATGATCACCGGCAGTATCTGGTATTGAGGAGCGCCCAGTTATCACAGGACTCAAGCTTGAACGCAAGCGTCCCTTGCCCTATATGGATAGAAGAAACAAATGTTTGAGACTATTAGCCTACCAAAAACTTTTCTATGAATCTGAATTCTTTTGAACAAAGTAAGAACAAATAAAAAATTTCTATCAGGATTTTATTGTCTTTTGAAAAGACATCTCTTTACTCTATTAGGACAGAACATCTAGTGGAGGATAAAAAGAAAAAGTTTAAACAACTACATTTCAGGCAAACATTTGTTTTAGAAGTAAATTTTGAGGCAAAATGCGAAGCCTTACTGTACTAATTTTTACATTTGCAAATATAAAATTAAGACCTTTAACTTTATATTTTGCCATTCCTGGTTTATTCTCCAGCCTCAACATTATTCATCACATTTCTAAATGGAACGGTTTTTATTTCTTATTTTAGTCAACTCATGGCTTGTGAGAAGGTCTGACAGGACCTTGCCTCTGTACTTATGTCTCTCAGATCAGATGCAAGCAGTATAGAGTAGCTATGCAAATGTTAAAATTTAATGGGTGGTATTCTATCTAGAGCAGTCTGCACAGCTATGGAAGACTAGTAAAGGCTGGAGTTCAGTTTTAATAGTATGAATTGCCCAGTAAAAGCTATGTTTTTACAATATAGTATGATGGAGCACAAGGAGGTTGGACCCTACTTGTATACACGATCTGACACGATCTATAAGCCTACTAGAATACTACCAAAGAAGTCTACTCTATCGGATCTACTCATACTACTACACTTAAGATCTGTTACAATTTACAGGTCTGTCCTGGCCTCGCTCGGTGCCGGGTAGTCTGTTTTGGCCTCCCGCTCTTCGCCCATGGCTGCCCCCCAGTAGGGGCTTTGACCGCCACTTTTCTCAGTGATTGGTCTTTTGGTGCTTCGCTACTCCACTTGGATAAAGACACACCCCCTGAGGAAGTTTGACACGAAACGCACGTTGGGGTTTAACCCTTTATCCTAACGTCTTGAATACCAAAAACATATTTTGTTTATATAATTCTTACATGTGTATTTAATTGTTTATCTATACCCACCATATGTGGAAATCCCTAATACTTGAAAAAAAAAAATACTTGTAGCATCGACCGATATTGACATGCCTTATGTTTTTAATCATCACCTTCAATAAATTGTTATTGATTTCAACTGTTTACTATATTTTACTATATACTATTGTATTACACCCAAAGTGGCCGTTAAAGTCCCCTTGCCCCTGGGTTGCTCCTAGGGGGAATCTAATTAGATGTGGAGGTCTTTTCCTCGCCCATCTGGTTGCTTAGTTAATAAATACTAAATCACATGGACAGTAGTAGTAGTAATACGCATTAATATGATTCATCTTTTAACATAAAAAATAAGTTGTGCATGAGGCATGTAGGAGCCATGCACTACTAGTTTTTCAGCTTTTATGAAGCAGATCTCTTTTCAAGAATGACTGCAGGACTAAGATGCTTGACCTTGAATTAGACTATTTTTAATGCAGACAAAATTCATATACTTCTGGGCAAAACTTTAAGACTTCAATTATAGGTTGCAGTTTAATTTCATATATTCATATATATCAAGCTCTACATGCTAAATAATCTTTTACTCAGCAATAAGGACATTTCTGATTTCAGTTATTGGAATATTATTTCTGGCTCGATTTCGATAGAAGTATGCAAATTGTATACAGATTGAAACTGAGGCAATGAAGCACAACAGCTGCTGTGCTTGATAGGCTCAGTTTCAGAATTTACACATGTTTGCATGCTAATGTAGAACTTCCTCAAGTGATCATCTCTATACATGAACAAATATATCATGCATGTTAAGTGAGAAACAAAAAATTAAGGGATAAATGTACAGTTGTGTTCAAAATAATTCAACCCCCACTGAAATTGACAAGACATTTTTGCTTATTTTAATAGTAATGTTATGTTATTTTTGTCTGACTTACAAGTGCCTCTTTGATTTAATTGTAAACAAGATGGCTGAAATGATCAAAATCAATGTCAAAATGGCCAACACTCAATTTCAGTGGGGGTTGAATAATTTTGAACACAACTGTAAATAAAAAAAAATGTATAAATATAAAAATATTTTAGTCATTTCTAGGGAGACAGTATCAATATGTATCTGTGTCATTTACATATTTACTAAGTAGCAGTGGTTTTATATGACAAGAGTGTTATCACACAGGCCTTTCTAGACTACACTTCCTACTATAAACCTCTACTTTTATCATTGTAACTTCCCAGAACCCTTGTTATTATAGGAAAAAGAGGAGAGAGAGTGAGATATATAATCGCAAACCAAATCAATCTAAATACTTTCTACTTTACTTATACAACAGATGCCCAGCGAGAGAGACACACAGAAAGTGACAAGAGACCGAGAACAATACAGAGGCACAAAGAGACCACAATACACAGAGGCACAGAGAAAACAAGACAGTGCTTTTTCTGGTCATCTTTCTACCCATCTGTGCTCTCTTTTTGTCTCTGTTAAACCTTTATTCTCTGTACATAGAAGTGTAGATCTTTGAAGCAGAGGTGCAACATGGGAGAACATTCTACACAGCAGAGAATTACCTATACATTGCACAAGCCACAGTAGACAGATTGTAGCATGTAACTGGCAAAAGGAGTAGATTAAGTGTAACTTATGACCATACATAAAAGGTTTATGTGGTCTTCATTAACTGCAAAACTTCACATGTGGCAGTTTATTATTTAAATGCCCAGTCCACCCAGATTTCCATTTTTTTTAAAGGCATCACAAAGCAAAGATATTTAAAACATGGTAAATCAACCTTTTTCAACTTGTAACCCTATGAAAAGAAACACAGAACAGATATATACATAGAACTTGCAATAAAACACGGGGTATGGTACACATAACATCTACTGGGCTGGATTCAGGAGAAATACACACTGTGAATGGAAAAACATGCACAGATAGTATTTTAAAAAATACAACACATGTCTGTAAATGAATAAACTACACACAGGAAAGATTTTCTAAAGTGAGAAGATGTTATTTATATGATCGAATTAATGAGCGAATGAAAAGACATGCTTATTTAAGACTGTGGAACCAAAAAAGCTACTGAATATATGATGTTTAGGGGTTTGAATGGGGACAAAATGAGTGAATGCCACAGAGAGCCTGATCTTAGAATACATACCGGCAAGGTGCTGCGGTTTATGCTCATAAATCTAACTGCAATTAGTACGGGTTTCTGGATTGGAGAAGGAGATGAAAGGAAAGCAGAAGGTTAGCAGCAGGAGAAGGGTTAAAGATGGTGAAAAAAGGTGGCAGTTCTGAGTGTGGCAGTTAAAATAGGAAATTCCCTTTCCCTCCCCCAAAGCACCCACATTCAAACTCACCATGGACCTGCGGATAAGGGACAAACGACACTTGGCTTTATTCTCTGCAAACTCCAGGCTATTGATGTCCTTCAGCCGAGCCTTGTATTTATTCATCTGTTCCACCACGATCATCTCCACACATCTTTAGCAACAAACAGCAGAAAAGCCAACTCAAATACAGTAGGTCCCAAAAGATGTTAATCAAGTAAAAGAATATTATTAGATACCATGGGAAGCACATAGCATACAAAATTTATAAATACAAAAACAATTAAGTCACAAGTAAGGAGGATGGAGATTTGCAAAACTTTGTAATAAAAAAATGCTAGTATTGCTTACAGGTCTTCTATATATTGAACTAATGTTTGAGCTAGCATGTTGCTTGCTTGTTGCTTCATAAATTCTGCTTGTAAAGGGTGAAAAAACACAAGAAAACCAGCCACAATTATTAAATAGTGATTCATTTACATATATGAGATAATGTGGCTTATTCTTACTCGGAGGTTATATAGGATCTTCCTATACACTGCAGGGGAATTCCAAACAGTGCCTTCTGTTTTATAGTCTAAAAAATGAAGGTCACATGGTCAAGCCCCCTAAACTCCTATCACTGGGCTTTCTTTCTATTGCTTTAAGTTATACACTTACAATAATAACACTGATTTATAAAGCCATCAGAATAAATCATACTTGAAAACCTACACACATTTTATAGCTCTGTGGTTTGCATTTTAAAGTGGCAGCATTGTTTCAGTAGGGCCCTACTTACTAATAAAAACAAAGATTTGGTGGCTAGATAGAAGACAGGACATTCAAGTGACATGGTATAGAGGTGGTCTATATAGTTGAATAATTCAATTGGTTTGGTAAGTGGTCATTTGTGGTAACACCTAGAAAAAGTAAAAAAAACTTACGCTGTGGTCTTGCCGATGTCCTGAACACTTTGCAATGGGTCTGTGGTATCTGGACAACGCAGAATACAAGGGGCAAACACAATTGCTAATGCATTAGCAGACATGCGATTCGTTTCCTCCTGCTGGGCAATCCTGAATATATAAGATAGATGTAGTTAGGTCAATTATATTACAAGAATATGACATGTATATATGCATACACATTTATCTGCAAATGTTACAAAATACATTTCTTGTCGTACAAACATTACATTTAGCAGAACTTTGTAAGGCACTAGTTACCTGACAAGATGAAAGATGAGTCTTTCCAAAGTGCCAAGGTGCGTTCGAGAGAGCTGATCGATAACAGAATAGACTCCACGTACAGTTTCCTTCCTATCCCCAAGACCTGTAAAAAAAAGGAAATAGGGGGGAAAAAAAGGGAATAGGAAAGAATATACACAAAAACTACATTAATATATTTTTTTCAACAAGTTCTATATTATTAGATTTTTCAAAAGGTTTCACATACTTTTCCACACTACCATACTTACTCAACAATATAATACATTGCAATGGTCTTTCCTTTTTCTCCTTTCCCTTCCCCTTCCTGTTCTTTAATCCCTTTAGTCTTTGTCAACCTCATTGTCATCTGCGGCATTTCTCCCTTCGCCTATATACGCGTCCCACGGTTCCCAGGTTTCGTGAAAATTACCAAGTTTCTCATATATTATAGCAGTTAAATACTCCATTGTCCTTAAATCTGCTATCTTACTCAGTAGTTCCGTAAAGGTTGGTGAGGGTCTCTCCTACCATTTGGAAGCAATTAACATTCGAGCTGCTGATAGTATATGCTGTATAAAAGGTACCCATACACATTGCGATTTATCGTGTGATTTTAGTCCTTCCGACCGATCCGGTAGGTTGATCATTCGGGATTGTTACATGCAAATGTAGTCCGACCGATGCTGTTTTTAGAAAAGTCGGTCGGGACCCGAATGATGATGCCCGTAATTTTCGGTCGGTCGGCCACATTTAAAAGATTCCTGATCCAACTGGCCGATCGGTTGGTCGGTCAGCGACTATTCGGAGGCTGAAAAATCATGCATCTGACCGACTTTTAAAAATAGCAGTAAAGCAAAAATCGGGAGTCGAAATCGAATATCGAATCGGTCCACGAAAAATCGCAACGTGTATGGGTACCTTTAATCTGTTCTTTTTCTTACTTACATTTTTTATTGACACTCCCAGAACGTAAGTTTCTATATCCATAGTGATGTCTTTGCCCACTACTACATTTATATATCCATAGTGATGTCTTTGCCCACTACTACATTTATAACTTCATTTACCTGTTTCCATAGCTCATGTATCCTGAGGCATGTCCAGAAGATGTGCTCTATAGTTTCTTTATGCCCCTGACACCAACATCTGTCTGAAGCCTGGGGATGAATCCTACACCAATATATTAAGCGAGTGTCCCACCCCCAATAAAAAAAAATCAAATCATAAAATCTTGAAATCCACTGAAGGAAGGAACACTAAACTAAATCAAAACTCTAGGACAGTCCAGAATAACCCTTGTCCCTACCAGTATGCCTGAGCTTGTAGCAAGCAGTACCACAATATAACACAGGAGGTGAGAACAGATGGGTGTCACAAACATGCAGCAGTGCATATTGAGATCCTGACTACATGAAGATGATTTATCTTTTATAAATTTTTTGAGGGGGGGGGGGGGGGGGGGGGGAGTAGATGGTGGTATGTATGTAAAGATTCTACTGTGAACAGGCGGTCAAAGGCCCATCCGAGGACTTGCTACAATATTAGAAGTGGCAAAATCTACAGTTACGATACATCCTGAGAAAGAAAAAAAAATCACTGCTTAACATAACACCTGGACATCCACAGAAGACAACCCTTCACAACAGCTAAGTGAACAACTCTTTCCAGGAGGTAGGCAAATTGATATTCTACCATGGAGAGAGGTACAAGCCACTCATAAATCTCAAGTATAGAAAGCCTAGATCAAAATTTCCAAAACAAATAGCACAAACAGCACAGCTTTGGAACAACCTCCACCAGAAGGCATGGAAGAGATGATCTCTTTGGAAATTAAACTAAGCATATAAGCAGCCAACAAGTTCTTGGTATTACTTACCCATGGATCTGAGAAACTCTTCATACAGTTCAAATGTCATCAATGGATTGGGAAGTTCCCTTAACCACTGCTTGAACACGCTGGCAATCACATGGATGTTGTAATCATCTAGATTAACACTGTCAATATCTGCAAAGAACAGATAGTGGGTTGGAAAGAATGGAACAAAGCTTGAGGCTAGATTTACACGGTCACTTCCTAGGCTGCTGTCACTCCACATGCAAACTTGTGGAGGTGCATGTGGCTCGTTCTGGTACGACAGCTTTATCGGATGAAAGCCCGGTTTCACGGTTGCACTAATGGCTCGTTTATCGGGCGGGTAAAAAACAACCTTGTAAACTAGCCCTAAATTGGAGCTAAACTGACAGATACCATTTGCTAAACTAATTCTAAAGAATGCTGTCTGGATGTAAAGCTTGTATTTAAAAAAAGAATGCAACTACTAAAGCCCCCCATACACCTTCAGATTACTCCATACAATATCCATTAGGTCAACCAACAACTGTGTAGTAAAGTAGCCCTGATAGAATACATAGTGATTGGAATGTTTAGAAAACTCATATTACATGGTTTTGGTAGAACAAAAGTTAATTTTGTTTTAGAAACAATTTAGCTGAAACCTTTAGTGGTATACTTAATCTGGATCAGTAATTTAGTGGCCATTAAAGAATACAAATCAGAATATCAATTGGCTCAGACGATCATAACCAGAAAACCAAATTGAAGAAGATTTGAAGCATCAACACAGTATAAATTGAAATCGACATAAATTTGATATGTTTTGCAAATAGACACATTTGAAACCTAAAAAAGACTATAACATTACAAGTTTGCAATAATTTAACCCCCAGAGACCCAGTGTTTTAATATTACAACATTACATTTAATGCTACAAAAATAAACCCTCCCCCAATTTCTTCTTTTTAAAACCTCATGTGCATTACTAATAGGTCCAATTGTTCATTTTTGCAACACTATTGGATGGTTGAATGTGTAAGTAGGCCTGTTTATTTGGCCTTGAAGTCATACAAGAAGTTGTTTTCTATTTTTGGGTCTCTGGGGGTTAAAGCATGGTTAGCAGTGTTGATTTCAAAATAGTCCCACATATATTTGTGCATCCCATGTACAAAACCACATGATTGCACTTAATATTTAAGTTCTATTATTTCATTCTTATAAACACAATTAGCTAATAGGCCCTAGTAAAGTTAGTCATAATTGCCAATAAAATTACAAGATAAGTTAAAATATAGTATAGAACTGGTAGTAAAAACAGTGTCAGAAAATAAAACTATGTCACCTGTGTCCAGGTTTTGTCTAAGTTCTCTAATCTTGTTGGCGGATCCTGGTTTTCTGTATATGCCTTCTGTATACAGCCCATGCATCTCAATATAGTTGATGAGTTTCTCCAGCAGCACAGGGACTGTACGATCCTCATTGGTAAGACGTGACAATTCTACCCCAAAGTGGCGGGTAGACAATTCATTGTCATACTAAATGCAGAAAATTGTAGAAAAATCAGGCTTGCATCATCATGAATTTTCTTTTTGCAAAGACAGACGTTTATACAACAAATACAACAAAATTGCATAGTAAAACGGTGATCAGTCCTTATACCTTTTTACTGCATGTAGTGATGAGCTGAGAACAACACTTCTTATGGCATGCAAACCTACACACTGGGAAACAAAATCAAGACAGTAAATAGCAAACAGGTCATGCACAATTATTTTACATACCAGATAATTCTATACAAGTAGATATCTAAATTGGACACCAATTTGTTACAAAAGTACAAATGGGTGAAGAGAATAAGTGAATTATTATCCTTATGTCCTACATATTCTTCCTGTGGGCATAAGCTTTTCCTGGCTCACCTCATGTCAGCCCACCACGGGTCACTCCTCCCCTTGACCCCCT
>CM070034.1:97427772-97445348 GCA_036250615.1 Ptychadena robeensis
CTGCTGGCGGTCTGTATGCGTGCACAATTTCAGAACGGAGCATTCAGGGTTCCAGGGTGCGGATCCTTTTGGGACCACGGTGAAACGCCGGCCGGGTCGGCTGGGCGGGGGAGTACATAGCAAGGCATGGGGGGCCAGGCGGACACCGAGACTCGTACAGATTGACAGGGAGAATCTTGTCTGGGGAGACGACATCTGCGCACGCGCTGGGGCCATCCCATCTCCAGGGGCGCGGAAACCAGGTGGCAGATAGGCCCAGCCGGGTGTTTACTGACCGAATCGAACGAATGGGAGCAGACGGCACTGCCTACCGTGAGCACAGTACTTTGCGAGATGGGGAATGCACGGTCATCGACTCATGGCTAACGGCCAAGCCCCCCAATGCACAGGTGCCACAGGTGTTATGATGCGGGGCTGTCCGGATCCCGGGCCAAGCCCCAAGAGGCCTGGCCGGACAGTGGGTGGTCTCAAGCTGGTCTACATCTTTACCGCCATTGTCTCTAGCACATCAAGGTCACTACTTGAAGATCCGGGGGGTGGAGGCCATGGTGGTTCTCCCGTTTTTTTGCCGCGCTGTCCGTGTTTTCCCCTTCTGTGGGCAAGGACGACCGAAGCGCATATCCCTTTCCCGTTGGAACCGGGTCTGTTGCTGCAGTGCGGGGTGATACATCACGACGTGCGGTCCCTGACGTTGAGGGTCTGGAGGTTGGTTGGCTCAGGTTTCAACGCCGGGCCTTTCCCGACTCAGGGTCTCGACTCTGTTGGTGGCTAGAAGGAGTTCTACCAATCGTGCGCGCCAGAGGGTCTGGGCGGCTTACAGGCGCTTTTGCCTCACGTGCTCGGTTTGATCTAGTCTCCCCGACGAGTCCGCTGGGGTTGCACTTCTTCAGACGGGGTTGGTGAATGGTCTCGGCCTGAGTTCCCTGACAGTCCGAGTCTCGGCTTTGTCGGCCGTCGCGGGGGTTCGTTGGGCGGAGGTTCGTCTGATCGCTCAATTCCTGCAGGCGGCTGTGAAATTGCGCCCTCCTCATGGGATCCGGTTCCCGAAGGGGGATCTGCCATTGGTGTTGCGAGCACTCCACTGGCCTCCGTTTGGGCCGGCGGATTCTATATCCTTGTGGCATCTCTCCCTGAAATTGCGGTTCTGGTAGCGGTGACTTCAGCGTGCAGGGGGTTGGAGTTCTGCGCTTTCTCCTGGTAGGAGCTGTTTTATACCTTTTACCCGGGCGGAGTCGTGCTTCGGCCTGTGCCGGCATGTCTGCCCACGGTTCTGTCTCCATTTCCATCTCGACTGGGAGGCGGTATTCTCTACCTTCTCTGACGAGACGGGGATGTGTTGGTATGCTTGGAGGTGGTACATCTTCTATCCGTATAGGTTTCTCGGCCTGCTTCTTGGCGCAGGGGTGACAACTTGTTCATCTGTCCTACGGGGTTCTGTAGGGCCATCCGGTCCCTCCACGGACTGTGTCGGCATGGTTGATCGAGTCCATTCAGCAGGCTTTTGGAGCGGCAGGCCTTGCTGCCCCTTCCGAAGTTCGGGCTCCCTCGACTGGGGCGTGGCGGCATCCTGGGCGTCCTTTCCCAGGGTGTCGCCTGCGGTGGTCGGTACGGCTGCGGCCTTGTCGTCGACCGTTTCCTTCATCAGCCATTATCGGCTGGTGGTGTCTACGGACCCACAAGATTCGTTGAATTCTGCCATTCTGTCGGCAGCTTTGTAATACTAACTGTGATGTTCCTTTTGCAGTATTTCGGTTTCCTCTGGTTTGTTCGGGTGTTCGTCCGCCCAGGGAGTATAGCTTGTTAAGTCCTGTGGTGGGCTGACATGAGGTGAGCCAGGAATATGGAAATTTGTTTTCATACTTACCTGTAAATTTCCTTTCCTAGCTTACACCTCATGTCAGCCCTAGTTCCCCCCCGTTTGGAGCGAGTCTTGTTACTGAACATCCGAATGGCTGGAGGTGAGGGGATTTTATAGAGCTTGTTATGGGATGTCCTAGGGGGTCAAGGGGAGGAGTGACCCGTGGTGGGCTGACATGAGGTGTAAGCCAGGAAAGGAAATTTACAGGTAAGTATGAAAACAAATTTCCATATTTCATATTGTTGGAATTATTATTCATGGGGCTAACTGCTGGCTGTATTATTTGGCTGCACAACTCCAAAACACGGGGGCTAGGAGACCCAGGAACCGCTTGCAGGGCCAATAGAGCAGCCCCAATCTCGTTTTTTCCTACCTACCTCTATAATCTTATCTTATCTCTTATCTTCAAATTGAACATGCCTATGAGGTGTAAGCTTGTCTCTTACCTCTAACGTTTACTACTGCTTACTCACGCATCTCCTCTGTGCAAAATTGTTTCCACGACTAAGCAAATGAATGGGGACTGTAAATGAGATTAACATGTTATATGCATGCTTACATTTACAAACAGCTGCTCGGTCCATGATCCAGATAAGTGAAGAGCAGTATTCGCAGTAAGTGGGGATGTTGTACTGAGTGGCTTTAAATATATGACCATTGTGCTCCTCAACCTAAAATACAGAGAAAAGATAAAATGAAGGGTGCCAAGAAGATGAAAGTGGGACATGGGATGTTAAATAAATAATTCTAATCAGAATGCAAAGGAATTTCACTGATGCTAAATTTGAATCATCCGAGACTATTATTCATGATAATCTCAAGTAAAAAATGTTGTCTTTTAGGCTAGACAGCGTTTCTGCAGAATTCGTGTTGGACATCTGAACAAAATATTTTAAAAAAATCTGGTTTAACAAATGATACAGATTTTCATAAACTTACTATATCAGATTCCTTTTTCCTTCTTTTCTTTCTTTCTGTTTTCTGTATCTGAAGAGAAAAATAAAAAGATAACCAATGTTAACTTACATTACACTTTTTATTATATATGGCGTATTGCTACAGTTTAGGTGTTCACAATTACCTTTCCTGAAGTATAATTTAAGGGTTTATACTCCGTGACAAACTCATCAAGGAAAACCTTAAATGTATTGATCCAAACTTTCACAGGCGATTCACTCCAGCTCCGTGGCTGATGCTGTTTCATGGTCTTATCAAGGATCTGCTCAAACAGGGCCCCTAGATCTCTGTATCTGATACTCTTTCCATCCTCACCCTGCGAAAGGTTAAACAATTGTATATTTATATATAAACCTAAACCTCTGCCTGTACCTATAGGGAATCAAAGTCATATATAGCAAGACAAAAAAATTATATTGTAAGTCATTATTTTATTCATAACTTTGGCAAAGGGATTTAAGTAAAAAAGGGACTATTTCATTTTTATTAAGGCTATGTTCCCACTTCCATGATTCTAATCGCGGTGCGGAGCTGCGGGAGATCACTAGCACCCGGCGATCTCCCACCGGCTCCCACGATTAGAATTGTGGCTCAGTGATTGCAACCAGGAAGTGGGAGAGTAGGGCAGGATATCTTGTCCCTCCCTGCCATTCACTGTCTATGGGTGCGGTTGGAATGACACACGATTTTTAACCAAGCCCATTCAACTCTATGGCCACGATCAGGGGCGATTCAACTAAATGGAGGCGATCAGCCGTGATCATCGCACTTGATTAAAATTGTGTCGGCTCTGCGGCGGATCGCTTTTTGTGGGAACATAGCCTTAGTGTAAATTTTGTATACAAAATACAGTAGCAAAAATCATCATTGTAAATGTTCCCTTAGAAAAAGCAATTTGAAGTTATGATAAAAAAAAATTATACTACCATGAGTGTGGTTGAATACAGGCTGAAAATATTCTGTCGGAATTCCTTCAGAGCTCTTTTGAAGAGAACATCAACTAAAGAATCCTTCTTTCCATCTTCAGAATCTAGATCAGTAATCTAAACATGGGAGATGAATAAAAAATAAACCAGCATTTTCAGGTTAATAAGCACATTAAATATTGCCCAATGCACAATAAAATAAATAGGGATTAATTGTAGACAACATTTAGAGCACTTTCTTTCCCCTATCCTATGCTAACCTTCCCTAGCACTTTCAGAGCTTTGCTTTCAGAGATGCAAGGTCCTCTTTTGCTGGGTTTGTTCAAAATCTGCAGCAATGGGTCCTGTCTGCCTGCTCCTGTCTCTGGATTCTTAGTAACTATTGCTCTGAAGAGGGTAGACTTAGCTATAAGAAACAAAAACAAAAAAACCCATACAATCTAAAAATAACTGAGCTATAGTACACAGTTTTGTTTACCTTTTTCTGCAGAAATTCATCCATACATTTTAGGTCACCAGCACTGCATATAATCTGTGCTCGTTCATTCTGCCACTGTGCAGGTTCCAGCGTAGTACTACTAATTTTCAGACTTCTCCTACGCTGTATCTTTGGAGAAGGATCTTTGTTTTCCTTCTCACGTCCACGGCTAAGATCTGGACTTCGAGGAACAAGCCACAAACCTGCATCCACTGTGAATAAAAAGAAAAGTCCAAAATGATTAATAGGTGTTTCTTGGGATAACAAAAAGCTTTATCATTGTCTAAAGTCCATATAAGTAGAAGATGCTTTAAAAGGTTTAGCACACACAACTACTGTAAATTTCTGTATATCAAATTGTTCTGCATATGATAAAATAGTGTAATACTCACAGTCTACAAAATGGCTACCTTCTTTCCCTGGAAGATCAGTGTCCATTTCCAGCACCTCTGATTGAGGAGTCAACTTTTCTGGTGCTTTCATTTTATTCCAGAAGCGAATTTTCCCTCTCTGTGGGCTGAAATGGCAAAAACATAACTCCTGTATTATTCAAAGGGCTGTCTAATACATCAAAGTGCACAGAAAACCCTTATTCTAGCAGCATAGTGAATGGCAACACATTAAATAATGTGGAGAATGCATATTTTGTTAATGATTATTGTGGTATTATTATGACATCCCTGTAGCGTGAATAAGTCCTAAATGTAAATCTATAAGAAAACTGGAAATACGATTTTAGTCAGACATTTAGAATACTGTGTCCAGTTCTGGAGGCCTCAAACCAGCTAAAGGAAAGCATACAACCAACCTTAGAAAGTACTTTAAATGAAAGCGCAATTGATGCCTCGAACAGACTACCAATTTGCAAGGAACATACTTGAGACAAGAAAAAATATGTACTAAAGCCAGATAAATGGTAAAATGTGTGCGTTTAGGAAGACCTTATCAAGCCAAATGGTCTTTTTCTGCCGTTAGTCGACTATGGACTGTACTGCAGTTACGGATTGCACTGTTTTCTAGGCTAGACACCTACTAAATGTTTCTTCTTCCAAAAAAATGTAAAGGCTGAAAGCCAATAAAAATTTTTATAATAATAATAAAAAAATTAAATAAAGAAAGAAAGAAAAAGGTCTCACCGTGGGTCTGGTTCTGCAGCTTTGTGTGCAGATATTAAGCGTGACATCTCTCCTTGAGAAACAGCCTTCTGCAGCTTGCTAGGCCTTGCCCCAGTCTGGACTTTTTGTAACATCTGAAAGACAACATATTGGAAGCTCACTTTGTATATTAGCAACCTAATTGATAAAGATGATGACAATACACCATGGATTTAATGAGCAGAGTTTAAGACAAAGAGCACTAATATCCGTCTCAGCGAATAATATGATCCATAATAAAAGTCATTAGCTTCAGATGTGATCTAAATATTATTATATAGTTAATAAATTAAACATAACTATAAATAAAAAGTACAGATTATAAGTTTAAATAAAAATATAACCAATATTAAAGCACACCTAAACCCACCAGACAAACCTTTCCCCCTAGCTAGCCAACACCACATTATTGGAGCAATATGTAAATATAAAATTAAAAATCATTACCTGTATGGAGATATCTGTACATTTCTCCCCTTACCCCACCCCCTGAAATCACGGGGGCTGCGGCATACAGCTCCTCACACTGCCTGGCTCAGAACTTCCTTCAGCAGCTGCACACAATATGTTTTTTTTCCCTGCTTTCACTTTGTCTCCATTGACACACTTTGTATCTGGCGGCCCCCAGTGGCCACCGGCGTAATTGCAGCCTACCTCATTCAACCCTGAAATCTAATACTGAATCTAAAATGGTGGCTCCCACAGATTTTGGGGGGTTTTTGAGCAACTCTGAGCTATTGGGACAGTTTAGAGGTAATTAAAAATGTAATTACATTTTTTGGTGGTTTTTTATTTTTGGAGTTTAGGTGCGCTTTAAGTAAAATTCTATTACAGCAACGCTGTAGGGATAAAAGGGATAACATTTTTTTACACCATATTTAAGCTGACCCCAGAAAAATTAGTTTTGTCATGTGTCCCATATAATGATTTGTTACAGGAAGACTTGGACATAAGTGGATAAAATAAAAAAGCTAAATAAATGATAAATGGCAGTCTTTATATGAGAAGCACGCAAAGTATAATCCTGCCCAAAAAGAGATGGTAACACGTGACTTACAACAGCTGGTCTAAGCAAGTTCAACTACCACTACAGCTGTTTTGTGAATTTACCATTTCAGAGTCGCTGTGACAAGATGGAACCTGTCCGCCTGCCTCCTCAATAGGATCAGAGGAAGGGTTTGGCTCCCCCTGTTCATCTGAATCTTCCTCAGACTCTGCCCCCCCTCTAGTCATAAAATCTGAACGAGTTCGCGCCATGCGAGCTTTTCGTCTGTGCGGGGCCTGACAAACAAATGACAAAGGACATGGGGAACGAAAAATAAAACAAAATTACATGATTCAAAAAGATAAAACAGACCATAAACAGAACAACACACATAAGAAAGAACACAAGGAAAATAGAACACAAACCATAAAACTCAGAAATGTACAAACAAAAAAGGGAACATCTACATCAAAAAGGGACCTAAAAACAAAAAAAATAACCAACAAACATGAAGGGATGATTGATCTGGGAAATCTGCATGACCTGAGCCTACATATGGTTATCGTTCCTAGTGATTCAGGAAAGACCATTTTTATAGGCTTATTTCCTGTTAACAGAACAAGCCCTCACCTCACTGATTCCAGATGGTTCTGTTGCATCCAACCTCTTAACTGGATCACTTCGTGAACTTCGGTGTGGTTGACCAGTAGAAGTACTACAAAAGGGCAATATGATGTTAACAATTGGTATAAAAGACCTATTGCTGGTACAACAAGGTTTACTCAATTAACTGAATCTATGGAAGAGAAGCATGGTTACCCCATGAAAGGAAACGACATAAGACTAGAAAAATCTCCCTCTTCTTCATATGGATGTTTTGTATTTCACAAAGAAAGCTACGATTAGCAATAACCTAAAACAGTTAATATTAATAGAGCACATGAAGTTATCAGCTCAAATCATTTTTGATACAGTTAAAGCTTATGAAAAAGTTAAAAATGTATAACCAGACACTAAAATACTTATCATGTGTAAAAGCAATATGACTTTTTTGTCAAACTAACTTTAACTTTCAATATATTAATCATTATCTAAAAATTCCTCTAATAGTATTGTTGCCTTTAGCTTATGAAATAAAATGTGCTTAAAAAGTAGCTATGTTAGTGGAGATGTTTGTCTACCACTGTTTTTTAATTACTGTGAGGCATTCTTTAAAACAAGTTGGAATGGTACATGGCCTGCAGTCACATATTTGTATGCTAACAGTCTTAGGTTGTTTATCTCATATTTGGGAATGCTTATTGATGGAGCAAAAACAAAACATTGCACAAAACACATTCTGTTTAAGTTGATGGTAAACTAAACTTAGGCAGGTATGTATTGAGCAATCCTATCTCTAGAGCCCAGAAGGCCAACCTGCGGCCCGGGGGCCACATGTGGCCCTTTGGGCGTTCCTTGGCGGCCTCCCTTGGTTTTCCCCTTCCGGCCCCAGAAACCTAACTATTAATGAATAGGGAATAGGAACTTACCTGT
Organism: Ptychadena robeensis; assembly: GCA_036250615.1. Lineage (NCBI taxonomy): Eukaryota > Metazoa > Chordata > Amphibia > Anura > Ptychadenidae > Ptychadena > Ptychadena robeensis. Next base: position 97,435,664 of record CM070034.1, read on the forward strand.
CCTCGCCCAGGATCTTCTTCGGGAGGGAAGAGGAGGAGAGGGACTGAGCACATAAGGCCAATCAGCAACAACGCCTAAGCAAGTCCCTCACCTCCCCAAGAATATCCCGTTATAAGAAGATGAGTGCCTATGCTCCAACTAATCCACCAACAATTGGGGGATTATTGTATGTGGTACATAACCTCCGAATAGAGGCACATAACATTTGATGATAGATATGACACAAAATGTGCATGACCACACTACAATGTTCCCTAATGCTTGAAGTATCATTAAAAACTATTTTTGTTATTTAAAAATGAAAAATAATGTCTTCTAGCTCTGCCTGCCTTTTTTTTATTATAAAATGCTTATACAAGTCAGTTTAGATTGAAAATGTTATGTGTGGCCCTTTATTGATGCTGAGGGCCGCACTTGTGGCCTTCCATATCAACTCAGTTGCCCACCACTGCTCTAAAGTATCAATAAATATATATGTACTGCAGTACATTTAAAGGTTGTTAAGTCATTTTATTGCTACTTGCATATTTTAACCTTTGGCCAAATATGCATTTTATGTATTTCTTCTCTTACTCTTTTAGTAAAGGTTTTAAAGGGTCAGTATGGTACCAATACCACGTTGGCAATTACCTGAGGATTATGATGTCCTTTGTGGATTCAAGTTTTTTTTTAGGTTCTAAAACAAGCCACTATACCTGGCAAATCAATTAGATATACACATACATATGTACACCATTTCTTAGCACATGCAAATTAAAATAACTTAAGTCATTTAGAAACACTTACTCTGAATCACTACTAACATTCCCTTTGGGATTAAAAAAGATACTGGAGTTCACAGTACTGTGCAACCAGGGTCGCTTCCCTGTTATTCCTGTGTTACTAGATACATCCCTTTTGGGAGCTTCACTCAACTCCCTTTGTTCGAGAAGCATACTAACTGGACGGTGATGGGGTGAGCATATATTTTCCTTAATAGTCAGTCCTTTAATCTCTGTTCGGATAGGATGGCTTTTCCATTGTGTATTTTGAAGTAAAAGAGACTGTGGCCTATCAGACTGCTTGTCTTTCTTAGGCACTGGCAGACAGTAGTCAGGTTCTCTGCTATTTTCCTGTTGTTCCTTTAATCTGCGCTGTCTTTCAAGTTCTTGATTTTCTCTACGAATCTGCTCCATCATAAATTTTTCTTTTTCCTGCTGTAACTGTTTCTGTAACTCTTCCTTCTCTTTACTGAGTTTCTGAAGTCTCTGCAAGACAGAGTCAGATGGGACCCCCCCATTGTCACTTTGCTCCTGACTTCTAGGTAATTCCTGGTTTGGAATATAAAAGGTAGGTAGGCTACTGGAAAGAGGAGGCTCACGAATGTGTGACTTAAAGGGGATAGGGACGGAAGCCTTGGCAGGTGCACTCTCTGACAGCTCAAATCCAGGAGACCTCTGTCTCCAGGTGGAAACGGAACCCCACGCTATATCAACAGCACTGGAAGAAGATGAAGGGGAGTGAGAAAATGGATCCTTTTGGCTTCCAGAAATGGCCATCTCTGGTGCAAACGACGCTTGTAAATGTGAGCTAGGTTCCTCTGCAGCTGGAGGATTGGTTGAAATAGTCTGAAAATCTAAGTTTACAGGTCCATTGGATGAAATAATTTCCTGTTCTTGCGGTATTGCTGTGAAGTTTTCATTTGAAAGTGTGCAAGAAATGCCATTGTTTTGAGAGCACTGTGACCCACAGGTAGGGAAATGCTGTGGGCCATTGGAGTGTGATACTAAAGATTCCTGCTTAGTGGGAGAGCTTATTTGGTTAGGAATGTTAGAACTTAGTTCATTGCTGGAGTGGTTTGTAGTATTATTACTGGTAACATTTTGTGTGTCATAAACAGCAGGATGAGATGATCGCTTTGTTGGAGATTTAGATGATACAAGTGACTGAGAAAACATTGGATCAGGCATCAAAATGGCAGGCAGTTCATTGGTGAAGAGGTTGTCAGATGTGTCAGTATTTGCAAGTCTATGAGTAGGAGAAAGTGGAAATGGATCAGTAGATACTAAGTCGGGGACACGTTCAGTTGCCTGTTGATTTTCCTCACAGCTGATGTGTTCCAAACTGCCAAGGGATCCCTCACTTTCAGGAGTGTCTGGATGTTTATCTAAAATTATTTCGGCAGACCAACGCCTTTCTTCTGAAGGAGAGACACCACCACTTCGGACTTTTAATAATTCAAGACTGAATTGTGCCTGTTCAAGTTCTCTCATGCGACGGCTTTCTCTCTTTGCTTTCCTCTGATTGGCATTTTCAAAGGATTTTGTCTTTTCTCTGATGTGTACCTCGCCAAAAAAACTTTTTTCAGATGATACGGATGCTGGACTTGGAAGTTCTGGCTGTGTCAGTTCAGAGGAGTCATCCCAGTGGCTAATGTCAGCATCAGGAGTAGGAGGTGGCGTCTTGGATGCTGTATTATCCAGATTACCCAAAGATAGCTTTTCCTGAAAGCTATTTGGCTTTTCTTGCTTCAATAACCGCAACCTATAAAATAAACAGATATTAAAGAAACATACCTAATTCCATATTCATACCTGTCAACTCTAATAAAGGGAAAAATGCATGAAGTGGCGACTAACATCACAATATCGCACAGTATCGGATTTCATTGTTAACCGATTTAGGAAGGAGAGGGTGTTACTCTGCCTGATAATGTCCCACCCGCATATTATCAGCACAAGCAGGGTGGGAACTCAGAATGGAGTGTAACACCTTTCCCTTCTAAATTATGCCGATTTAAAAAAATACGGGATCTATTGAAATCTGGATTGGGCATAACACATAACAAAGTGACTTTCCAAAGCGGGATAATGGACAGTTATGCATATTATTGAACAACTAAGTAACATAATTTATTTGGTAGTTACCTGCTTCTGGCTAAATAACCTCTCCAGGCTGCTTGTAAAGCAATGATGTTTTTTCTTTGATGCCGATACAGTATCCTTTGAACATAGCCCTTCCAAAATGCTTGAATGCATACTGCTGCTCTTTGTTTATGCAAAGAATAATCTCTCCAGGATCTCTGTATAGTAATGGATGAAGCCTTCAGCTGCTGGTAAGCTTGTCTTGCTCTATGTCCTCTCCACCAAGACTGAATAATACAAGCTGCCTGGAAAAAGGAGTTGATCTTGGCTGCAGGATCCTCTTCACTCCACCGCCTATTGTAACATCTCCAGAATCTCTGTAAAATAAGAAATTTTATTTAACACAAGACAAAACAAAACCAGTATACTAAGAAAGCAATCTTTTAGTACCTGGATAGTAACGGCTGCAGCTTTAAGATGCAAAAATCTCATGCGTTGTAACCTTGACCTTATCCAGCGCTGGAGAAGAACAATTCTCTGCAATACTGTCTGATGTAACATGTCCCGAAGACACTGGCGTTCCTGTTCCTTCAGAAAAACCTGAATGAAAAAATCAGAACAATTATATAAAATGTCATTATATTTTCTGTAGACTGTAAAATGTACTGCAATTTTTGAGCCCAATAGTCCATATAAAATACCCACAATCTAGAACACTACCCAAAACTGTAATAATCATTAAATAAATCCAGATTAAAAACTAAGCAGAACAGTTTCTTAAATGGTATTCAAATCCATTGTGTTTTGATAAGTCCAGGTCATGCAGACAAGTCATATTATTTGTAACTAAACTAGAAAGTGGCAACGGCCTCCCATTATTAAATATTCTATATGATAGTACTATTTAAAGACCAATAAATTCCTCACCATAGTCTTCCCAACTTGGTAAAGCTCAGGGCTGTGACCAATCCTCCAGAAGAATTCCTGGATACACTGGCGGGTAGGTGTAACATTTCTTGGCAACAATACTGAGAACCGATTTATAAAATCCTACGGAATATAGAAAAAATGGTAAGTAACCTGTAAAAGCATTAAAATCCTATGATAAAAAAAATTAGCCCAATTGTTCATTTTTGGTTACACAAGTCTTTCAAGAGGGAACAATGCCCTCCTGCAGTTGTAACACAGGATAGTATTCAATTCATTATTGCTTTTAATGCACTGTTGTTATATTTCAAATATGTGGTCTTTCTGAAGTGAGAATCACACATGTTATGCTGTAAAACCACCAAGAATAGTCTAAACACAATAAAGACTTTTTATCTAACACAATAGTACTTAATCACTCTAATAACCCCATGTGCCCCAAAAAAAACATCTTCAGCTGACCATACACCTTCAGATCTCTCTGTCAGATATCCTTTAGATGTACCAACAACTATGTAGTATAGGGTCCTCTGTAACTGAACACAGGTAGACTTGGTTGTTTAGAAAGTCCCTCATATTACATGGTTTTGGTAAAACAAAAGGAGATCTATAGGAAATCTGACAAAGAAATCTAAAGGTGTATGGCGACCCTTAGGTTTTGAGAGGCTTAGTCCTCATGTAGTGATCCTTGATACTATGCATTATAGGCTTGGCACAACATACTTTATTGTACACCTCTCCCTCTAGATTATTTATTATTTTATTCATCTGCTTAATAAAACACATTATAAGGGGGTTGTTAAAAAAATTACATTTAAATGTACATTTGTACTTTATGAGTTCATAACATAACATAAGCCTTAGCTTGCTGGGCTTAACCTCCCTAGCGGTTGAGACAAACCCTGTTCGTTCGGTAAACAGGGTCCTCTCTACCGCACGGGAAGCCGGCGGTGTGGAGACCCTATGCCTCCCCGGAAAGCTGCAGCGATTGTCTTCATCGCTGCAGCATTTCCGGGTTGGCGGCACCGCCCCGATCGCGTCACGGTGACGCGGAAGGGGGCGGGGGGTGGCGCCATCGACCTCCATGTTAATGGAGGGGCGCCGGCTTTCCCTCTCACGCAGCTGTTGTCAGTAATGACAACAGCTGCGTGTAGAGCTCCGGCGAGATGCCGGACACGGCAGGCAGTGTACTCTGTACACTGCCTCGATCGCCCGTATCGCGCCGTTGTAAACGCTAGGGAGGTTAATAGCCATGTCTTAGATGTGGCGACTACAGTAAAACGCTTTCTGTCATAGGGTGACAACGCTCACCTATACTATCAGGACACCAAGAACAGAATAACTAATACCTTCTCTCGCTCTCTCTTTCGCACATGCAGGGTTTTGTTGTCATTAAAATAACTACTAATAGTTCTGTGCAAAGAAGAATACAAAAAAATGTCTGCAATCTAACCTGAAAGGGATACTTGCAGCTGTACCCAGACTGGCGAATGCGGACTGTTTCCAACATTCCTGTGTAACGAAGTTGCCGGAGAACCAATGTATCATTGAAACGCAAAGGCACCTGTGAAATTGAAAAAAAAAATAATAATAAATAAATAATAAATAAAAAAAAGAACATTTCAATACACCACAACAGCAAAAAAAAGTAATTGAAGCAGCATACTTTACAACAATAAAATTTTTGATAACCTTAGCAAAATCTGCGAGCATCTTTGATCAGCCACATTCATAGAAAATTAACCAGAAGTAGATAATAGTGACAAACAATGACAAGCGCCTCTATGTTAATCAAGAAAATAAAATGAAGAAAACAATTCTATATTTTTACAATATGAATAAATATGAAAAAAGTCTGTACCTTTTCTGCATTGGAACGGATGCATTTTACAAAATAGGGCTCTGCTTGATCCAATGTTTCCATGAGCTTGTTTAAAGATGCCTAAAGAATGGTAGCAAAAAAACAAGAATTTCACAATACACAAAGGCATGTGAAAACTGTAAGAAATGATTTTAAAAAACTATGATCGCAAACCTGGAACTGTGCGCTGATACTAGGAGGCTTTTTCTTCTTGTGCAGATGCAGCAGGGATTTGGTGATACGATCGTGCAGTGTAAGGTTTGAGAGATGCTTCAGAGACTTCACATCTAACAGGTGCTAGAGTTCAATGAAGAAAAGAGACTTCTGAAATACCCATGCAACAAAGTCATCATAAACCATAGATCTCTGCCATTCACATCAATCTGATATAAGCTTTACTAATATAAGCTTTACAGACATAAGCTTTACTAATACAACAGGTGATTAGCACTTTATGAAATAATAAAATAACAGGAAGAGTTCCTGAAGATTTTCTCACCTTAGGAAGAGCTGACTTAGATTTTGAGTTCTTGTTCCTCCTATAGAAAAAAAACAAATTATTAGCACAGACAGGGTTATATCCACTCATCAAGGGATTAACATTTTTGCATATTTTCATCCAAAGGTCAACCCATTGGTTGCATCAGGTTTCAGGGCTCTTTTCAGAAAGTAATGTATAGGACACTGCTAGCTCTTCTCACTAGACATGAAAAAGATGCAAATATACACAGTGATAAATAGTGATGATCGCAAATATTTGGATTCCGAACATTAATCGCAAATATAGGCAATTCGGAAATTCGCGAAGATGGTGAATATATTGTCGAATATTCACAATTCCAGATATTCTATATTTTTTTCCATTGCACATGCCTCTCAATGCAAGTAGACGAATGGGAAGGCTGCAACAAGAGCTTAGCAACACTCCCTGCGACCATCAACAGTTTTTAAATCAAATATTTGTGAATATTTGAAATATTGCGAAAATCGTCACTTTTGAAAATTTGCACGCAAATTCGGCCCATATTAAACATATATTGCGCGCGCGAAATTCGCAAAAAAACTGGTGATATTCCCAAGTAAAAAAAAAACCCGAAAACTGCCGAATGCGAATATTTTCCGAATGTTTCCGCGAATACGAATGTTGCCTATGCCGCTCATCACTAGTGATAAAGTGACTGGATGTAAAACAAAAGATGTAGTCAAAACAGAAAGGTTTAATTTAACAGCATCATTAGCAAGTTGATGATATTGGGGTAACCAGGAAAGCTATATATTAGCAGTATAATAATGGCGGAATAATAATAAGGGTTACCCATGCTTTGCCCTACTAAACTTTTTCTTCCGAAATCGCTTTCTGCATATTTAGGACTTATGGGCTTTCAGTCTTACATTAGAATACCATGAGCTCTCTCTAGCAGCTTGCTGTCACTGTTATGTAAGTTGGAGCTAGGTGAGCTAATAAAGATTCCACCGCCTTCAAGATAAGAACCAGATGATGAAAGCAGGCTCCGTCTACATGAAGTCCAGTTCAATTCACTAAAAAAAACAAAATGATGAAAAAATTACAACACAACCTCCACAAAACTTTGGACTTTATGTACAAATTGATCTTTTCAACCTTCCTAGAACAAATTTCTGTACTAGAAGCGCACCAAAGAGTTTGATGGAAAAATGTTGTAGGCCTGTAACTTGCCAAAATATGTCCATACAAGGGTCTAATTATTTCATAATTAAATAATGAGAAAACACAAAAATCAGGTCAAACAGATACATTTAATAAAAGGGTGGAGATGGAGATATCTGGTGTAATTATTAAAGATGGTAAAAAAATTTTTCCTAAACATGATATTGCCAACCACAAAACGGCATGGGTGCTTACCGTGGGCTTCTTTCCTGTATGGTGTTTACTCCCTGTAGGTCAGACAAAGGGGTCCGAGGAGTGCGACGGGGAATATCTGAAAGCAAATTGTGCATTTATTATAGATATCAATTTCCAAAGGAGCAATTAAATTCCTCAGACATGTTTTAGTGTTCCTGAGCTGTAATGATATATTTTTGTACGCTTATATTTTTAGTGCAATGACAAGTGAAAATGTATGTCTGTAACAATAAATTTGTTCATCTCTACAGTGATTTGCATCTCTGGATTCTGCCAAAGTACTTAAGTTAGATTTGTGGTCTCTATATTTCTGATCTGCGTGTATAGTTTAAAGACATGCTTATGAGTGCTTATAGAAACACAAGGATATTATTACTAGACACATGACATGGGTGGCAAGCATTACTGAGTGAAAAGTACTGGCAGGTCTGTGAATATGTAAGCATGCTTTCCCAACAGGACACATGCAAAAACGGGAGTGGGAGGTAGAGTAAAGACATAGGAAAAATGAAACATGCCCAAGTGAGTTTTGTTACAAGCATCCCAATGTTGAGCACTAAACACAATACTAAATCTTTTCATATTTTCTGTCTAAAACATAAGCTTATACTGAAGGTGAATCCTGTCCAGATTCAGCAGCAGGGCTGCTTATACCTCGGTGTTGATGTGGTGGCAAATTTAACAGTGACCTTCCAAAAACCTAAATGGAGAAAATAATGTTCATGCTCACATAAAGCATGGTAGTAGAGCTTATCTTTGACACCTTAGTACAAAAGTCATAACGTTTTTAAATAAATCTTGATATAGTTTCCATTAGAGGTGCACCGATTGCAAATTTCTTGGCCGATTCCGATTTCCGACTTTACAGTTAGTGTGACCTGCCGATTCCGATTTTTGCAGATTCCGATTTTTGCCGATTCCGATTTTTTATTTTTGTTTTGTAAATCACGGCCAATGTCCATTACTATCCCCTCCGAAGCATGGGTCCCCATCATATGGCAATTGATGTGCACTTCAGTGCACATTGATTACCGTTCGACTGACCCACGATCAATCACCACGTGGTGACATCACCACGCTGTGATTGATCGCGGATTGATTGCACGGAAATCTACCTGTGTATTCTCAGCTTTACAGTGATTATGCTAGGTGATTGCAACATAATGACGCAACTTATCGCCAAACTATCGTTTTCAAATCTTTGGCATTTAGTTGCGTCGCCATGTTGCGATCCAATGTTTGTTGATCACATGGGAATCGATCTCTCTTTTTCTCTTTCTCTCTCTTCAATATAGGATATGTATCAATATATGATGCAATAAATGATTACATCATCATAACCATGACTAGAATAAAAGTATACACTTCATACCAGCCAGGTATTTAACCTTCTAAGCACTTTTGTCTTTAGATGTGGCACTGATGCCATTATTCTAATAAGTGTGTTACGTGTATAGACTGTCTCACCAGCATTTGCCCAAATTGCAGATTAAACTTGTAATAGTAATGCTCATGTTAGCAGATATTTCACATGTAACTTGCAGAAATCCTTCCCTGCAAACCTTTTTCCTCTATAGCTCTTTAGTGCATCTTGATCCGTGGCAGCTGCTTTTTCCTCCTCCAGGGGATTTAGTGCTGAAAAGCAATAATTACGTGGAGTCCAATCAATTGTAAAACTTATGGATGTCATTTAGTTATTTTTAACTATGTTGAACAGAATGAGCCTGATGTTCATATTTAATAGGAGGAAATAAACAACTGCAGTCTGATAAAGATATGCTGAGCATGTCTCCGAATCTTTTCTGTTTATAACGCTATGGGGTTGCTTGATGCTCTAAATATATTTGGCATGCATATACCCTAAAAGGTAATGTAAACTGATCGTATGGTTGTTTCACACTTTCGCTGTGCTGACTGGCATAAGAAATCCATAGGTTTTCCTTTATTTTGTCTGTATGAATCATAGAGCGAGAAAGAGCGAGCGAGAAAGAGCGAGCGAAAGAGAGCGAGCGAAAGAGAGAGAGCGAGACATACAATCGTGACCGGGCCGTTCATTAGGCTATGTGCTGCTCGGCTGAAATTGCCACTACAGCCTGCACGCAGCCTAACACAATATCCTTCCCCTGCAGCCATCTCTCTCTTTCTCTCTCTCTCTCTCTCTCTCTCGCTCTC
>CM070034.1:97452381-97475341 GCA_036250615.1 Ptychadena robeensis
TTGAATCCCATAGTCATGATTAAAGTTGAAGCTAACAATCTAAGTATTTGTCGCCTCAGCAGAATTACAGCGGTTTTCCAAAAGCTTTACGGCTTCAGTCTTGAACTATTGGCGATCCATTCCCTTTACTTATACAAGCGTCTCTAGTACGGCAAAACACATTTACTTCATTATCAGCGAGAGTTAAAGCTAGCCATACACGCACCGAGCGGCGGCTGATTTTGCCGCCGACCGATGGGCGGGCGTGCGTGCACACAGCGCCCACCCGGCAGGGAATGAGGGTAGCCAGGTAACCAAAGTGACAAAGGGCCAAATTCAAAGACTAAAGGGCCAATTTTGGCCCCTTTGCCTTAGTTTGCCCACGTCTGTTCTAGATCTTAACACAACTTTAAAATGAATTTAGTAAACTCCCAACCTGTTCAAGCTGAAAAAGATGCTGATTGAAGTAATGTTGTAGACGTTCATTGGCAAAATTAATGCAGAACTGCTCAAAGCTGTTGCTACCATAGTCTTCAAAACCAAAGATATCCAGGACCCCAATGGATAAAGTCTAAAATATGAACAACAAGGTTAGGTTTACAATTAAAAAAAAAATTCTTGATTTGTAAAAATCTTCATTTTATGAAGAAAGAGTTACTACATGGTGCGTCTAAAATAAAATGTGTGTAAAGAGCATGCAAGTCTGTCTTGGTCCATTGTTTATGAGAACCAAAAATGTATATGGGACTGTACTATCATGTAGTCATCAGGATAGAGACTTTGCCCTTTAAAAAGGTATGTGCTGTGAATACAACTAATGACATGTTTATACAAGAGTCAGGAAAAGGTGTACCATCAATCAAGTTTCTAAGGCTAGCTATAACTGGACATATTGCCCAGTTGTGCAACAATTGAGGTGGACATTTGCCTGATATGTTTAGTGCTGTACAGTACCAATTTTTTTAAACATCTCACCCAAAGTGCCATGTACTTCGATAATATTTAGAAAACCCTTTATAGGTGTGCCTGAAATGTGTGGTGCCTACCAAATTCTCAAATTGCACCTTTCATGCTTCAGCTAATCTATTGTGAGACTGGCTGTTTTTGGTATATGTTTCTGGTTGACTGGTTGACTATAAAATAGGTGAGATTGTTAAAATTTTTGAAATAAATTTTTTGGGGTAAATCCATCAACAAGTGATCCAAATCTAGCATAAACTAAAAAGAGCTGCAATCGGTCATATAAGAACATTACTAGGATCTTATGATTTTTTACAGGTATTTCAATCGATATGTGTTTGAGCATATTCTGGAGCATGTGCAAGGGTCTTTGAAATAGAATTGATTGATTTTGCATCTCTTTGTGCAATTTTTTTAATTGTACAAGTCGATTGAATTGAAAATCAATATAGCAAATGATGATGTGTGTATGCCTACCTTTATGCTCATCTCCAGGAGCGTATATAAATCATTCTTTAACATTTGTAAATATAAATAAGAACAAAAATTTTACTAATCCATATTAACTTTAACCCATACAGCCTTTATAGGCCCCATAAAGACCTTGAGTGATTCGAACACTAGATTTTTTTCTTAAGGTGATGAATACTGATCAATTTGCAGCCAATCATGCGGGTCCCTCGCACTACATAGTTGTTAGAAGCGCCAAAAGAAAATTGCACAGATTAAAATAGGCAAGCTTAAGGGCTTGTTTCCACATGTAAGGCCACCTGCGGCGCCATTATAATCGCACCCATGTTATTCAATGGGGCTCCTATATGGCCGTGATCGCAATCAGGAGCGGGCGCAACCTAAACACTCGGCTCACTGCGTTTCTGTTCGCCGACTGTGGCCATAGACGTCAATAGCCGCGGCTAAATAATGGCTTAAACCGTATTCCATACTTTCCAACTGATGGTACTCAGATAAATGTACTTGTGCTATTGGAGCAACTATAAATGTTTAAATTGTACCTGGCTTGCTTCATCCATTGCCTTACTGTTGATATTAAGAAGAGCATGGTTGATGCGGAAGACTATCCAATCAAACAAGGCGCTGTAAAGAGACTTTGCCAAGGAGTCCCTTACTGTAATAGCCTGAAAGAGAAAGCATTTTCCACATATAGTACAGCTTTAACAGAAGACAAAAGAAAAAAAAAAAAAAAAAAAAAAAAGAAAGAAAAAAAGCTCACCTCTGGTAACCGATATGGCAAGATAAGTTTTTCTCCAACTGTAACAGTTTTCCTGGTAATTAGAGCATCCAACAGCATTTCTTCTCGCACCTGAAGTTTACATAAATTTTTTTTATTTATGACATTTAATGCATGAAAAATGTGACTCACAGTGAGATACCCTGTAAGGATTTTATGTTGTTTTAGGACTGATACCCTAATACATTTCAAACCTGTGATAGATGAGATGGACCACTTGTGTTTTGAGTTTTATTTATATAGTAAAACAGGCACACAAAGTTAATCTGCATAACACAACCAAACCATTTGTACTACTATAAACATGAGGGGGGGGGGTGTATCATGCTTTTATAGAAACAGTAATTTATTAAGACAGCCTTTATTTTGTACACAGTAAATGACAGTGAGTCTTCTGTTTAGATGTAAGACAACCCAGACTGTGGGACGCTGAGCATAAAGCATAGAGTTGACAGTTAACAGCAAAATCACATTGAAGATAGACCATGGTACAACATAAAAGAAAAATACAACACTAGGTGAAGAAACAATGTAAACCTGGAGCATACGATGAATAAACATAAAATGAGTGTTACATTTTCATAGCCAAAAATCTTATAATAATTGATCAGTATTAAAATTATAGCTTAATATATCGATTCAGATGTAAAAAGGCAGTTAAAAAATACAATGGTTCACCAATTATTAAGTTATATTCTGCCCATATATTGCTCAAACTATACTTGATCCAGCAGGACAGATTGTGCATCTGGATGGCATGTGCTTGCTCTCTTCCCTTCCCAGAAATCGGTACACCAATGACAGAAAAAAATGTTTCTTTACATATCAGGCATTGTAGCAGGGAATCTTTTTAGCATGAAAAGATGCTTCCTTGTAAGGTCTTTGAAACCAAAACTAATAGCAGAGATCATGTAGCAATGTACAAAAGGTTATCTACAATACAACCTGAGACTCGCTAAAGAGCTCCAAAGGAAATGTAACTTGAGAAGAAGAGAAGCCTCACTTAAACTTTCTATTTGTTCCATGTGATAACCAAGAAATCTTTAATGACTGCTTTTCAGACATGTTCTCTAACATGTAATGTTTAGCCGAGCATTCTAATAGCAACATCATTAAAAAAGGTTCTCATTCTTGTACAATACGTGTGATCAGTTTTTATTCATTTGTTTGATGTATAATAACTGCATTACACAAAACCAGTAAAAAAATATACCGTATTTTTCGGCATATAAGACACACTGGGGGCAACAAATTGGGGGCAAAAAAGTGCCTGCGCCTTATACGCCGAACGTGCGACCCCCGCGGCCACTCGGCCGTCGCACATTGGCTTCCCGCCAGCTCTCCCGAGAGAGGGGAGCTGCGGTAGCGGTCATTTCAGATGAAAGAGCCAATGTTCGGCTCTTCCATCTAAATGCCGCATCGCCTGCATCCCCACCAAGGAGAACACAGAGGAGAGCTGTGGGCTGTGTTCGGTTGTGGATGGCTCGGCGGGTTGGCCTCCCCGGCGTCCCCGCCGGGGTGCCGGTCGTCCCGATGGCTCCTGGGAAACCGGCGCTTTTGGAACGGTTAGCACCCCCTCCGTGGTGGGGGTGCAGGGGGTGCCGAACTGCTAGGGCTGGGTTGAACACTGAACAGATCAGTGTAGTGTGACGTGTTCATCTGACAATGTACTGCTGCTAGTGACACCTGTGGCTGAATTAATTATTGCATCCATTAAATTCATTGCATTATCCCAATTGATGTGAAAACTTATCAAATCTTTTTTTTCTGGATTTTCTGCCCTAAAAACTTGGTGCGTCTTATATGCCGATGCATCTTATAAGGTGAAAAATACGGTACTAACTTGCCATAAAGAATATGCCATCTCTGATATCTATTAAATGCCAGAAGTAAATTTTGTAAAGTGTATTTCCTTTTATTTTCATGAATGAGGTAAAGCTATATCAATTTTAACCATAAGGACTTGTCCCCACTTAGGAGATCACCCGTGATTTTAAATCGGACATGGACAGGATTCTGCCCCCTTTTTTGATCACGGGCCACGGACGATCGCATCCAATCACGCTCAATTGCACCCATAGACATGAATAGACGCGTTCAAAAAGCGTTTCTCAATTAATTGAGACGCGATTTTTTTAATGTGTCCCCATTCATTCTCTATGGGTGCTATCAGGTGCGGCCGAAAATCCCTGGAAAAACACTTCCAAACATCCCTGATCACCGCCGCAAAAAATCATGAGCGATCTCCGTCTGCGATTAGGATCAGGGGAGATTGATCAAGTGGGGACATAGCCTAAAACATTTTGTGGTTTATGTTTTATTTTGCTGTTTAATATTCATTGCATGTTATGGCATATTTTTTTAAATAGTTGAGGGCAAGGCAAAAATACAATCTACACATTTCACTAGCAATTTCCCATTATAAAAGACATCTGAAGACACATTTCAAGTAAAAGAAAACAAGATTTTCAAATGAACACCATTCATGTTCATTTATTATGTTAAAATAATGACAAAAATTTAATACTAGCAGCTTTCCCTTTTGCTCAGTCTGTTTAAGATAAGAAAAAATACTACAGCAACTTTGCCCTCTCCTTATGGATTCCAGATTATTACATTATCTGAGTGATTTTGGAATTCACTTTCTACTTAAAAGATTATGTTTAGATTATTCATGACCGAAATCTGAAGCTAGAAAGATCAAAAGCATTAAAACATCTGAGGAAAATTCTGCATTCTGAAAACAAATGGCACACATACACGAACACACATGCAGATGTCTGAAAAGCTACACGTAACACACAATAGCATTATACAATCCCTGTAGCATTATAGAATCTGTTGATAATGGGGAAACAAAACAAAAAGAATGAGAGACTAAAAGCTACTGTGTCACTGTAAAAAAAACTGAAATTCTAAAATGAATTGGAAACCAAAGGTCTCATCACAAAACACTTCTTGTTATAATATTTATTTCCACCCAAAAACAGTTGCTCTGAGTGTAAAAGTTGTTTCCTAACTCACCTTCAGCAGATCAGATACAATTCGCAGAGTATCCGGGTTTGAAATATCAATCGATTCATCCCTGTATGCCTTTCTTTTATACTGGATGTTTCCAAGGTGAATGATGGCAGACAAGAGAGACACGATCCTACAGTGTTGCCAAGAAGACACATTTAGAAATGCAAAAAAACTGTTTTGTGATAGGTTATCAAAAAAACAGCATATGCACATGCAAAAAAACAAAACAATGTTTTTAATGTAAAGATTAAAATCTTTTACTCTTTAATTTAAATGGTGCTAAAAGTGAGAAGAGGAAAAACAAATGTCGCAACAACATATGGATTTAAATGCCAAACTTACTGTCTACGTGTAGCCGATAGAAATCCAACCATCTCCATTGCCAGCTGCAGTCGCTCAAAATCATGTCTGAGGTCCTCACCCTCACCACTTAAGGAGTCCTGTATTATTAAAGATAAAATGTAACACGTTTAGATAGTAAAAGCAGAATGCACTGTGCAAAAAAGAAAACCTCACTGTGCATAGGATCTCAACCCTAATGCCTCACACAAAGACAAATGATGTAATTTATAACGTGAATGAAAGGCTATTAACTCACTGTTTCATCTTCATAACCGTACTCTCCCCAGCTCTGTCTCTGCTGCTTGCATGCTCTCTGGGGACAAAATATTTTCATTTCAAAAATGCATTTTAAGTCGAATCTTTTTCATTATATTCCCTTAATATTATATGCAGTTCAAATGTATGCCTTATGGCTCATGGTACTTTATTAATTAAAAAAGACATATAACAATTTAAAACTTTCAAAACTTGCTGGAACACATATACAATAAAAAACTGTACATCATTGATACATATACCATATTTTACATACCATAAGACTCACCCAGATTTTACAATAAAAAAAAAATATTTGAAGTGTTTTGAAAAAATTCCCATGCAATATAAATTTCAGCCACAAGATGCCCCCACTTAACACTTGCCATCAGTATACAGATGACATTAGGGCTTCCTTCTCACACATAGGGGAAGGGTGCATGCACATCTCCCCTCTACGGCTGACAAACTTTGCAGATGCACGATGTACCAATAATGTAAGTATGTATTGCCCTTACTCCTGTCATTATGGGCTCAATGCCTACCTTTCAGGGCACTGAGCAGCATCACATAGTCCCGGATAGCCATTCAAGAGGTTGACTGGAGGAACCCATGCTGGCGCATGAGACCCCAAAAAATATTGTGTTTTATCTTCGGACCACGAGACACACCCTAATTTCCCAACTTTTTAGGGGAAAAGTGTGTCTTATGGTCTGACAAATACAGTACTTTTTTATAATTTTTGTAAAATCATGGAAAACTGTAATTACTAAATGTTTTTCTCCACTATGATGCTGATAATATGCACTTTTATGTTCAATTTATTATCACATTAAAAGTGGGCATCAATCACATAGGTGTTATGGGTAAACCTGTAGAAGATACATACAATTATATGATGTATATACAATAATAATACAAAGTATACGATTTATTTACCATGTCTACATAGGTTTCAATCAAGACCTATACACATCTCACCTGGTTCAAATAATGGTAGCTCTCTGGACGACAGAGATGAAATTCTGCCTTCTCCTCCTCGCTCGCACCAGCCAATAAATAGTAGAAGACATGGTAATTCCTATTTATATTACACAGAGTATTAATTTAAAATAATTAATAAAGATAAGTAAAACAGAAAGACCAGTAAATTATATGAAAGGCTAACTGGGATAATGCATACACATAGAGGACAACAAAAAAATTTGATCTAAGAATTGTACAGACATTCAGCTTAATCTACACTAGCATAAGTAAGAGAGTCACAGTTCCAGCATAAGTAAGAGAGTTTCCAAAGATAAACATATTCCAAACTACATGTCTCAGCAGAACACAAATTTCTAAGGGGTCACTCAATAAAGTTTCTAAAAAGTGTGCTGCAATGGGAACCACACAGATCAGGGGCATGCGCCCATTTAAAGTGAAGACGACCCAAACACTATTACTTTGCTGCTTGGTGGAGCCCTAGCCTTATTTTGCAAAGCTTCTAATTAATAGCACTGATTTTATGTGGCTAGACTAAAACATTAATAAATTGTATAAAATAAAAAAATCTGCACACAAACAAGAGAAAGAAGCAAAGGCAGTTAAATGGCTCTTCATGTAATTTTACTGCTAGCATTTGTCTCAGAGCTGGCAAGAGATCCCCCAGGACAGCCATCAGGAAGTGGTAGCAATGACTGTAATGAGGCGTCCGTTAGATGGCAAGACACCAAAACAGTGGTCTCAACAAGGAAAGCCACAAGCTTGGAAGATATTTTTAAACCACTAGCAATAGCAAATGCCTACACATGGTTTCTATCCAGTACTGTATAATAATAAACTGGCACTTTATAAATACAGCATAGTAAACATCAACATAACAACTCCTTAGACCAGGAACAACTTTCTGAAGCCATAAGGCTCTTCCAAACACATAAATGGAATATTAATGCATAAAGCAGGGTTTAATACAACTATTTAAGTTAAATCTCACATCTTATTCTACAATTCATTATTAAAGCTTGAACAATAGTGCATATTCTGTAAGATGCTGTGGGATACAGGAGAGATAGCCACTGGCATAGGAAAAGATTTTCTCCATAAACCCTGCTTCTTTTGGATCTATGCCACCAGGGAAGCTTAAGGCATCCCCCCCTGTATTCACAGCACACCCCCAGTCATATCTACGTGTGCACAGTTCTACAATGCTTTGTGTAGTATGGAGTGCAGTGACATATGTTTACCACACACTCACACACAGTAACTTATTACCATTTGCTGTGGTGTACTGCAACACAGGGCCAATGCCAAGCAGCATTGGAGTTCCATTTAGAAATGGTGGGAATGTGTTGCCACAGAAGTCTACTGCTGCAAAGGGTTCGGTGAAACCTATTGCATGGTTGGTTGTTGCATCTGTTGTAGACAAAAAAAACCTTTGATGGTTTCAGACTATTTACTAAATTACCATCTGTGTTTATTATCATTTATTATCCGGAGTTGGCTGTTGGAATGGCAGGGACTGGATGTACTATATGGCAATTAAAAAAAGGCCTTTTTTTTTTTTTTTTTTGTGTTGATCCACTTTATCTGTGAGATGGTGTCATCAAACGACTAGTCAACTCCACTATGACTTTAGTGGTGGATGTTGCGGCAAAATCTTAAGTAGTTATTGCCCGAATAATATATATATATATATATATATATATATATATATATATATATATATATATATAGACACACACAAACCGGATTCCAAAAAAGTTGGGACACTAAACAAATTGTGAATGCCATGATGTGGACATGGCAAATGTCAATATTTTATTTGTAAAAGAACGTAGATGACAGATCAAACGTATAATCCGAGTAAATGTATCATTTTAAAAGGAAAAATATGTTGATTAAAATTTCACGGTGCCAACAAATCCCCAAAAAGTGGGCCAAGTAGCAAGAAGAGGCTGGATAAAGTAAATTTGAGTAAATGAAGAGCTGGAAGACCAAATAACACTAATTAGGTCAATTGGCAACATGATTGGGTATAAAAAGAGCTTCTCAGAGTGGCAGTGTCTCTCAGAAGCCAAGATGGGTAGAGGATCACCAATTCCCACAATGTTGCGCAGAAAGATAGTGGGAGCAATATTAGAAAGGTGGTTACCCAGCGAAAAATTGCAAAGACTTTGCATCTATCATCATCAACTGTGCATAACATCATCCGAAGATTCCGAGAATCTGGAACAATCTCTGTGCGTAAGGGTCAAGGCCGTAAAACCATACTGGATGCCCGTGATCTCCAGGCCCTTAAACGACACTGCACCACAAACAGGAATGCTACTGTAAAGGAAATCACAAAATGGGCTCAGGAATACTTCCAGAAACCATTGTCTGTGAACACAATCCACCGTGCCATCCGCCGTTGCCAGCTGAAACTCTGCAGTGCAAAGAAGAAGCCATTTCTAAGCAAGATCCACAAGCTCAGGCGTTTTCACTGGGTCAGGGATCATTTAAAATGGATTGTGGCAAAATGGAAGACTGTTCTGTGGTCAGACGAGTCAGGATTTGAAGTTCTTTTTGGAAATCTGGGATCAGGTCATCTGGACTAAAGAGGACAAGGACAACCCAAGTTGTTATCAACGCTCAGTTCAGAAGTCTGCATCTCTGATTGTATGGGGTTGCATGAGTGCGTGTGGCATGGGCAGCTTGCATGTCTGGAAAGGAACCATCAATGCAGAAAAATATATTCAGGTTCTAGAACAACATATGCTCCCATCCATAGGTCATCTCTTTCAGGGAAGACCCTGCATTCTTCAACAAGATAATGCCAGACCACAATATGCATCAATCACAACATCATGGCTGCGTAGAAGGATCAGGGTACTGAAATGGCCAGTCTGCAGTCCAGATCAGCGCATCATAAAGAGGAAGGTGCGACAAAGAAGGCCCAAGAGGATTGAACAGTTAAGGTGGGTTTACACGTAAAGATTTTTGTTTCGTCCAACCTCCGATTCGATTTTTTGTTAGATTTTTTAATCAGATTTCGTTCGTCCATTTATTGAACGTAATTAGATTTTTGTTAGATTTTTGTACAACCGACGCAAAATATCGAATGAAAATAATCGCCTGAAACACGAATGAAAAATCTATCAGATTTTTGGTTTTAAGGAAGTGATGTATTCTGTGGGCATTGCTAGGCTCCAAATTCTATGAGGGCTTTCTCAGTGCTACAGGTACAGGGGATTACAGCAGCAGTGTTAGGTGATGGAGGTGCCATCTCTGGGTATCTGCTGTACAGGGGATTACAGCAGCAGTGTTAGGTGATGGAGGTGCCATCTCTGGGTATCTGCTGTATAAGGGATTGCAGCAGCAGTGTTTTCAATACACAGTGAATAAATTTTAAGTATGATTTAAAGCGTGCTGCAGTGAGTATACAGGTAGGTGTGTGTGTGTACAGCACTTTGTACACACTGTACACTGTTCTGCAGTGAGTATACAGGTGTGTGTACAGTGTGCTGCAGTGAGTGTACACACACACACCTGAACATTTAATATTGAAATATATGTATTTTTCTATTGACACCACGTTGTTACGTTCGTCCACAATGCAATTGTTTCGTTCAGAAAGTTCTACTCGGAAAGAAAATATAAACAACATCATGGACGAATCAAAATGAAATTGTAAAAAATCCCAACATTCATTGCTCAGGAAATACGCCATGCTACTGGTTAAAAATCGAGTCAAAAAATATCGAGTGAAATAAGGAGGGTCCGTTTTTTACACGAAAAATAAACGACAGATGAAAGTTTACCAACATGTCCGATCACCTTATGGACGATTATTTGTCAGATATCAGAAAAAAAAAATCCATCGGGCCAAATGGTCGTTTCAGATTTTTGTACAATAAACTAAAAAATCGTTAGTCGTCCATCTGTCGGCCGAAAAAATCTTGACGTGTAAACCCACCTTTAGAGGCCTGTATTAGACAAGAATGGGAGAGCATTCCTATTTCTAAACTTGAGAACCTGGTCTCCTCGGTCCCCAGGCGTCTGCTGAGTGTTGCAAGAAGGGGAGATGCCACACAGTGGTGAAAATATCCTTTGTTGACACCATGAAATTCTGAATCAACTAATTTTTCCCTTAAAATGGTAAATTTTCTCAGTTTAAACTTTTGTTCCGTGATTTATGTTCTATTCTGAATAAAATATTAGAAGTTGCAACCACCACATCATTGCATTCAGTTTTTAGTCACGATTTGTATATTGTCCCAACTTTTTTGGAATCTGGTTTGTATAAATACACACACACACATACATTCATACATACATATATACATACACACCACAACGTACAGTAGATTACACGGTGACACTACTCACCTTTCCTGCTGCTCTTGGTAAACAAGCCTTGATTTCTCCAGTAGATACTTCTCCACATATGCTCTAAAAAAGGGATAAACTCAGTGAATTAATAAAGACTATAAAAATACTATATGAATGGTCAAATACTATTAATAAATTTGATTTAGTGGAAAAATGTACCAATTTCACATTATGCAATAGCATATTAATAAAGCCAATTCAAAAAGAATTAGAGTAAAGTGCATTAACTGTGCATGAATGACTGTTGTGCTGTGTAACAGACAGACATTTGGGAACCTAAACAATCACTTAAGGTGGGTTTACACGTGTAGATTTTTTCGTTCAATCAATGAAAAACTAACAATTTTTTGGTTGATTGAACAAAAATCTAGAATGGCCAATTAGTTCCATGGATAAATTCTGTTTCGGTCTCGAACCAAAAATCATTCAAAAGGTCATCGAACATGTTGGTAAATGTTTATCTGCCATAAAAAGTGCGATATATGTGTACTTTGACACTTAGCTCATGGTTGCCAGGTCAAGTAACATGGTTTCTGGGAGGTACCTCCAGAAACCATGTTACTTGACCTGGCAACCATGAGCTAAGTGTCAAAGTACACATATACTGGGCGTTTGGCCCATCTATCAAAGCATTTATTTGAAAGCCATCTTTGATTGTCCTACTTGATTTTTAAATGAAAAATAATAAAATAAATGTTTACAAGGACTACACCTTTTGTGTACATGGTTCTCATGCAACCATTTTTACTAGGCCAGTGTGCCAGTGCCAACCATCCAGATGACTGAATGATCATTTTTTTCCCCAATAGGCCTGTATAAGGTAGGTCAAGAATCCTAAAAAAAAAAGTTTTTTTAATAGAATATTGACATATAAGTGGAAGGAGCAATGCCAGTAATCGGAAAGGCAAAATACTTCAGTTTAAATACACATTTGTTCCCTTACCCACGAACAGTTCCTGTCTCATGATAGTTGACCTGGATGAATTTCCCAAAGCGACTTGAATTGTTGTTCTGTGATGTTTTAGCATTTCCAAAAGCCTGAAACACATCAAAATTCAGGAGATTACCTGGTGAACATTAGCAGATGAGCATGTACTCACAATTACCACAATACATTTTTCTTTTGCACAGTAAGATAATGCATAGAGCAAGGTGTATGAATGTTGCCATGGGGGAACTTCTATACATTCTGTTTTACACTTCACTGTCTTATTTTTGTATGGCTAAATTTAAACGCTCCCTGACGCTGCGCGCAGAGGCTGTGTGAAAATACTGACAACCATACCCATGTTTTCCAGTTGTCTGAGTACCCACAAAAGGCCCCTCTGTCAAATGTAAGAACCCATTGTTGCCCAAGGGTAAAAATGTTTGCCCATCCCTGGTCTAGATGTGGCAAAATGCAAAACGTGTAACTCTGCACTGGAAACAGCAAGTACCCATTTTTCTTAACTTTCATTAATACTGAAATGTATAGTGGTAACAAAGGAGGTCACTTACTATTTAAATTAACAATTTTTAACAACCTGGCCTCCTTGGCTGGCATATAGCTCGTCAATGAATTTTCACAGTAGTGAAAACCCATTTCTTTTTTGTGCTTTTCTGCATTTTTGAGATTGGCCAGAGGATGTGGGGCACACACATGTAAATATGGGCCAGATTGATAGCCACTTCGAGCGCTGTGCGTGCTCACAGCCATCTATCTGGCCCATATTATATGTGGC
The DNA here is from genome assembly GCA_036250615.1 of Ptychadena robeensis. Classification (NCBI taxonomy): domain Eukaryota; kingdom Metazoa; phylum Chordata; class Amphibia; order Anura; family Ptychadenidae; genus Ptychadena; species Ptychadena robeensis. The sequence continues at coordinate 97,465,261 of CM070034.1, forward strand.
CATCGCTGGATCGATTGGTCCCGCTCGAAAACAGGGATACTGGACATGTCCGTTGCACCTGCGGTCTCCATGCAAAGCATCGGCTGAGCTGGAGAGATAGCAGAGCTCTCTCTCCAGCTCCTCCGCTATCTGACAGCAGCGTGATGACGTCATCACGCTGCTGCAGGGAACATCGGACGTTGGACGGCTCAAATATCAAGCCGTCTATTCCCTGCTTTACTCTTACTCAAAACAAACGTAAAATTAAGGCAGGTAAAGAGGTGAACAACCTGCTGAGTACTGCTGTAGCTCTGAGGTGGCAGAGCAAAATGATTCAGAATTTCATGGTGAGCAAAACACTTTGATATAAGCCTTCAGCTTGTCTAAATGTTTGGGTGCAGGGTCTCCTCTATATGACTATATGACTTGGGTAAAGTTGAGGTCAAGTGTGTTTGTTCATCGATAATATGGGATAACAAGGCATTAACACTTGAAGTGTGGGTAGGTACTGAGTCATGCTGGAAAATGAAATCCGCAGCTGTATAAATCTCATATTAGCAGAGAGAAGCATGAAGTGCTCTAAAATGTCCTGGTAGATACAGCATTGTAAACAACCAGATTCAGCAATGGCATTTTGTGGCTTACTCTTGTGTAGGTGTCAATGACAGTAGTCTTTACCATGATTGTGGGACCTATTGAACCAGACAGACTATTAAAGGTTTAGGACACATTTGCAGATGTTGTAGGTTAAGTGTAGAGAAAAAAGACCCCACAAGACAAAAAATAAATCTTCACAATATTCAAATTTTCTGGGATACTAAATTTTGTGATTTTTATTACCTCTAGGCCATAATCTTTAAATTTGAAAATAACAAAAAAACAAAAACACAACAATTAAAATGCATAACTCGCCAATATAATAATGAGTTTCACCTTTTAAATAGACCTAAAATTAACTTTTTGAAGGATATTGTAATTTATGGAGATGTACCCAAAAATTGCTGTTATGGCAAAACTAAGAAATGGTCACACAGTAAACTACAGTACTTCACTATATTGCAAATGCCTTTTGGAAACAAATTTCAGCTCTAGCAAGTCTAGCATTGACTTTCTCAAACAGAAGTAGATGATTTCTATACATCATTACTTTTTTGAGAAGTTTTCCAACCAAATGAAAGCATTCATGCAAAACAGACAGTGGTCCCTGTACCTCAGTGCCTATTATTGCTCCAAAAAAAAAATCTGCATAGAAATGAGAGCAGGACTCTTTCATAAATGTATCTAAGCCAAATCAGGCTAGAGTATGAACTGAAACCCCCCTCCCCCTTTCCATACAGGTTGGAAAGCTCAGCACAAAATCATGCCTCTAAAGATCAGTGTAAACTAAACAGTAGAAAAATATCCGCCATGTGAACCATTGCCTTCTGCTTTAACTTCAAGGATCTGGTTTGTGAGCGATGGAAGCATACAAAAAAACTAAATACAAATTGTGAAGGCAAACTATGGAGAGCCGAGTACAGTAACAACTTTCCCGAAGATAAGTCAGTGGAAATTAGGGAGACCGGGCACAGTAGGATCACCTGGTATTTTCGCTTAACAGAAAGGGAATTTATTTAGAAGTTATACATATTAAGACTATGTTAATTAAAAGCCTAGAAAGACTAATACATTTTGGGTGTAATGACTCCTTAACTTTATAAAGAACAAAGTGGTTTCAGATGGCTAGCATTGACCTACAGTACAATTTAAATTTGGAGATGGAAACCTAATATTTAGTTTCTAACATATACCCAACACTCTTCAATCTCAATGTATAAGTGCTCGTTTACACTAGCTGTGCAGCGGTAAAGTACCATAGGAAACCTGTGTACCTTTAACACTAGAGCTGCAATTGCATTTTTGGTAACACACAATGCCATGTGTTACTGAAATTCCCTGCAGTACACATTTTTGCAGGCATAAGCACCCCACTAAAAAATATGTTTTGTTTTTTTTTTTGCCAGAAACGAATGCGGTTAGCACCAGTTAACAGCAAAAACGGCAATCCCAGTGCGCATAGAGTGAAAGGGCCCTAATTTACTTTAGTCTTATTAAGAACAATGCAACACATCTTAGATACAGATTGACCGGCGTCTTCATTGAAGCTAATGGCCCGCACACAAAAGGTGTGCAGCAGATTAAAGCAGCCCCAGAATGCACCAGAATGCAACGTGATGACATCATCAAGTTTGCATTCCAGAGCTCATCGGAACTCATCGGTCTGCACCCGTCTGTGGGTGTATGGCAGACTTAATACTACATAGTTTGAGAATAAAATTGTACAGTCAGATTGTAATGTGTAGGGTTACATTTAGTGCGACACAGATCCTGTCACCCTTCCAACAGTTACAACAGTTCAAACTTTACAACAGTTTTAAAAACCCTTTTCTTTTCCTTACTTAAAGCAGACCTATATTCACCTATGACATGTGTGTTTCAACTCCCTGAAAAAATAGATAGCCAGTTCTCTAGACTAGTCCTCTCTTTCCTTGCACATCAAAGCTCTCTTCCATTTATATCATTCTTTTTTGATCAATCCTTAAGCAGGGTACAGACGGTTCGATATTTGAGCCGTCCGATGTTCCCTGCAGCAGGGTGATGTCATCAGCTCTGCTCTCCCCAGCTCAGCCGATGCTTTGCCTGGAGACCCATGGTCTCTAGGCAAAGCAATGGACATCAGCAGTATTTATGGTCATGTCCTATATGGCTGTTTGAGCGGGATTGATTGGTCCTGCTCGAAAACAGCGATGGCCGCATATTATTGGCTCTAAGCTGCCATTGATCTGACCCATACCTGCATGTCTGTACCCTGCTTTACTCTCAGCTCTCACTTTGCTTTCATAAATAAACATTTATTTAGCTTCTGACAATACACCCCAAATTGCAGCACCTAGGAATTGTTTAGAGGCTTTTAAAGGTCTATACAAGAGAGGCTTTAACAGGTAAATATGAGTACATGAGTAAAGGATAGTAAATATACAAATAATCTTATGGAAAGAATTTGGAGCCTTACCTCCAGGACTGGGCCTGCCCCCAGTATGATCTGTTCCACTCCACTGGCATATCCCTTCTGGCTAAGAGCTGTCAAATGGTGGATGAGAAAATTGGTGCTTTGAGTTTTTCCAGAGCCTGTTTCCCCAGAGATAACAATGCATTGATTACGCTGCCTTCTGAGCATAGCATGGTAAGCAGCATCTGCTACTGCATATATATGAGGTTCTCGCTCTCCAAGCCGTCTGTTGTCATACATTTTCACATACTTGGGGTTGTAGATTGGTAAGAAACGGAACGGATTAACTGCCACCAAAATGCTTCCAACATAAGTATAGATCTTCTCCTGACGGAAGCGTGTGCGAAGAGTCTCAAGCAGTGTTCTTTCATTGAGGTCAGGCAAGCCACAAAGGTCCTCACATTCTGGTCCTTGCTCCTGGGGTAAAAATCCCCTTTCTACCATGCGCCTGCGCTCCTCTGTCACTTTAAGCCAAGACTGAAGGCTACCATAATGGATGGAGCCATCCATATTCTTTTCCCTTAAGAGGAAGCGATAGTCCTCTCCAGACCCACGAGCCTCTAAAGCAAGTCTTGGCCATAGCATCATCCGTTGTACGGGGCAATCAGTTGGGTTGAGGATCCACTCTTCTCCACCAAATTCCTTGACTTCAGCCAGCACATAGCATTTTGCTCGATCCAATCGCAGAGCTGTAATGACAGTATCAATAATATCAGCTGCTGTGGTGTGTCGGCGGGCGGGCACTGGGCAGTAGATGACATCTGGTAAGATGCTGCCAGGGTAAACCTGTAGGGTGAACTCTTCATCCAGCAAGCGGCGGCGCCCACCACCACCCCCCACCTCGGACATGGCGGCACTCCGTGTCCCATCAGAAGGAGTGTGGGCGGTTCCCCGTCAGAGGGGGGAAACCTACGAAAAAAAAAAAGAAAAATTTTGAGAGAAGTTCACTATACATTGATTGATTTTCAGCCAATAGTCTAGCTCTGCTTTCTTGTTAGTAGATTTAAATGAATAGGTTACCTTACTGCAGAGCAATGTACAACTGTGTGCAGATGAAACTAAATGAGAAAGGATTAGATTCAGAGGGGAGCTACTTGACAATGAATTTTGGGACTAAAGCTAGCCACACATGGTACAATTTTAGCGTTCAATCGACGATTTTCGATGGAAAAAAAGATCGATTGAACATTAATCGATGTACTGCCACATAGTGCAATTGATGATCGTTGAACGATTTTTGGTACAATCGTCGATTGAAAAGTGATCGGACAAGTTGGAAAATTTTGCTCGATTGGTCGATTTTTTTTTGACTCGATTTTGTGGCTCAATTTTTTGGCTCAATTTTTTAGGCTACTTCCCTTTAACTTCCAATTGAAACTAAAATCGTAAGAGGAATTCAAATCGACGATTTTGGATTACTTCGATTTAATTTCAGTCGAAATTGTTCAATTATCGTGCTTCCCATGTGGAGAACTTCGATTAAATGACAATCGATGTTCGATTTTTTAAATCGAAGTACAAAATCTAATCGAACCTCGATTGAATGATAAATTGCACCATGTGTGGCTAGCTTTACAAAAACCTTCTGCAAAAATAGTTTTAGTCAAGCAATAAATGAAGTGTGATTGGAGGGGAAGACACAGGTAACAGCCTCTTGTTGTTCTTTGACGAGAAAGTAATCTATAGAGAAACCTACTTCTTCCTTAGGCACACTCTTGGGTCCAGGGCTACAGCTCACATTAGACTGTAATTTTCAGGGTGGGTAACACTTGCCAGCCAACCTGAAAATGACAGTGCTGCTGACTGGACAAATTGTGTGGGCATTGCCATTAGTTGGCATTGACAACCTTCCCCACTTCATTCTATTGGTGACCGGCTAAATCCCCCAAACATAATGTGCCTTAAGAAAAAAAAAATGTTATGTACTTTCTTAGTGACCACAAATGCCTTGCTATGTTCTTGGGCAATTTAGACAATACAACATACAATATACATTTGCATACATAAATTATGCAGGAGTATAAAGTAATGCCTATGGAACTCTAAGGGCTCATTCATACAGCAACGCAAATTAAATTGGTCAATTGCAAGTCACTACCAACGTCCTTCAATTCGCGACCGATTGACTAAAATTTGCAGACATGTCCAATCCCTGCAAGATATCCCTGAACACTTTATGCATGCATCAATTAGTTAAAGATCGATTGCTGCAATTGATCGTGTCTGTAGATCTCTCAGAAATTGCACGAAAAATCAAGACATTTATGGCCAGCTTAAAGCGGACCTACCACCAGGAATCTATGTTTTCATGAATGGCACTAGAAGATGCCAATTAATAGGGGGAATGCAGTGAAAAAACCCAAAAACGACTCCTCCCCCTCCATCCCCCCCCCCCCCCCCCCCACCCCCCCCCCCCCCCCCCCCCCAAAAAAAAAAAAAAAAAAAAAAAATTTAAAAAACCCCGTACTGTAATGAGCATTTAGGAATATAAATACAGGCATTTATATGTCAACTTCAGGTAATGGTCTAGCAGAAAGCCGGACAGCAACCAACGTCAAGCAGGCACGTGATTTTCAGTGAGCTGGCTTTGAAAATTCCCATAGAATATCACTGAACACCCAGTGGCCAGACAGCGATATTGGCACCACCATGTGTTTCATGTGTTTAACACACTGAAAAATCACGTGACTGGCGTGACGTGGGGGCCGGCTTCTGTGAGTCACATGAACCAGGACGTGAAGAAAAATGCATGATAATTCCTAAATTGCATATGACGGTACGTTTGTGGGTTTTTTTCACTGCATTCCTGCCTATTATTGGCACTTCTAGTGCCATTCATGAAAACATAGATTCCTGGTGGTAGGTCCGCTTTAAGTCATTCCAGGCAATGTCTGACCTCTCAATGGCTCCAGCTAAAGTTTATTCAATTACTTGAAAAAGTCACTGTTCGCCATTCATCCTATAACGAATGCATTTTTTCAGTAAAACAGAAGATCCGAGCTGATCCTGGTTACTTTGGGGGTCTGAACATTTTCTTCCAGCACAGCAGCACAAGCCAGATTTCCCCACTTGCATCTCTTGCAAGGGTTGATTCACATTATGTATCGACAAGGCATGCACTGATCCTAATGGTGCATTAAGCAATTCACAATGAATGCTTTAATGGCAATGCAGCACATATTGTGTGAATGAGCCCTAAAACCATGTGCTAGCAGTCAGATAAATAACTGTGCTCCCTGTACTCTGCCATATGACAGTCCACCCCATTATATTATAAAGCAGACCTTCCACCTATGCATTTACCTCTGGTGCTGATAATAGGGCAGATCAGAGGTCAAAACTGAAAAGACAGCGACACTCCCTCCCCAGTGATGTACCGCTGTGGAGTGCGCAAAGGAACATACACCCACATCTGAAATCAGGTGACGCGGAGAGGCGGAGTTCACTGGATTCCTGAATACGGATTGTCGGAGGGAGCAAGACCAGAAGAAGGAGCAAGAAGGCTGGAAAGGCAAGTATTTATTTTACATTTTTAGGGGTTGATATCCCTGGATAAAGACTGGATGTAAAAGGCAGGTTGTGTATATATGTTTTTTTTTTTGTTTTTTGTTTTTTAAAGTAAAACAAAAAACACAGCAAACTGCTTAGCATTAAAAAAGAGCTGCAAATACCATGTGTTCAGCTATAATTGGTTGTGCCGTGCAATGGCTAATTAGGGTTTATCATGATAATGTAAAGGGGTACAGTAATACTTTCCGCATCACATTCAATATAGTTATGAAAAGTTAATTAAGATTAACATTTTCATGGGTGTAGCTTTCGCGTTATCTGGTATAATTACAGATGAGGCTCCATTAGTGTCACTGTAGGCAGAATGGGGATAGGATTAATGAATCATATGCCAGGAAATGCTGAAAAGAGGCAGGACAAACAATCCCACATTTAAACTTTATTTTAGATTATTTTACATGCTCTTTATGCAGCAAAATAATACTGTTACACTTGTACCCTGCTACCAAAACATTTTAAGATTCACAGCTCATTTTTTCCAGCAACACAAGAACATGTTCCATGCTACATACTCTTCAGGAACATCCACCATATTACATAGTTTTGTAACATCAGCAAAAACAATCAGATTAGTTTGACATGATAGGCCTTCTGCAAAGCTATGCTGCCTTGAGTTCAGCAAGATGTATGTTTTTAAATGATCCATCAAATAGAAATGGATAAACAGCACCTTCACTAAATGCCAGGTCTGCACTTGAGGCCCTCTTAAATTTTAAAGCCTTGTACAGATGCTAGATTTTTCTTAACTACAGAAAACCTTCAAATTAACCTTGAATATATTTAGCATTAAAATAATAAGGATATCCCCAAATGTCATCTAGAGACCAAAGACCAGCTGCTCATGACTGGCATTGTTCACTTAAGGTGAGGGCACAATAAAGGGATCTGAAATTTAGTGCGTTCTTTGGACAGTCTTTGTAGCCTTATTATTCATATTCTTCACAGAAAAAGTGTTACCCAGACTGGTAGTGACACAGCAATAAAGATCTGAATTGACTAACTTTTGTTCGCCTGTTTAAGTCCTATTAGAAACCTACAGTAGCAGCAAAATTACATAACACCATGACAATACAATGAAATATGGTTGTAAAATACACGCAGGCGCACGCACACACATAGGAAAACTGTACTCGCAGGAAACTCACACAATTAAAAAGTCACAGGCAAGATCTACATGCTTGCTTAGATTATTGCCCCCCATACATACACAGATTATAGCGTCCAACAGACTAAAAACGATAAATTTTTTTCAATCGTACAATTGGAGATTGATTGATGGAATATAGAATATACTCCACATGAATAACCAACTTTTGATCAATTTTTTTTTTTATCAATTTTTTTTTAAAATCGTAATTTGTACTCAACCGATCAAAATTTTCCGACATGTCCGATCATGTTTTAATCGATTTTTTTTCACAATTACGATCAAATTTAATTGATCGGACCATGTGGGCATGCACCAATTTTCAGTCGACCGATCTAAAATTTGATCGTTTTTAATCTGTTGGCCGCTAATATCTGTGCATGTATGGGGGCCATAAGTGAATTACCACAAGATACACCAGATTCCAATAAATGTTGTTTTCATTTAAACAGAAATAAGTGCTTTTTGTGCTTTCTGTGTCCCCATTGTTGATAGCAGGCTTCTCTTTCTGCCTCCAATAGACACCGTTATGTCACATCTATTAGGCACATAATAGAAACATAAAATCTGTAATAGGGGAGGGCATGGCCAACTGATGGCAGAGTAGGACATCTTCCTCCTTAGCTCTGTGTCCGACTTCACCCCCTTTTAAAGCTCCTAGTGCAGATCACCTGGTCCAAGGTGGGCCACAAGAACTGGGAGCCCTCCGAGGGAAAGTCTGCGGTGGTGCGACCCCCACAGAAGTCGACCACTGCATTCTTGCCCCACAGCCCGGGAAGCCAGGACAAGGCCGCAATGCGGCATGATGCCACTTAGCCAACCCCCATTGGCGACCTCTCACCCTTAGCCAGCAACGGGCGCATCGAGGTCTGAATTATTTGATGAATGAAGAAATAAATATGCCAGAGCGTGCAGTCCCACATGCTGAGATATGTTATACCAGGGACCCAATTTGTGTTCTATAGGACATCTAGCCCCCCTAAAGTACCCTTATATAGCCTCCGACTACCATGCTGAGGACCGAAACATCAAGACATTAGGTTTTAGTTGTTCCACTGTTAGTTCAGCTAACAGGAATACAAAGAACCGATCAACTGATCTGTCCCCACAGTAAAAAAAACATGTGAGTGTGAAATCTTGTATTGTGCCCTACATTATTCCCAGGGATGCCCAGATGCCAAAGGCCTCCTGTCTCTGACCCAGCTCTAAACAGGGGGAGTCAATTAGCAGCATTCCAGGCAACACCGACTCCGTTAGACCCAACACCTTCCGCACCTCCCGCAAAGGCTATTACCGTATCTCTCACATAGATGAATCGCTTAACCTCCCTCGGTAGATGTGTGAAGCTGTTGTTTAGAATGCCTTTAATGGACCATCTGGGAAACAACTGAGAGTCCAGAAGGATGACGGTATAGAAGAAGGTACTATTCTACCAGTCCTCGGCTTATCTTAGAAGACCTTCACCTAATTTGCTGCTTCTCTGTGATACCATCTCCTCCTGTGGCGTTCCAGTGAACGTTTGGTGAGCCATACTGGGACCCTTGGGACTGTCTGTTGCTAGATCTCCCTTAAGGCAAGAGGTAGTGTTTTGAAATACCTCAGCTGCGGGATACGTTTTTCCACCATTGTGTCCCCCAGGTACTGCATAGGGATGTTTTACTGTTTTTATTTGAATTATGCAATACCATTTTTGTTGCACTTGTTTTACTGAGGAATCGGAAGTCTCCTGGTTTTATTAACTTAACACCTATATTTATTTTCATGGGTGTGGTCGGGCCTGAGCTCCCAACCTCGGTTTCCACCTCCCCACATAGGGTGCTGTCTTTGAGACGTGTTTTTCCCCCGGTGCCACGTTGACTAGCTTACAGTACAGTCCAGTGTTGTTGTTTTCATCATCGTCTTTCCCTCTTATTCTTTCTTCCTTTCCCTATTTTCCTTCCGGTGTGCTCCCAGCCTTCCCCCTTCCAATTCCTTGCCCCCCCCCCCCAAGTTTCCTGCCGCTTGCACCCCTGCCCTCTCAATTTGATTGCTGTACATGGCCACCCCCCTCCACAACAAATTGGGATCCTCACCTTGAATTGCAAGGGGTTAAATGTTCCCAATAAACGCTCTCAGCTACTCTATTCCCTACACGAATCCAGGGCCCATATTGTACTACTCAGAGAAACCCAGCCAAATCTAGGTGTGTTGCATTCCACCTCTCCCTGCAGCATCAGGTATTCGACTCCATTGTCGACTTGTTGGGTAGATATGTTTTTGTTAAAGCCTCCATTTGGAATAGGACCTACAGGGAGTGCAGAATTATTAGGCAAATGAGTATTTTGACCACATCATCC
>CM070034.1:97475441-97495876 GCA_036250615.1 Ptychadena robeensis
ATAAAATTATTCCTCAAAAATACCACTTGCCTAATAATTCTGCACTCCCTGTATACCATCGTGTCAGACTAATTCTCGAACCTCAACCTGGTAGAGGAGATCGCACACATCTCTGCCAAACTCTCCAAGTACGCCAAAGGTCTGATATTGTGGGGTGGGGACTTCAACTTCATACTTGATCCCTGGCTGGACGTGTCCTCTGATAAATCTTGGGTAGCGTATAATAAACTCAACTTCTTTAAACATACTCTGCTCAAGCATCAACTGGTAGACATGTGGCGGACCTTACACACTACCAAAAATGACTACATGTTTTTCTCGCCGGTCCACCACTCCTAAAAACAAATTGATTGTATATTTGTCAGTCACATGTTTTTAGGGTTGAACCCAAGTTCGACAATTACACAGAGCATTTGGTTTGACCACTTTATGGTTTGCTTACACTTTCACCTACCTGACACTGATTTTCTCCAAGCTATGTCACCTACAGACCCACTCCACAAATCTAATTTTTCTGCCTCTACCTCGCTAGAACTATCTGCCACTAGATCTCAACTGCTGGCCCTTTACGAGTACTCCTCTCGTAATTTTGGGGACCAGTGTCAAAAATCTAATCATCACTTTGGCAATAAATGTGAAAGACAGTAAGCCTGACGTTTACACCACTCTCACTGCCCCAAAAGATATCACTGACAATTTATTTGCGTACTACAGAGACCTATATTCTCTCCCCTATGATGCCTTGCACCCTCCCTCCTTGCTCGCATGCATAAATGAGATGGCCCTGCACACCCCTGACGACAAATCTAGATGTACCCTAGAGGAACTTTTTACAGTGGATAAACTTGCTGCTGCTATCAAAGCTATCAGACCCCAGGCCCTGACGGGTACACTCCTAAATTTCATAAAACTCTTCAGTCTCAAATTTCTCCCTTTTTTGCCTCAGTATTCAACATGGTGTCCCTATCTTCCCCATTTCCCACCCAAAGTCTGGAGGCACACATAATGTCAACCCCTAAACCACACAAAGACCATACTCAATGCACAAACTATCACCCTATCTCTCTGATTAATGTGGATATTAAACTTTATGCCAAAATCATGCTAATCGTTTGCAACCCCCACTTCCCTCCTTTATTAACTAAGACCAGGTGGGTTTTGTCCCAAGTTACAAGGCCCATGAGAATACTATAAAAATCGGTTCTATTGTAGGAGTCGGGCCACAGATCTGGGACCATCATGTGTAATATATATATATAAATAAAAGGGGAGAAGGCCTTCAACAGGATCAGCTGGCCTTAACTGGCAGCCTCTCTCTGACAGCTGGGACTAGGGCCTAACTTTGACGCCCCCCCCTCCCTCACAGCTCGGATCCACATCAATGGCAATTTGTCCGACCGGCTATCTATACTCAACGGCACTCGTCAGGGTTGCCCACTTTCCCAGTTATTGTTCACAATAGTCATAGAACATTTGGCTATTGCGATCCACAACAATCTGAACATTCAAGGTCTAACTGTAGGTGACCATTCCTACAATATATCTCTTGTTGCTAATTATCTTCTTTGCGAAGTTGCCTCTCCCCACATATCTCTCCTTCTAAACTTGAGGTTTGGGGCCCTCAGTAATTTAAAAGTGAACTATGCAAAATCTGAGTTATTAAATGTATCCCTCTCCCCCCTAACCTTTTCTGGCCATTGCATCCAACTTCTTCTGCACGTTCAACCTCCCTGAAATACCTGGAAATTTAACTTGTTCTTCTCTAAAGCTGGCCATACACCTTCAGATTTCTCTGTCAGATTTCCATCAGATCTACCAACAACCATGTAGTATAGTGTCCTCCCTGATAGAATACATAGAGATTGGAAGATGTAGAAAGGTCCTCATATTACATGGTTTTGGTAAAACAAAATCTGATCTGAAGGAAATCTGACAGAGAAATCTGAAGGTGTATGGCCAGCTTAACAATGTTCCTATGCTCCACAAAATTAGAGCACTCCTCCATGCCTACAACAAAAAGCTCTTCTCTTGGTTTGCTTGCATCAACATCCTGAAGATGTTCTGCCCAAGCTCCTCTACCCCTTCCAGACCCTCCCTATGTCAATTCCATCCTCCTACCTACGGTACCTACAGTCAGCATTCAGGCAATTTGTGTGGCAGGGGAAGAGAGCAAGAGTTGCCGCCTACACTCTGCACCTTCCTAAAATCTATGGGGGGGGGGGGCTTCCTTACCTCGCCTCCTACTTCTCTGCTGCCCTCTTGACTAGGATGGTCGTTTGGTTGCATAACGTGATACTAAACTCTGGGTGGTCCTAGAGCAAATGCTCGTATCTTTCAAACTCGGAGCCTTGCATTGGCTTGACAATGTTGACAGGGCACATGCGACTTTCCCCCTCGCTGACCTCGGTCCTCTTATCAAAGTGGGACTCGACTTGCTTATTTGCTTCTTTGCCACCTTATGATCCCGACCTGGCCCTCTTACTCCTCTTTCAAACAACCCTGCCTTTCTGCCCTGCATGGACCAGCCCCATATTCCTACCCTGGAATGCCTCAGACCACCTGCACCTCTTTCAGATCCTCTCAGGAGGCTCCATACCCTAATGCTCCGACTTCGATCCGGAGATCTCTTCCCATCCACACTTCGGGCATTGCTTTCAGCAGTTTTGCTAATTGTATCGCTCTTTCACTGTCTATGCTCCCAGGCACACTCAAGTCCATCAAGAAAGATACACATATTTTTTCTCAATTGCAGCTCACACAGTGATCCCCAAGCACTGGCTGTCGAGCACTCTTCCTTCCATCTCTGAGTGGCTAGGAGAACTGGCGTCCATCGAGAACTTAGAGCACTCCTTCCATAAGATATGGGGCCCCTGGTGGGGCTTTCAAAACCACCCCATGGTTCAGGACTCTACTAGCGGTGCTAGGTGTGAACGGTGGGAATCCTCCTACTTGACCTACCCTTACCCCCCTTTGCTCTCTGTTTTCAATGTTCTTTTGTTCTATGTCTGCCCTTCTCTGTTTTTCAGTGCTATGTAAATTTAGTGTATTATATTGGATGCCCCCCGAGACCACCCTCTTCTGGAGCATTTCATTATTTTACTAGCTGGTCCCCCATCCCAGGGACCCTCCATACTTACTGTTTTCCCCTATACTGTCTCACCTTGCCTCAGCCAAAGGGCCGCTGTGTTCCTCCCAGTTTGCTTTTTTTGTAAACTTTTTATTGAGTTTTGCAGTTTTACAGTGTAAAACAATGTACTTATTCACACTAAAGACAAAAAAAAACACATTCTTGCTGATCCTGTAGTGCAGAGTTCACAGAATTGCCTACCAAAGTAACAGATCAGGAGGATTTGTTGCATCATCATAGGTACAATGAGTCCAGCGAAGGAGTTCATGAGAACGCAAGAGACTGGAAGATGCGGCACATTAGACTACAACCATACACTCATCCATTCATACTCTATGGAAATCAGTGCCCCCCCATAAGAATTACACCCTACACACCAGGAAATGTGAATTTACACAAAATTGGAGGAGGAGTCTGAAACCCAGGTCCCCCAGACCCTGTCAAATTTCAAGTAGTGACCCCTGCTGGCATAAGTGGATTGATAAAGGTGTAGAGAGGAGTTAATGAGCGATTTCCAGGCCTGCAGAGTGGGTGGGTACCTCCGTTTACACCTGAGGACAATGAGTTTTCTGGCATAGTATAATGTGACAGAGATGGTCCACAAGGCCCAGTAAACAAAGGCCCACTGAGGGGGGTAGCAGTAATTTGGTGTTTTTAGCCATGTTGTCTGTTAGCTACCACCTCCACTCAAAAACCAATAATATGGAGACAATCCCCCAAAATATGTAGAAAACCAGCTGGAGAGTGGCCACAACGCCAGCAGTCCGCCGGTCTGGAGGCATAAATCCTGGAGAGCCTGGCTGGAGTAAAATAGACTATGTGCAAAATGTTTAATTGTGTCAGCCTGTTCCTTGTGGATACCAACACACCTCCCCCCCCCACTCCTCATCTGCGAGACCAGGGTAATCACTCTGCTTGAAGCCTTCATCTGTCTAAAGGCCCCCATACACATTTAGATTTTCCATGTAGTAACAGATATTTGATCACATTTTTTTTGATCGACTGAAAGCATAATTGAATTAAGGTTCAATTTCAATACAACAGATTCAAATTTCCCATTATGTCCGATCATTTTTCGATCAAAACTTTTCCCAATTTTAAATGTTTTAAAATCTAACCATGTGGGCTGCCATAAATTTTCAATCAATCAACAAAAAAATTGATTGAATTAAGTTGATTGATTGAAAAATCTAGATGTGTATGGGGGCGTTTACAGTGAAGCAGCAAGCGAGCCCAGCCCCTAATAAAAGGAAGAGAGTGGCTTCTTTAGATCTGGGTCTCTGACCGACAGTTCCAGATGGGAGGCCTTGACCTCCAGGGGAGCAGACTGGGATGGGAATGCAGGCTTGAGCTGTAGATAAAGAAAAATATATGTTGAGGGAAGAGCAAATTTATTTTGTCCGGAAAGGGACACAAGGCCCCTGAGCAATGTCTCCCACTTTCCTGATCCCCCTAGACACCCAGACCACCGGATCCGCAATAGAAACAAAATGTGGTAAACGCTGATTAAACCACAAGGGGGTATGTGGAGACACCAATGAGCCAGGAGATCCTGTCATCCGAGATTACCTGTCTCAGGCCCTCAGGGTGGTTTTCATGGGATAGGTTTGGTAGTGTGGAGATGGGGGTCCCCCAAAGATTAAGTGGCTTATGGCCTCGTAGGAGCCTCCAAAGCCACGGCAAAGTCTCTCTGATCCTCTACCAACCAGCGGTGCACAAATACCAGCCGGAAGGCCAGAAAGTAATGATAGAAGTTGGGGAAAGCCTATCCACCCTCCAACCAGGGGAGTTGAAGAATGGACAATTTAAGCCACGGGGGGCCTCCACTACACATAAACTGGAGGAGTAAAAGATTAATCCGTTTAAATATTGTTCTGGGTATCCAGACCAGAGTTCCGGAGGATATATAGTAAGGAGGGGAGTACTTTCATTTTAATCAGATTGATCCTACAATCAGAGATAGAGGCAAGTGTTGCCAAGCAGCCAGTCTAGTTTTAAGGAAGTGGATCTGAGGGGAGACATTTAGGGGTATATAGTCAGATATTAAGGAAGCAATTCGTATACCCATTGTTACCATCTGCTCAACAATCAGATGAATAATCAAAACGTAATGTGAGATCACTAAAGGATTTCTCTTGTATATGACTGGTCTATTGACCCAGGAATGTTCTACCTTCGCAGAACACATAAAGGTGTCCCAACGTGCCCACAATTTAGTGAATTTGTGGATTCGATCAAGTATAGCATAGAAAAAGCTTTCCATCTCCTGTACCTGGTTTACCTGTGTGACCTTGTCCAGCAAGGAGGGTGTAGTAGTGCTGTGCCAAAGCCGGGGATTAGGACCTTAGCAGCAGATGCACTGAGCAGATGTCGTTCAATGTGTATTTTTTCTGTTCACTTTATATATAAAATTAAAAAAACATTTATTTAACAAAAATCTCTAATACACAAATTTGCCCTTGCAGTGAACATGATTGTAATTTCTGAACTTTCTGAATATTCCTTATGGTTGTGAGATGATATTTTTCTAGTGTGGCTTACTAGAAAGTCAATTGGTGGTGGGCAAGAATGTGTTTGGCCCATGAAGTCCTTTCATACAACACACCTTTTTTAAAGGAAGCAATAACACATGCATGCACATTCACTAGCCATGCTTCAGCTGTGATGTGTTACAATACTTCAACGTGGCTAGTTACTTCAAGGTACACATGTTTCCACAGAAACACTGCGTTCCCAAAAACGCCCAGCAGTACAAATTTTTGCAGACTCATTGGAAGTGTCCTGCATAGATTTGTATGGGAGACACAAGCGCAGTGCAAAATGCATTATATTATAGATGCTGTTAGCAGTTGTGGTAGCATTACTGCTACAGAGTTAGTTATTGGCAAAAACAGCTGCAAGCGCAGATTGTGTGAATGAGCCCCCACACAGCACATGTGTTTTAGATACACAGAAAGAACTGTCCAACTAATGGGGCGATAGGTTGGGGGAATCAGAAAATAGTATCAGCGCAGTGCATCAGTAAATGCATACAGTCATCTCAAACCTCTGCTGTGTGCGATGTGCGAGCTCTTGGGCGGCAGTTGCCACATACTGACAACCAGAGCCCTGCAATTCTAATGAGCTACAGCACTAAAAACAAGGAAAGTAAAATGTCACTGAGCAACAGTGTTTTTTGGGTAAACGGCCTGTGGAAACAATGGGTTGACGTGCAAATATATGGATAAAAAAAAAACAACATATATTAACACAACATATAGTGTAAAGAGGCCAAAGCAATAAGCTAGTGAGTGATTTAATCAGATAATCATAACAAAATCATCATTCAAAACTATATTTTATAAAGTTTCCATAAAGAGCAGGGAGGTGGTTAAAATAAGAGAACTTCCCTCTGGAGATAACACTTGGAGTTAAGGCCCCCATACACCTTACAATCTTACCATACAATTTCTGTACAATCAACGTTTCTTCTACCAAAACCATGTAATATCAGGACCTTTCTAATCCTTCCAATCATAGAAATCCAATTCTATAAGGGGGTCAATAAACTACATAGTTGTTGGTAGATCTAATGGAAATTGTATTGAGTGATCTAAAGGTGTATGGGGGGGGGGGCTTAACCCTCTAAAGAGTTTGATCCTGAGAAACTCTCCATAAATAAATAACATATAAAAGATTACCCTCATTGTTCAATGTGTATTTATTTCCCAAAAGTTAATATTTACCTAAGAGGTGTGTTTGAAATACAGTTATGACCCTGCAGTTAAGCACAAATACAAGTCTACATTTAACATTCAGGTATTTGCGCAGCTTTGTCCCAGCAATCTAAAAGAAAAAATACTAACAAGTTGGCTCTACAGTGGCAACTATAAATATATTCTATATTTGGCCTATATGGCGAGAAGATGTATGAAATGATTCCCGAATATGACAGAAGGATTTGTGAAAAAGTAGAGTATCCTAAAGGAATGTGCATTAGACGGGACATCCCCATAATGTGGAAGGAAATATATGAACACAGTAAAAAGGGAATAGAAGAGAATAGGAGAGAAAGTGTATATTTATAAATGCGTATATCGGCTTTTCAATACATGACCTGCAACTTTTTTTCTGATTGTATTAATGCGCATTCAAATGCAACCTGCATGTTATGTGTAATAGTAAACAGTTTGTTAAAAAAAATCCTAATACATAACCATTGATGTTTATGTCAACATATGTTTTATTGGTCAGGGCTGTAAAGTTACTTTTATACTGTATATTTGATCTTGCCACCTAAGTTAATAACAAAATTATATATATATATATATATATATATATATATTTATTTGTACACACATTTGCTGTGTCCATTCTCTGCACATCCTGCACTGGCCTCGCCCTCCACATACCTTCCATATTAACCCTATTTGTTCCAAGACGGACAATACACGGAAACTGCAGAAGGAAACAAAGCAGTAACCACTCCCCTGCCAGAAACCTGAAATGTAAATGAAACTTCAATATAGGCAGATACCTGGAAACAGTCTGCTTTCACCCACATGTCCTGACTGACATATTTATCTTATTCACTAGAGACAGAATCTATTCATGAACCGCAATCCTCATCTGAATGGGTTCATTTTACATGTTAGTATCAAATGCCTTAAAGTTTGTCCCCTTTGGCGCATCTCTTAAAAACATTTAACCAGACAACCGAAAAGCGCTACAGCCAGGAGAATACAACATAAGGCATCTCCTGGTCGCTTTTCAGGCACATGCCCGACATTTATAGATATATTAAGACAATGGGGGCGTTTTTAAACTCATGGACAGGCACCCAAGTCCCGGGGGGATGGCCATTACGGAGGCGATGACTTTTCAAAACATACATGTGAATAAAGCCCCCCTATACACCTTAAAAGGTAGCCATACACGTGTAGGATCCCATGGCCAATTGATCACTCACCCAATTGATTCCGGCGATCTCAGCGGGAATGGGAGCTGCGATCAATCTGCCAATTAAGAGTATCCGATCGCTGCACACCACCTTGTCCAAGTGATCACGTCCAATTGATCTGGGGCTCAGAATTGGATCAGAATTGGATCCGACAGAGAACCAACATGTTCCCGCTGAGATCGCCGGAATCAATTGGGTGAGTGATCAATTGGCCATGGAATCCTACACGTGTATGGCTAGCTTAAGATTGATCCATACAATCTCCATTAGATCTACCAACAACTTTGTAGTATAGTGGCCTCCCTGATAGAATATATAGTGATTGGAAGGATTAGAAAGCGCCTTATATAACATGGTTTTGGTAGAATAAAATTTGATTGTACAGAAATTGTATGGAAAGATTGTATGTTGTATGGGGCCTTTACAGTTTTTACAAATTAAAACCAGCATACAACCTCACCATAGAGCCTCTACAATACACAACTGAGGAAAGATGCTACTCTACCACCTATTCTTTCTTCATAGTTATTGTCTGAAAAAAATGATAAATAATTTCCCAATCAGTCTTACTGAAATACTGCGGTGTATAAAAAATACAATATTGGCTTTAAATGTCCAGCCTAGCTCTTAATATCCAGTGTTGTATGCAAAAGTATTTACCCCCTCTGCGTTTTTCATGTTTTGTTGTCTCCCACATGGAATTAAAATGCTTTTTTTGAAAGTTTGCACCATTTCATTTACAAAACATGCCTACAACATGTATTTATTTTTATTGTGGAGAAAATAACAAATAGAAAAAATGTTTCAGTAATGGCTATCTAAAGCTGTATACAGATAATAATTCTTAGGACTATGGTTATCAAATAACCCCCCCGAGCAATGTATGTGACCTCCATAAAGAAGTCATCTTGAAGCTGTCATTACCAACAAGAGCTTTTAATACCAAATACATTTTAGTAAGCATCTGACAAACTTTTTCTCTGTATCACTTTACTACATGTAACCCTAATATACCATAATAACCATAATTTACAGAAGCAGTTGTTATGATTTATTTGTAGAACTGTAGTTTTTGGGCACACACAAAGTTCTTCACTCAATAGAGCGAAGAGTGCAGTGACTTGGGGAAAGTCCAGTCATGTGACTTGTCAAAGTTGCATGTGACCAGCTCTACTACAATGAACAGAGATCATTTACTTGTTTAGCTCTGATGCCTAATTTTTAGGAAATGGAGAAGTTTGGTATGTACAGCAATGCACAAAGCAGACGAACAGAAAAAGTTATATATGCCCTCTTTATATATGCCCTCTGGTGAAAATAAATAAATAAAACAGTCTATGACACCTGAGCCAGCCAAACAATATAGTTTTAAAGGCAAACAGTACTAAACCTTAATGGCTTTAAACTAGCAGTAGAACATTAAAAGAAGTCACTACATGTTGTTCATACAAAATAATACTTCAAAAATGCAATGAATGGGCTGCCCTAAAGCCAGCCCTGAATCAACAAAAGGTACCCATACACGGTTCGATTTTTTGTTCAATTCCCGAACGACTGATCGCTGTGCACGTTCGCAGCAATCATTGGGAATGATCAATCCTGCTCCAAAGAAATGCTGACCGAACAGGGATCCGACATGTCAGTAAATTCCTGTTCGAAAGGGGTCCCCATCCAAAGTATCAACCAGGAATCGATTGCCCAAGGTGGTGCACATCGGCTTGCTGAACGATCATTAATCAGACGCACACGACCTGTGTATGGCTGCCTTTAATCTAGATGGGCTTTGAGCAAGCATAAGGCAAAAGTTATCTTGCTGGTATAAGATACCCTGCTGCACAGGAGGGGAAAAAAACGATAAACCTAGACAAGTTTATTTTAAATTTAATATGTAGGAAACACCCCAAGCTGTATGGTGTAAATATTTCACACTGTATATAAATTAACTACTATTCACATAAAAAGCAATAAAACAGCAGAATTATAAAAAGTATATATTGCATAATTTACCCCGTATGTTGCATAATACCCAAATACTATAAAAAAAATACTAGAACTTAGTGAGTATTGATAACTTAGCCACATTGAAAATGTGTCCATGAAGTCTACAATGCCTGTTTGTTGTTCCTGATCACTGGCACATCAAAACACAAAAACTTTAGGTCCTTCTAAGGCTAGGTTTCCACAGCATTCTGGGATGACAACGTAGCCCATCCATATAACCTGCTTATTGCACTGGCTGTTTCCACAGCGTTGAGCCAGTCTGCGGGGAGTAAACATCCGATGCGGTAGGCAGGTAATATGGATGGGCTATGAATGTGCTTAACGCAGGGGGTGCAGACGAAGCCCAAATTGCCGTGGAAACCTAGCCTTAAAGATGCGATATCCCTTACCTTTTTCCTTCCCTTGTCTCCTTTTCCATTGTTGTACGTTTTGTCTTTTGTCATACTACTGTCTATTTTTGTATACCATGTTTTCTGTAATTTGAACAACCTTTTTTCCGTTTCCCTGTTCTCTCCCATGCATAACTCCCACCCACCCACACCGCACATGCACACACACATTTTCCCTTATTGTTAGAATAATGGTAGGTTAATTGTTTTAAATAAAATATCTTTGTAAAACTTTTAAATAGGTTAATATTATTATTATTGAAAGAAAGTGACCATGCTGGATTAGATGATTACAACGAACCTGTGCTTAGATAAAGCAAACTACAATACTCACATATCCTAAAAGTAAATTCATTTTAAAAGAGGCACCTAACTGCAGGAAAGTATTTAAAGGACAGAAATGAATGTAACAAACTATTTAGTTACAGATCAGTACGTTTTCTAATGCAACCAGTAAGAGAGATGTAGTCAGGTTGAATGAATAACTTGCTATTACAGAAGAGAGGGAAAGGTAACAATGCAGTGAAATAGCATGCAATAAATGCAGGGATTAAATAAATAAGGTTTGCTGTAGACAGGCTGCAAGAGGAGGAGGCCAAGAGAGGAGAAGCCAGTTTTTCATGAACTGGTCACTAACTCAGATAAACACTCTTTAAGGAGTGCTGCTGCTGCTGCATTACAGTTTTACTTCCTTCTCAAAGTTAGCACAAAACCTACGATTGAACAAGATTATGCTTATATTAATATGTGCATCTTTTGAAGAAGATTGGTACATTTGGTAAATTATGTAAATACAATGGAATAATATTACACTGCGGACCAACAATAATCTGGTAGGAAAATGTCCTGGGAAATGTTAGCAAACAGATAAAATAATAGCTAGGACTCTATATCTATATAAAGATATCTATAATACTGGAATGATTAATGTGGCAGATAATTATTGGCAATAAACTACAAATGTATAATGTTAGGACCGGGAGAGCGGAGGTACAGTGAATAAGAGGGTCGATAAAGCCATGCCACAAAGAATGACTTGTATACTGAGTCACATGGGACACATGCTTCCTCTGCCTACAGCTGTTCCCAGTAAAGGATACACGGATCAATGCACAATTAGAGAAGAGGTCTGGTGGCAGCTATCACTGGTTGTATATTAAATGTACAATGACCCAAAGCTAACTATGCAACACAAAACACAAGAAAAATCATTGAATATTTTTTTTATTAGGACAACAGAAATGCAAAAGCATGAAATACATACATACATATATACTTGAGTATAAGTCGACCCGAATATAAGCAGAGGTACCAGAACTGGGAAAACCTATTCTCGACTCGAATATAAGCTGAGGGTGGGAAATGAAAAGTCAGATAGTGAAATTTTCAAAATGAAATTCCACCTTCTCCAGTAAAAAAAATTTTTTCCAAACAAGCTTTATTGAAAAAGGCAGGTATTACAAGCTTTCAGTAAAAATTAACTAAATGTGCACAAGATGGCGCTGTTGTCCAAGTTTGTTCACACTTCACCAGCAAAGCTCAGGAATGCTGCAGATAGAATACTGAATAACACAGCAGACCTTCATAGAGGCTGCCGGCACCTCCAGAGAGACTAGTGAACACCCGGACAGCTAAGTAGGACCCAAACCCTAACTCCAGTATCAGCCGAGGGGGGCTTTTTCAGCAAATTTTATGTGCTTAAAAACTTGGTATTTGTCTGTAGATTTGTCAGCTATGTGTAAAAATCAGGTCATTCAATCCAAACCTCTTAGATCCAGGGTGGATTTGATTGAAATCAAACCAATTTAAATCATGATTTAAATCACTAGTCAGAAAGGCTTGATTTAAATCAATAATTCTCGCCGGTATAACTTTAAAATGCAAATAGGTGAAGATTTTTAGAACAACCACCTTTCATATTACCGTAGTTTTTTATCCCCAGTTTAGGTTAATCATTCATATTTGGGCATCTTTTTTTGTTGTACTCAGTTTTGAGAACTGGAAAAGTAAACCCAGCATCTGTGATAATATCTTGTAGGCAGAGAAACTGCCTAATAATCTTACAGAAACAGACAGAAGTGGATGATGGCATAAGCACATCATCCAACATTTCCCCTGGAATAGACATGGTTGAGGAGACACAAAAGCAATACATTTATTATACACAGTGCAAAAAATTAAGTAAGTAAGTATGTTGCGGATGTACACATCTGTACATGTGCTTAGACAATTAAAATAGTCCACATGGCGCAAATTTCATTCAAATTTCATTCAAGACTTCTTCAGGAGGTACGATATGAAATTTTATCGGCCAAATCTACATAACACAAACCACCGACACAAGGGGATCAGTCATATTGTATAACCAAATTGACATAAAAGTGGACACAGACCCTCAGGGGTTACTCCCGTCCATAGATCAATATAGGGTGGAAAGGTATGATTTCTGAAGATGACGACCCAAACCATAAACTGATCATGTTTACCAAAGTAAATGGATTAAACATCGATCTTGTTGTACGCAGATCAACGCTGCATTTATGTGTCTGTCTGCCTCTTCATTCCCCACTGGTGTCTGTGCAGTGGGGACACCACCTTGAGAAATCATGTCTTTCCACTCTATATTGATCTATGGACGTGAGTGACCCCTGAGGGTCTGTGTCCACTGTTATGTAGATTTAGTTATTCAGTATGACTGATCCCCTTGTGTTGGCAGTTTGGTTTATGTAGATTTGGCCTATGAAATGACACATCGTTCCCCCCTGAAGAAGTCTTCAACAAAACGCGTGTTGGGTGAAATTTGCGCCATTTGGACTATTTTAATTGTCTAGCAGCATGTGTACAGATGTGTACGTCCGCAGCATTGTGCAGTGTTTCCGATTGATATCATGGTCATTACTTCATCTTTCGCACTGTGTATAATAAATGTATTGCTTTTACATATTGAGTGGCCCGTCCCTTCGCCCTTGTCTATTGAAGGGGAAATTTGGGGTGATGTGTTTATGCCATTATCAACTTCTGTCTGTTGTGTTTGGGATGTCGGCCTCTATACATCTGAGAGTGGAGTTTTATTGATGATAAAATCTTACAAACACCTCTGGAAGAGCATGACATTGTGAATGGATTAATGGAATTTATTTACCAAAAAAAAATAAACATATACAGCCTTATTCTACATAATTAAAAAAGAATCATTATTTCATCATGGAATAACCTTGGGATGGTAATAGATTTTCCTCAAAGAGCACTGTATTTTTAAAAAATTCAATTTAAATTTAAATTTTTTTTTTTTTTTTTGGGATTTTTTAAAAATAATCATTGATTTTTATCCACCCTGCTTAGATCCCAGTGGTGCTCAACCTGCGGCCCCTTGGGTGTTTTTCAGCGGCCCCCTTGGTCCTCTACTTGTGGCCCCCAACTGTTAATGCATAGGAACTCACCTGTCTACTGATCCCCGCTAACGTGTCTTAGCCTGGGATCTTCTTAGAGCGGGAAGGGAGTAGAGGAGAGTGACTTGTTCAGACTCCAGCTGAGCATGCTGCTTGGCTTACATGAAAGACAATCAGTAACCCAGACAGTGCCTGAGCAAGTCACTTGCCTCTCCTCCTCTTCCCGCTCCTAAAAGATCCTGGGCAAAGACATGATTGGGGGAGGAATTGGTGGACAGGTGAGCGCCTATGCTCCCACGATACCACCAACAAACAGAGGATAATTGTATATTATAAAGTGCAGCACAAAACCTCAGAATAGGGGCACAAAACCTTTGAATCATAGATATGATCAAAGGCGTTGATATATAGGACACAAAATGTGCATTACCATACTACAGTGTATTATTTTAAACATGTTTTGGTATTTAAAAATGATCTTAAAAAAAAAAATTTTTAATGTTCTTCTAACTATGCATGCCATCATTTATACATTACAAAATGCTTATACAAGTCTATATAGATTGCAAATGATATGTGCGGCACGTTAGTGATGCCCTCCATATCAACTCAGTTCCCCACCACCCTCTAAGATGATACTTGGTGGGTTTCAAAGTCCTCATCAAAAACTTAAAATACTTCAGACTTCATCCACTAAATATATTATGCCTTTTTGTTAAAGGATCATCTATTTTGTACCTTGTGTCTTCGCAAACACTGCTTCATTTAAGGGGCTTAAAATGACATAACATTTTGCTAAAAACCACTTTGCTTTTAATAATAAAAATAGCAATGGAATACCTAACACCTAGACAAGGCACGCAGGTGCAGGACAATATGACTATGGGTCTCCCTTCATCTATGATGAGAAAGTAATGTCAAGGACAACACTATACTGTATACCAGTAGCCTATCTTCAGGCAAGATCAGATGCATGCATGTAGGACAGTAGAGCCATGGAGGACTCCTGTTAAACTGGCTTTTTTCTTTTTTAAACAAAAGCCAATGATCTAAATCAAGGAATTCTGAGCATGTTCAATGTTTCTGCTACTAGTATAACCTTGAAGGCATGCTTACACATAGTACTGCGAACAAATGAACTCTTTTTGCACTTTACAACAAATAAAAATAGCACAAAGACTATTTATTGAATATGACACAGAGCATTAACATCTGAGTTCTAAAGAACAATGTATATCTGGCCTGGGATGATATTAATGATGCTGCGAAGGATAGGTTTTTATTGTGTCCTTAAAGTTGTGGGAAGTAAAGGGTAAAGCTAGCCATACACAGTCGGATTCCATGGCCGATCGATCACCTATCCGATCGATTCCGGCGATCTCAGCGGGAATCGGAGGTCCGATCGAACGGCCAATTAAGTCTGTCCGATCGCTACATACCACCTTGTCCCACGGATTCCTGGACGATTCCGTGTCCGATCGCTTACTCCACAAATGGCAACTCCCCCTGATGTGTGCTGAATCAGATCAGAAAGACCAACATGTTGGTTCTCTGTCCGATCCGATTCTGGGACAAGGTGGGCTGCACGCGATTCCGGCACGATCGTTTGGCGTGCACGCGCACGGAATCGATCGTCCCGGAATCCGATGGGAATCGGACCCGTGTATCGGGGCCTTAAGGAGATTAAACTTTGTTTTATGGTCCTGAAGAACAAAATATTTATATTGTAATATATGAAATAATTTGACACTGACTGACCAATATGAAACCATGGTTTAGCAGATGCTGAGAGACTAAAGGCCCCAATACACCTTACAATCTTACCATACAATTTCTGTACAACCAACTTTTCTTCTACCAAAACCATGTAATATGAGGACCTTTCTAAACCTTCCAATCACTATGTATTCTTCAGGGAGGACCTGGCACTACATAGTTATTGGTAGATCTAAAGGAAATTGTACGGAGTGATCTAAAGGTGCAGGGGGGGCTTTAGCAACACACATTAATTGCACGGGTCGATTTTCCACTCGATGTTTGACCGATCGATCACTGCGCGCGTTCACGAGTTTGATCGCAATCAATCGGGTTTTGCTCACCCTGAACAATCCACCCAAAAAAAATCGGAATCGACTAAAAATCAGATCGGACAATGAATCGACATGTTGGTTTTTTTGGTCGATCATTTGGCAATCGGATTACATTGACGGACACACAGCCCTATGCAGCAGCCTTTCTGATCGATGGGTTTTAATAAATCTGCCATTTTGGAGATCGGCTCATGTCCAAATCAGCCACAAATCGGATTCCCAAGGTGGTGTTCCATCGATTCCTGTCGCCTGGAAAGACTGAATCGGCAATTGATCGCTGACAAATCGTCCTGTGTATGGCTACCTTAAAGGTGTATGGGGGGCTTTAGATTTCTATCACTTAAGTTAAAACAAACCAGGTGGTTTGGATCGATTTTAAAATGACAGGAAAATCGACCTGTGTATGTCTTGCTTAAGGGGACAAAAAATCTACTATGACTGTATAGCCTGTACACAATAATGTGAACAAAGGCTGTTGTCCAACCATTTCATCATATAACTTCATGTTTACTGTTGTTGCTCTAGCACATGTTTTTTGTGCATAAATTGGTTACAAATCCAAGGACAATTTTCTTAAGTTGACTTACCATATATTTCGGACTATAAAACACACTTTTTACCATTAAAATCAATGGGAAAGTGGCCCTGTGTCTTAAGGTGGGTTTACACGTCAAGATTTTTGTTTCGTTCAACTTCAGATGCGATTTTTTGTTAGATTTTTTATCGGATTTCGTTCGTCCATTTATCGAAAGTAATTTGATTTTTGTTAGATTTTTGTACAACCGACGCAAAATATCGAATGAAAATAATCGTTGGAACCACGAATGAAAAATCTTTCAGATTTTTTTATTTAGCACACTGTACACACACTCATACATACATTCATTCATATATTCACAATCATACATACATATCGCTATTAACAACGAACATTTAATATTGAAATATATGTATTTTTTTATTGACACCGCGTTGTTACGTTCGTCCACAATGCAATTGTTTCGTTCTCAAAGTTCTACCCGGAAAGAAAATATAAACAACATCATGGACCAATCAAAATCATCCATTGTAAAAATCCCACTCCCCATGCTACTGGTTAAAAATCGAGTCAAAAAATATCGAGTGAAATAAGGAGCATTCGTTTTTTACACGAAAAATAAACGACAGATGAAAGTTTACCAACATGTCCGATCACCTTGTGGACGATTTTGTGTCAGATATCGGAAAAAAAAAATCCATCGGAGCAAATGGCCGTTTCAGATTTTTGTACAACGAACCAAAAAATAGTTTGTCGTCCATCTGTCGGCCGAAAAAATCTTGACATGTAAACCCACCTTAATAGTCTGATATGTAAAAAAAAAAAAATGTGATAGTGTTATTTAATCCAACCATCCTTGGAGCAATAGCTTTGCATTTCAGGAGGCAGAAATTTGTTTCATTCCCTCCAACCAAGCCAAAAAGAGATCTTACCTGCATAAGCACTAGCAGTACCCATTATTGTCATTATCATTAACATTCTTCATTGCAATAAATACATTTTGTGACAAGACTCATATCTCCTCCCATGTGTAAATAGATGGTCATGGGTAAGTTGTTCACTGCCAGATTGTAAAATGTGTCTCGTCATAAGTTGATCAGTGTGTTCAGACAATAGGTACTGCTAGTGTATAGATACATGCTAAAATTTAAGCCCTGCAAAGACCTTCCTCCTGCCACTGGCCTTTTGGCTGGAGGAATATAAAGTAAATACTGGTCCAGTCCTGCCTACTTTGCTGGAACATTCTGTATATTCACTTGACATTTGAATAGATGTCTCTGTTTTTTTCCCCCTAATTTATTTTCAAAACTTTGGGTGAGTCTTATGGTCTGGTGCGTTGTATAGTCCTAAAAATACGGTAAGTTCAAAACTACAATCCTTTTTTTCTTTACAATGTTCCCAAAACCCATTTTTACACCCACATAAATTTTTGTAATGATACAATGTTTAGGGGCTTTGCAATTAACCCACAAAGAAGATCAGATACTTAAAATAATGATGTCCCAAAACAGAAGCACATTTGCTGTGTGTATCTGTGCCTTAGCTGCTGCATTTCCCACCCTAGGCCTATACTCAAGTCATTCAGATTTTTGTAAAATTTGGTAGCTCAGCTTTATATTTATAGGTTGGCTTATAACTGAGTATATAGGTGGGCATAGACAGTTAGATTTGTGGGCAGTTTCACGCTGGTGATCGATCTGACACGAAATCAGCCCATAAAATCAACCTGACAAATTGGACATGGTCGTAATTTGTAGATGGATCTCATTACTTTGGATGAGAAACAGCGTCCCCATCCAAACGACCAGACGTGCGTGATGATGTCATCTGCCAAGAAACTGAAGTAAAAACGAGACGTCTATGGTCAACTTAAATCATTGATACATGGTTTATATACAATATAACAAGACTGGAGAGACACATAAGTAGATCTTGCCTATTATGGTGCAAGGTTCACATGAATTATTATGTAATAATTCAAAACTAAGATGTTTTGACTAAAAATGCACTTTAGGAAACAATACCAGAAGTTAAGAGCACAGAATATACGCTCTACTCATTTTGTAAACTAGATTACAAACAACTCAAACAACAATGTTTTACAGTAAAATGTATGGCTAACATCCCTACATCCTAATCATTCTGGGACAAAAGAAGCTTGAATCGTCACATCCCCCACTGAGACAAAGCCACACAGCCTTTAGAATGTGTCCCACCCTACTAAAATGACACATTCAAGTGATCGCATTATTATCTTTTGCCAAAATGGCTGTAGATCTTCCCATGAGCATCTACAATGCAAAAGGATGATTATTAAAACACATAGTTATGTCAATTTCACTTACAGAAAGCAATGAGACACAACACAACACAATGAGACACTGCAATAAGCAAGGCAAAGGTAACAAACAGGTTAAAAAAAGTCAAGTTCTTAAAATAGGAAGCAGTCACAAGACACTCTGCTTTACTTTGAGAACTTATAGAAGTAAGAAGTAGTAGGAAAACTAAAATTATAGTAGTATAATTTAGTAGGAAAACGAAGATTATATGTGACAATGTGTCCTGGACTACATTTTCAGTATCAGATCGATTCCTTTCCTGAGTTCTGTGCACATGCTCCATAGTACAATTGGATACAAATCGATTAAAATACCAAGAAAACCTGTTACTTGTATGATCTACAGAAATTTACAGAACATGTCCAATTACTGATCCATTTACATTTGGTCAATCGATTCACCTAAAAAGGAATCCATTTTAAAATGATCGATTTTAAACTATCTTTTTTGAGTCGATCCAATGGAAAAATCGAACCGTGTATGGTTGGCTTCACAGATGCATGAACAAATCAGACCAGAATGATATGCATTATTGTCAAACATCGGAGGTTTGCTCTTGTCTTTGCTCCAAAATTCATGTGGAATACAAATAAAAATGATAACGAGGATGTACATTTTTTCCTGGGTTTGTATGCATGTATGTATACCCACACAGATATAGATCCATAGACCCACCCATATAGATAAGCATGCACACATCCCAGAATGAGTTTTTTCTCAGCATCCATATTGTAGCATACCAGGATGACAAAATGGCCACAGAATGTGAGATATCAGACAAGAATCTCATTCACTAGTAAGGCACATGTGACAGATAAACACAAGCCCTGTCCTAGACCCCAGAGGCCAATACTTATATGCAGAATGATTCATCCTTTGTTCTCAATATGTTTCTTAAAAGGAAAGTCTGTCCTAAGACAAGTAAGTAGGCTGACATTGCTGACCTTTTTCCTAAAATGGCAGTTGCATAGATCTCATTCTATTTCTAAATTTTCTACACTTTCACACAGCCTAAGTATATACAGATGAAGAACTACGGCTTTGCTTGAAGAAAGCTACTGAGGTCATAGAAAATAGACTGACTGTTTAGCAGGCGTGTAGTCCTACATATCACTCATTGTGAACACATTCACGGCAATTGATCTGTTAATGGCACCAAAGCTATTACACAATGTAAGTATATTGTTATGCTACAAGTCTGTATAGAACACATAAGCCTTCAACAGATATTAGAATTTTGTTGGGATTGAGGTGATCATTAGCAGTGCCAAGAGAATGAATATGCAAGGTGCAGGGGCGCCAACACGTTAGGTCATAATTGTGCGTTTTGCCACTTTGCATTGCCCCTACCACACCCCAGCCTGCTAGCATTACCACATGGTACACAGGTTTCCATAGATAACCTCTTGTACTGTTCACATTTCTGCACTTTGACTAATTTTAATACTGCAGTAGCTAATACACTAGTAGCACATTGCCAATGCTGCACATGTGTAGTGTGTGCAGGGCTGTGGAGTCGGTCGATAAATTCCCCGACTCCGACTCCTCAGTTTCAGATTCCCTTGACTCCTCGACTCCGACTCCTCTGTATTAAATATGCTAATGTATTGTATCCATCCATTG
>CM070034.1:97498761-97509247 GCA_036250615.1 Ptychadena robeensis
TTTATTGGTCGGTTTTAATCTATCCTAATTTTTATCTCAGAGTGTATGGCCAGCATTAGGCACAATGTGCTTAGCAATACCATTGGATACAAATTCATGGAAAGACCTAGTAATCCTGTCAGATACTTGAAGGATTAAATGAGGTTTTCCAACATGACCAATGATGTTTCTTAGATTTTGACCAATTCTGGTCAATTGATTCAAGGAATTGTTTTTCAAACTTAAATCAAACAGAAAAATCTAACTGCATCTAACTGCATATGTCCCAAACGATTACCCTTAATGGTAAACTAAAGAATCAAGCCTTCAGGATATCTCTGATCACTTCTTCAGGCTTAATGGGTATACCATAGTGATAATTATGTTAACAACTGTGTTTCATTCATATTTATAAATGAAAACCTATACATCACTACCATGATTTGAAAGATGTAAAATTCATTCATTCAGTATAGATAAGTGTTAATAAATCCCCACTGAAATAACATATATATATATATATATATATATATATATATATATATATATATATATATATAAATATTAGAGCAGCTGCAAAAAGCCAGGAACAAATACTTTTACCTACCAAAGCAATGAATAAATTTGTGAATATCCATTATTGACATTAACCTTTGCTAAAAGAATGCTTTACATTGGGTAGAAACTTTAAATAAACAATGCATCCAATGGCATTCAGTCCCTCTTGTTTAGACGTGATTACAAATTTTGGCTTCGAGGTAGCTAAGGCTCAATTTATACTGTTGTTCACAGAACAACACGTTAACACAGCCGACCGGTGGACGCCGTTGCTTTAGCCCCATAGACGTGGTCATGGGGTCGTTATCTAAACAACCCCCAAACGACTACACAAGTTTTCAGGCGCTTGTGACAGGTCGTTTCTCCGACTGCTGCCGGAACGCTGGCTGCAGCAGCCAGAGAAACAATAGTGTAATTTTGCCTTTCTGGTTAACACTTAAGCTTCAAAGCAATTTGTTCTTTCACATGAATGTCTAAAGCCACCCATACACACATAGATCCGCAGTCGTGGCCAATCGTGTAACTTTGGATGGGTACCCAAGTAACAGCTGCCACACAAAGGGTGCACTCCGATTCTCTGAGAGAGCGACTGCAGCATGATGATGTCATCACACAGGGGATCACTGCATGTATGGGGGGGGGGGGGGGGCTTTAATCTGACAGTATGCATTTGTTCCTGTATTTGCATTGATTTCCTCCTAATGTCCCAATGCCACAAACATATTGCTACACTATCTAGACCATAAATGTAGCCACACACATCAACTTTTGCTTGATCGATCTTAAGCCCCCCATACACCTTTAAATCACTCCATACAATTTCTTTTAGCTCTACCAACAACTATGTAGTATAGCGGCCTCCCTGATATAATGCATAGTGATTGGAAGGTTTAGAAAGGTCCTCATATTACATGGTTTTGGTAGAAAAAAAGTTGCAATTTAAATATTGATCGTCAGCCTAAGGTAGATCAACAGTACCAGCCCCGCAGTCTGATCAACTCCGTTTTTCAAAGTTAGTAACATCGGATACAAAATGGAAAATACATAGAAGCCTCATTAGATACATGTAGGATTGACTGAAATTTACCAACATGTCCGTCTCCTGCTCAACCAATTTATGTTTGATTGCTATCACATTTGGTCAGTCGATTCCAACAAAAATGGAACCATGTATGCCAACATTTAGTCTCTTTAGTTGTAGAGACTGTAACTGAAACAAGTTGACACTATAAATAATGGAACAAATAGATAAATTTAATTTTGTTGCATATAAGGAAAAATGATTTATCCTATCATGTTTTCTGGTGACTTCTCATTGATTTGGGTTTCTATTTGGAAAAAAAAACATTGTGGTGCATCTTAAAGAGAACTCCAACCACCCATCTACATGAAGCTCATTATTTAGATATTTCTATGTGGTCAGAACGAATAAAGACCATTTTAGCTGAGTTTTGGACTTTCAATTGGCCTCTAAAGCCCCACTTTTGCCCTTCATTTGGTTCAATGTGTGTTTTTAGAGTTAACACAACTCTGAAGACAAAGGATAAAGCCCCCCATACACCACATACAATTCCCATGCAATTTCTGTACAATCACTTTTTCTTCTACCAAAACCATGTAATATGAGGACCTTTCTACACCTTCCAATCACTATGTATTCTATCAGGGAGGACACTATACTACATGGTTGTTGGTAGATCTGATCTGATGGAAATTGTATGGAGGAATCTCAAGGTGTATGGGGGGCTTAAGAAGCCAAGAGTCGCAGTGACACATTTTGAGTCGCACAACACCACATTATATGACACTGACCCTGAATGACATAATCAGTATTCAAGAATACAAGGTGCTGAGATAAAAGAGAACAAATAACACACACACATATATAAATAAGTATCTTTTCACATGATTTGAAGGCTGGTTAAATCACCAAATTAGAAGTTCAGTTGCCATCAATGACTCATCCACAATGGACTGTAAATCAGAGCTACAACCACAAATCAGATGAATTGCCACTATACATGAGTCAATGATGAAGCTCACACTTTCCCATAATGGGAAATCCTGAGGTTTTCTCCCATCATGTGAAAATGTCATCGTCCCACAACATAAAAAGGGCTTTGTGCAACAAACAGACGCACAGATTAACCCAAGCAGGGCCAGACGCCCAGTAGCATTTTAACACAAAAAACTGTCCATTTGTAGTAAGGAGTTATCAGGAACGTATCATTTATGACATATTATATCTGGGTCAGGGGGGATTTTAGTGACAGATGTTAATGCAATGGCTGTTCTGTGTGGCCAAGCCTCATCTTCCCTTTCATTCATATGACACAAAGCAGTAACAAACCTTCATGACCACAGAGCAGGTATACCAACCCTCTTTATCTTTCTACATTTCTCCCCGCTACCAACAAGAAAAAGGAATGTTTATCGATATGGAGACAAAACTGTATCCCAGCCCACAGACATGCACAAGGACAGCCAGTCTTTTACAACTAGCCATAGGAAATAAATGTTTCATGGATGCATTCGGATTAGCTCAGCCATGAAGTATGCATATGAGCAATTATACTGCAACGCTATAATGGGTACCTTTATGTTATTAAAGGATGACTGGCCCACTTCAATAAAAGTCAAGCTTGGGGAATTTGCTTAGAAAATGACCACTATATTTTGGTATGCTTTACATTATACCTTTAAAGTGAACGCAAGGAAAGACTATCTTTTCTCCTGATCTTTTAATTAAAGGCCTAAGCCTCCAGGAATCATAAAAGGCATAATTAACAAATATTTACAACAAAGTGCACTACTCAGGATCCATGTGATGGTCATAACAAAAACAACAGAAACCCAACAGAAAGACATTCTTAACGGATCAATTTTTCATTCGATCGATCACTGTGCACGTTCACGGCGATTAATCATTCAAGAATTGAACAAGAATCGAGCCATGTATGGGCACCTTTAAAATTATATATACATATGGTATGTAAATCATAATAAGGTCTGATCAATATAATATAGGAAAATAGTAAAAGACTTAATGTGAGAATATCACAGAGGAGTTAGAATATGGCAACATCTCCCACCCCAAGATATGAGGGGTGTTTTTTCCCCAACATGAAGTTTACTTCACTCATATAATAATGAAAAGAGTTTGTAGATGTAAATATCAGGCTGCTGTAAAAAGTCAAAAAAGTCTCAATTTCTAAATGAAAGGGCAAAGTACTACTTACCATATAAACAATATGAGTGTCTGACTACAAAATGAAGGAAATTGGGAGACGTAACTGGAAGTGGATGTATGGATAAAATAGTTTTGGGTGGGGTTCCATGGATCACAAGGAGGGGCCATGGGGGAAGTGGAGTAGAAAAATGATGTCACTGATCAATTACATAAAACTACTTCCTGACATTGGGTGGGTTAAAGAATATATAGGGGACATGTGATCAAATGACACAAACACAGAATTACCATCTCATTTGCGGCATATTTCCTAACCCTGGCAGTGAGCGCCATGGAATATGATGTCAGAAAGAGGTAATTTAATACATTACAATAAAGACAAGTCCATGGAGTATGTAAGGAGAAGGTCTTGTCCCAAGAACTCCACAATCCTATCAGGCATACCACACATGCCGAGCATACTGACAACAGTAAGAAAACACTGCACATCTACATCCACATCAGCCTGGGAATGCCAAGCATGGGGCTGGGAGCCACACTGGGGTGGCCTGGCAAGGGGGAGTGCCACGGTCAGTATACACCAATACACATATATACAGTATTTACACACACACAGTGTATACACAGAGCTGACATCAGTTATAGAGAAGCTCCGTGGCTGAAGTGTTGGCAAGGCGTGTATGGCATACTCAATCACTACACACGTCCAATCCCTGCCACATAAAAGCTCACTTACCCTGGTCTCTGTCCCCGTAGATCTCAGGCCTCCTGACAGCAGGAGGAGACATCCACATAGCACAGTAGACAGCCGAGCAGCTCAGTCCGATGAGACGTCATGGGAATGGCTGCCACCTAGTCCGGAGAGCAGCGCCTCATAAATGTGCAAAGACACGGTCACGTCAGGCCTGGCACTCGGATAAAGGAGCAAAGTATCCGTATAGGGAATTCCACAGATAGTACGTATGGGCCTCAAGGATTGCCCGGGCCTGTGCTGAGCAGACAGTCCGTACAGAGTCGGGGCGATGAGAGACGACTGGGCGGGGGGACACTCACTAGACAGCTCACATACGTCTCTCTCAGTGCCAGAAAGAAGAGACCCCGGAGACAGCTGCAGCAGAGAGACAGAGACTGCAGGATGTGACTGCAGGGTGGCGAGAGAGGGGGAGGGAGCAGCCCAGACAGGCGTGTTCATGAGGAGAGAGAGAGACGGAGATTTATTACATGGAGAGCTCGGCGAGGATGATGGACGCTGCTCCACCAAGACATAGACCTGCTACCGCCACTTGAGCTACAGGGCACAGCTGGCTATCGAGGCTCTTATGAGGCCTGTCCTACCCTCATAGATCAGTCTGCTGGCGGGAAGTCACAGGCTCACATGGAAGACTGTTCAAACTGATTATTCCCCGCCCGGGATACAGTGCCATGACTGAGAGGGACCCCGATGGAAAGTGCTGCCTTTGTGTGACCCCTCTCAGCAGTCCTGTACCTAGCACACACCGTCCATCTCACACATATACAGTGTACCGGTACATTATGCTGGGAGCTGGTAACTAGCCCCCCCTGCAGGTTTCACTAGTTCACAACCCTCAAATGGACACGTTGTAATGTTCCACATTATCCTATAGCTTTCCATGTAAGATTACATTTACAGCACAACAAGCAGTATATATATATATATATGAGGCCCATTCAGAGCACAGTAAGCAGTACATGTAAAAGTATGACCCATTCATACCATAGGAAGTTGTATATTCAGTCAGGTCCATAAATATTGGGATATCAACACAATTTTGGCTCTATACACCACCACCGTGGATTTGGAATGAAACAAACACAATGTGCTTTAACTGCAGGCTGTTAGCTTTAATTTGAGGGTATTTACATCAAAATCAGGTGAACTTCTCAACTGTTCCATGGTAAGGTGTGGCTGGGTCTCTTAGCATGACAATGATCACAAACACACTACCAGGCAATGAAGGAGTGGCTTTATAAGAAGCATTTCAAGGTCCTGAAGTGGCCTAGCCAGTCTCCAGAACTGAATACCATAGAAAACCTTTGGAGAGAGTTGATCGTCCGTGTTGCCCAGCAACAGACCCAAAATATCACTGCTCTAGAGGAGATCTGCATGGAGGAATGGGCCAAAATACCAGCAACAGTGTGTGAAAACCTTGCGAAGACTTACAGAAAATGTCTGACCTCTGTCATTGCCAACAAAGGGGATATAACAAAGTATTGAGATTAACTTTTGATATTGACTAAATACTTCTTTAAAAATCAGACAATGTGATTTCCTGTCTCTCATAGTTTAGTTGTACCTATGATGAAAATGACACGTTTCATCTTCAATGATCTTGCTGATGGAAGGAGGTTTTCACTCAAAATCTTTATATGGCCCCATTCATTTTTTCCTTTACACGGATCAGTTGTCCTGGTCTCAGCCCCCCAAAAAAAAGTTTCCACCCCCATGCTTTACAGTAGGTAGGGTGTTCTTTGGATGCTACTCAGCATTCTTTCTTCTCCAAACATGACAAGTTGAGTTTTTTACTCTGACCATATGACATTCTCCCAATCCTCTTCTGGATAATCCAAATGCTCTCTAGCAAACTCCAGACAGCCATGTACTGGCTTAAGCAGAGGGACACCCCTGGCACTGCAGGATTTGAGTCCCTGGTGGCGTAGTGTGTTACTGATGGTAGCCTTTGTTACTTTGGTTCCAGCTCTCTGCAGGTCATTCACTAGGTCCCCCTGTGTGGTTCTGGGATTTTTGCTTACTGTTCTCTTGATCATTTTGACCCCACGGGGGGAGCTTTTGAGTGGAGCCCCAATTTTCTAATTATCGCTCCCACAGTTGATTTCTTCACAGCAACAGTGTGTGAAAACCTTGTAAAGACTTACAGAAAATGTTTGAAAATGATGGTTCTGGTCAGTTTCCCGAGGAACGTGGATCAGTCTGCTTGGCTAACTGACCACAATAGTCAAGTCCTTGCTCCATTACACTCCGGAAGTACCAGTCCACAGTCTGTGTGGGATAGTTGTTAATAACCAATGTACATTTTGTGCAGCTGTATGTGCATGTGATTTATAGTGTCTCTTTGGCCTTAAATATTTTAATACCTGTTTGCACTACAGAGGAATAAAAATGTTGCAGTTGGCACATGTAAATTTACATATGGATTCCTAAATTAACCCTCTGGGCGTTACGGCTTTTCACACCATTTTTTTTAGGCACGAAAAGCTGTTTCCCCCGCAATCGTGGCGGGTTACACTGTACTCCGCCGTGATTGCCGGCTCTCTGCCCAGCCCTTTACACACTGCTGGTGTCAAATAGTGTGGGGAGGAAAGCGGCGCCCCCTCCATTAACATGGAGGTCTATGGCGCCGCCCCCTTCGGCGTCACAGATGACGTCGAAGACACGGGGCTGGAAAGGCTCAGTGTGTCCCGTGGCTCACCGCAGGCACACAGAGAGGCAGAGTTTTTGCCCAATCCCGGCACGGGCGCAGTTTGATTCACGATCAAACTGCGCCCGAACTGGCTTCGGGCATAGTGCCCAGGAGGTTAACAGTATTGCCTCTGCTGCAGTGGTCATAAAAGGTGGTATATGTTTACTTTATATATCACCCACCAGATACATGAACGATCAACAGAGAAATTTACCAACATGTCCAATCAATTTTCAATTAATTTTATTTATTTGGATCACTGGTTCGATTGATTGAGCAAAAAAAATTATTTTTTATTTTTTGATCGAACCATGTATGGCCATCTTAACATATACCAATGGAGAGACAACTATTACACTACACGCTTATTTTCAGCTTAGAACATATAAAAATTTTAATCTTCAATGAATTTGACCATTCACATTACTACTACTACCATATGACTACACTAGTCTCAGAATCAGATGCCTGAGCAATACATACAATGTATTTTCTGTTCTATTTAAATAAAATTCACATGGGTTATTTACAAGGAGGTGAAGGTTTGGTTCACAACAAATTTACATTACAATGGTTTTAATTAGCCTTCACTTTAGGTACGGTAACCTATATTTTCAAGAAAACCTATGGCACACTGTACCCTTTATTTGCTAACTAATAGTCTGATATTCGCTCCTTACCATTACATCAGGCTCTGACAACATAATGTCATGTTATTACTTATTATCTACTTATTATCTACACAGATTGTGGTAGTATAAATATGAGCTGTTGTTAGCATGTTGTTGAATATATCTTCAAATGTGTAATTGTGTTCTATAGATATAAACACACATTTATATTTACCCATACACACATTTTTTTGTTACACTCACCTTCCTCATGCTTTCGTCCCCTCTTGTCCTGTCTCTCTCCTGGCTCCCCCATCCTGCTGCTTAAGCTGCTTTTTCAGTGGCTGCCAGATACCAAGGTCACAGAGACAGTCATAGACATAGCTTGGCTCTGGGGAAGGGGAACCCGAGGTGGCTTCCACTTCCCTGTGACTGACACTTTCGGGACACAACTTCTACCTACACTCTGTCACTCTCATGTGTTGTGACATCGGTGTCTTCAAGTGTGGTCCGCACCCCCCTAGTGACAGTGCTGGCAACTAATATTTTTCAAATATAAGTGAGATGGTCATAATATTACATTTACATGACATTATAATATTATATTTTGTTTTGGTTAATATTTTTCTGAATGCGTGACAAACACAAATAAAAGAGAAAACTGATATTTATTCACAAGGTGTGGCTTGGACTTGGTGTGGAGAAATAATGGGAAACAAAAGCACAGCAAAGTGCATATCTGTTATCGCTATCCACATCTGTTATCGGTATAAACGGCAGCACAGCTATTGTGAAGGAGCCCTGACCCTTTACCTGTTCCCTGATTTTTCTTTGGTGAATGAGTCCAAAAAAAAAGTCAAATATATAGAAATATGTTCACCTCTCATGCCTCATCCATCTCCTTGCCATAATTGCGTGGGTGGCACCCCAGATAAATGGAAAACACAGCATTATACACAGGGGTACACATTAATTTTTTAGTGAGCACCTCCAATGAGTACCAGGAGATGGTGTTTGGTACTCTGCTGCAGATGGACCTCCCTGTTCTTTATTATTCCTCCAATTAGCTGTCTCCATCCAGGTCACCAGCTGGCTTTGGGTCAAATGTAACTCTCACAGTACAACACTGTTTGAACCCCCAGATCTCATACCTTAGTAGTTTTTGGGTAAGTAACCAACCCCTGAGACTACCTGCAGTCCATAGGTCAACCTTTCATAGTCATATTCCAACTATCAACATTCCAACAGTGCTTTTCTCTGGTCAGATTTTACCCAAACATATGCCTACTGTGTCAATAAACCCCCACATCTCCAACACCCTTAGAAAACCACTCTTTTATTTTGGATTAGTCATTTATATTCCCAATTTCACATCCCTAACTGCAACCATTCATATTTATTAATGTTTCCCTGAGCTTATCCAAGTGACATAAATTGTATACATTTAACAATAAAACTGAAATAATTTACTTTTACAGTAGTGTATACAT
The DNA here is from genome assembly GCA_036250615.1 of Ptychadena robeensis. Lineage (NCBI taxonomy): Eukaryota > Metazoa > Chordata > Amphibia > Anura > Ptychadenidae > Ptychadena > Ptychadena robeensis. The sequence goes on from CM070034.1 coordinate 97,508,030, forward strand.
GATAAAGTGAAGTTATTTGTACAGCTATTTATTGTGGGAGGGAAGCCGATTGTGCTGCCGATCTCTCCCCTATGCCTGACAGCCAGACTCTCTATACTCACTCATGCTTAGTTAAAAAGGGAACCTTCTCAAACTAATAGTTTATAGTGAGGTGACCATGAGGAGAGCAGCTCCTAAAACAATACATGACTGTCAGTGCTGTGCAATGCCATAAATAGAAAAACTTCAGACATTTAACTCATGGCGCAAACAGGGGTTTTTATTAAGACCAAATGCCATGCTGCAGCATCTGTAGAACATGTAGAATCTATTGCTAGTCTATGAGAGAGACACATTACAATCAGATATGAAATGAAGAAGGCCCTATACTATTCTGTCCTTATTTTCTATAAAGATGGAAGAAAGGTATTACTGAGCACATATCCAGTAAGCTTATTGATGGTACGGGGATAGGATGCACTTAGAGGGACACACAGGCCTCCATATGCTAGACTATATTACCATACCCTGAATCCTCATAAGTAATGGAATAACTACACCCACTGTAGGATCCTTCACTAGGGAAGCTGAGCTCAAATTACTCCTGGTGCAGGACCATACGCAGACTCATATTGTCAGAGTGTATAGATAATTCCAGGATGATGTAATTAAAATGATCCCCACGTTACCCAAATCTATAGGTAGCCATACATGGTTCGATATTTCCGTTTGATCAACTTAAAACAATAGATTTAGTTTCCTAAAACCTAAAACCTTTAGTTTCCTTTCAGTATCAACATTTTCTATGAGATACTGTACTACAAAATACTAATTTAAATTAAATGTTTGTTGATTTGCACACACACAAAAGTGATTTTCATAACAAATTCATTCAAGCCCATGATGCAAAAATGAGTACACCCCAATTATAGTCTTAAGCTGGCCATACACCTTCAGATTTCTCTGTCAGATTTCCTTCAGATCAGATCAGGTCTACCAACAACCATGTAGTATAGTGTCCTCCCTGATTACATAGTGATTGGAAGGTGTAGAAAGGTCCTCATATTACATGGTTTTGGTAAAACAAAATCTGATCTGAAGGAAATCTGACAGAGAAATCTGAAGGAAATCTGACAGAGAAATCTGAAGGTGTATGGCCAGCTTTAGGAGAAAAGCCACACTAATGCCCCCCATACATGCAAAGATTTTAATGGGCGACGGATGAAAAGCGATCAAATT
>CM070034.1:97509272-97553915 GCA_036250615.1 Ptychadena robeensis
CGAGGACCCCCCGACCGGGTCCCCCAGACGGCTGGGACCTGAGCCCCCTCACCTTCATCCTCTGGGGGCACCTCCATACCCCCCTCGGCTCCCGGCCTCACAGGCCTCAGGAAACACAAGGGCCCCCCCTGCCTGGCTAGGGCCTCCTGCTGCTGTGGCCTGTTATCCCCAGTCTCCACTACGCTGCTGGCATGCTGACACCTGCCCCACCACCGGGGGGACGTACCATTACCCAGGATCGCCTCCAGATGTTTCTCCTGCACAAGGCCCCCGGCCTTGGGTCCCCATCCCGGGGCTCCCTCGGTGCCCGGGTCTGACCATTATGGGCCTCCCCATCCCCCCAGTCCCCCTGTGGTCGATTTGGCGCTTCTGCCGATGTGGCCCAATGGATATGGCGGATTCTCCTCATGGAGGACTTGGCTAGACATATCCCTACCAGACATGACTTTCGCACGCTTGGTTCAGGAGGTTAGAGATGCATTGTCGCACTGAATAGTAATCTCCTACGCACTGACTTTCGCCATTTGTCTGACCGTGTGGATGTTTGGATTCATGGTGCTCATGCCCTGATAACGGTGAAATACATTCTTTGCACGTGTAGTTACATCTCGGCATCCCACGATGCGAGACCTTAAATGCCACTGGAGGACCTTGATAACAGGGGGTCGCCGCAACAAAGTCGTGTCAGAGGCTTGCCCGAGGCCACTAATGATGAGGATCTGCCCTATGTTCCCAAGCCCTTTTTAATATTTCTGGGTTCGCCCCTCCACTACTGCAATAAAGTTGGATCGGGCCCACGGGCTTTGCGCCCCCCCTTCCCAGCCCCGAGATGTGTAGTTTTGCTGTGTTCACGACTTGGCCATAAGGAGGATATCATGACGGAAGGCCGGTCTATGCGGAATCTCGAGTTTGATGGTGCTCCCCTGAAGTTGTTGCCTGACATCTCCAAGTACACGTTCAGCCTAGCGACGGGCCTGTGAAGCCGCTCCGCACTCGCTCCGTGACGCGGCCACCGCTACCGTTGGGGATTTCCCTTTCGCCTGTCTGTTCGCAAGGGTGGGAGGTCTTGTGTATTTACTGCCCGGAGGATTACCTGGTTTCTGCCGTGATGTGGGGGTACCTGTTCCAAGCTCTACCTGATTGACCCCCCTGCCGCCCCCCCGCCCACCCGGAGCAGTGGGTCGAGGGTGACCTCGCGTCGCCGCCTCCGCCACACCTCCCCGGGGCCCTCCACATGATTCGAGTTTGGGGTTGTTGTGGTGCCTACGCGCCTTGTGGTTTATACTATTTGGCCTATACACTTTTTTTTGCTTTTTTTTAACAAGCCCCGTTTTTCTTGGTCCCAGCTGCTGTTTCCTGAATGTCCTTCGGTCAAAGTCATCTATGGACTTGATGGGCCTCCTGTGAGGCGTCGTCCCCGCTGGGCCTTGGGCCCTCATCTTTGTTTCATTTGTTTATACTTGGTGTATTTCGTGATGTTTTCTGGATATGTGGTGTTGCCATCAGGTGCAGGGACTGCAGGGACTGTGTTATAATTGTGTTTGGGGTTATTGCTGTTTTTTCTTGTCGTCTAGTTGGTGTGTTTATGCTTTGTTTACATTACTTCACATGTGTTCTTTGCTGTTATACTATATGGAGAGCTCTTCGCTTTGGTTGAGTTTTTATGGCGGGGTCACGGGAAAATTGTTATGCCTGTTGCTTGCGGGTGTTCGTGGTGAGCCACAATTCCCCCCTGGAGGTTAGCGTGTCCCCCTGTCCTGCTTGTCGTTGCGCCCCTGATGGGGTGCATGTTTGTAGGGTCGCGCCGCCGAACTCTCCCTTCGGCCTTGATTTGCCGAATTATTTGCGGTTCTTTTTATAGGTAGATGTTAATATGTGGGTTTTGTTGTTTGTCCTGTTTTTTCCTTTTGTTTTTCTCTCCTTTTTCTCTTTCATCCTCTTTTGCCGGCTCAAACCCCCCTCCCCAGGTGGTGCGGTTTTTGACCCGGGGTCCCTTGGAATTGCCTTGTGTCGCGTCGTCGCCCGTCTGCGTGCTGTGTGGCACTCTGCGGGGTTCGGTGCTGCCCTGCCCACGGCGCCTAAGGTATTAGCGCTCTTTTTTCCCCCATCATCTCCCATGGTGTTAAGTGATTTCGCTGAATGCCAAGGGGGGCTTGAATTCTAATACGAAGCGGCACCTGACCTTGAGAGAGCTCAGACGGTTCAGGGCGCGATGTGGCGTTTCTACAGGAGACGACTTCGACAGGGGGGGGTTCCTTCCAATTTGCCCGTATGTTCATTCCCTCAGGCCTCTCCAGGCGTCCTCTCCCGTAAGTCGGGCTGGAGTGGCCATCCTGTTTAAAGCGATGCCCCTTTCCGCTAGCGACTCTATAGCGACCCGGAGGCGCGCTATTGATAATTCATGGTACCGGGCGGGTCTCGACATACGTTTTGTAACATTTTACGCCCCTAATTTCGGCTCAAATCCCTTTCCTTCGGGTCGGTGTACCGGCGTCGTTTGCCTATACCCATAGCTATCTGGTGGTTGGTGGTGAATTCAACGTGCCGTTTTTCCCCCACGTGGGATAGGTTGGAGGCTTCCTCTTCCCCTCCCCGCCCCCGTGGATAGTTGTCAAGGGCCTTTCGTTCAGCTGGCTCGGAGACCTGCGCTCTTTGGGACCCTGGCGGGGGTCCATCACCCTGGCGATTCGGACCTTTACTTTTTATTCCCCAATTCCCCACAAATGCATTATCGGTTGGTATTATTTCTTGTGGATAACACGACCCTGCGATATGCTCCCTCCTCCCTATCCTTCCTATTTCCTGGTTCCCGACCCATGCCCCGATTGTATTGTCTGGACATTCGGTCCCCCCTCCACCGTAAGTGCCACTGGAGTTGAATGACTTTCTCCTTAAACATGCCCCTCGGTCAGCAGTTGGAAGCCTCTCTTCGCCATCTATTTCCTGGAAATGTTCGTCCCCTGAGGTTTCTCGTCTTACAGTGTGGAGGACCATACCGGCGTGTTTAGGGGTCAGTGCATAGCCATTTCCTCGGCTCTGAAAGCGGGACGCGTAGGCGCTGGCGGCCTGCGCATCGGAGGAGGATCTGGAGACGGAATTGAGGCCGCTCGGGTGGCCCTCCGAAGTTCTTTGCCCCTGCTGCTGCCGGCACATAGTCGCCATTCGCTCGCGGCTGGGGCCTTGGCTTTGGGTCGGATTGGCGCTCCCTCCTTCGTGGTCCGTCAATTTGTACTATGACACGGGCAACAAGTGGCCCACACGCTGCTGGCCAACAAGCTTCGGAGCAGACTTATTGCTCTTCTCCCCACAGGTGATGATGCGGGGGGGGGGGTTCTCAGTCCCATCCTGACAGGATCGCGCAGGCTTTTTTGTAGGACTTACTATTCCACCCGCTATACAAAAAAACCCGGGGGGAACAATCCCTCAACTGACCCCCTTCTCCGGCTATGGAGGACCGTATGCAGCAAGTTCCTCTCCTCGGGTGGCAATTGCCCCGCTTGCCCCCGAGTCTTGCTTGGCCTTCAATCCCCTATCACCTTAACAGGAGGATCCTTGACACATAAGACGCTCCCTGGCGTTAAGGCCCCGCGGCCCAGACGGTCGGCCCTACTCCATTCAAGGACCTTTCCCCCTCCCTGGTCCCCCATATGGTGACGTTTGTTAATGGTTCTGTCTGATCTGCCCATCCCCCGCGATATGCAACGAGTTCCTTCATTACTGTAATCCCCAAAAACAGGGTAAGGACCAGTCCACTGACGCCAATACCGCCCGATTAGCTCTCCTAATTCAGACTTAAAATTTTTTATAACTGCTTCTCTACGTTGACCCAGTTCTCTTCCCGACATTCATTCACAAGGATCAGGTGGTTTATGCCCTTCCGCCAGGCGGGGGGATAATAAACGGCCGCGCGTTGATCTTATAGACGTGGTAACCGTGTGGGGTCTGGAGGCCTTTTCCTGCGCCTAGGACGCGGAAAAGGCTGTTTGACAGACTTAGCTGGCCCTTTTTGTTTGCCGTTGCCTTCAGTTATGTGGGGGGTGGTGCCCCTTCATGCAGGCCCCTGTCTCATCTCTACTCCAACCTGACGGCTTCTGGGTCGCATGCAGTTCGCCTCTTCCTCGACCCTTCCCATATCTAACGGGACCCGTCAGGGCTGCCCCCTGTCACCGGTGTTGTTTGCCCTTTGTATTTGAACCCCTGCGTCTTTGTCCATATTAGGAAAATCTCCGGACTTGCATGGCATTCGGTACGGGATCAGGAATTCAAGTGTTGTCTTTGTATGCTGACGATATCTCCTGTCTATTACCCAGCCGCTGGTCTCCATTCCCGTTCCTCCTGAACCTATGACGGACCGATTTGGCCTTCTTCTCGGATATAAAAATCAAAATAGCTCCAAGTCGCGAGGCTCTCCCCCTTAACCTCCCGCTCCTGCGCTGGCTCACCTCACTTCAACCTCCTGACTCTGGTCCGCCACATACATCAGATATCTGGGCGTTCATCTTACACCTACCTACGCTTCCCTTGACAAGGCTAATTTTTGGCCCGCCTAGTTCGGTAAAATGTCCATTCTTCTAAATGCTTTTAAAAATGTGGTGGACTGTTCGAGGACCCTGCCGGTTCCTGTCCCCTCTTTGATCTTAGAAAGAAAATCCAGATGAGACTGCTTAACGTTTGCGTGGCATTATGGGCGCCATAGTGTCTCGCGTTCGGTCCTCTACACTCCGAAGTCTATGGGGGGGAGTGCCTTCCCTTATCTTCTTAACTATTATTTTGGCTACGCACTCGGGGCTGGCGTCTTGGACATCATTGAAGTCCTTTAATGATGGACCGAGCTGGAGAAAATGTGGCGGCCCCTGGTTCATCCCCAACTCCGTGCTATGGATGCGGGGGGGGGGGGGGGGGACCATCCCCGAGCCTCCTCCATTTCTCTATGACTTTTCTATTGCCATTTTTGCGGCGGGCGTAGGGTAAGTACCAGTTACGTGAGCCGCGCCTCGTTTCTGACGTCCATTTTTGTTTACGGCATGCCGCTTCCGGACAGTTGACGGCAACCTATGTCCTCCCCCAGTGTCCGTCTAAAGCGGTTTGTTCCTTTTGGGACAATGATCGATTTTTTCACTAGGAAGTGCTTCGGCCCTTTCATGTGAGCGCAGAACTTTGAAGCTCCCGCAGGGGGGCGCTGTTCTTGGTTATCTTCCAGATCCGGCACTTCGCGTCTCACGCTTTGGCACCCCTTTGACCATTTTGTCCCTTTCCATTTACCTATTTCCCCTTTGAACCATACTAGTAGGAGGGCCCATTTGTGCAAGCCCCAGTTTGACCTTTTCCCCGTTGACCCCTTTGAGCGCCTTTGTTTGTGGAGTGCGGTGGTTATCTTTACTCTCAGAAGGGTCTTCTGTCTGGCTATTTATGTGGGCCATACTGATCTGGTTCCGCCTTTATATACCACCCCTGACCTCGTGCTACCCCCAGCTTTTGAGGTGTATATGCTACGGGGCTGTGGAGCGTGTGCTTGGGTATGGAGATTCCCTATGTAAGTCCTTGGCAGGCCGCTCTGGAGGGACCAAATGGCCGAGCTAAGAGCTTGGGTCTGTGGTACTTTATATAAGGAAACACTTTACAAGGTTTTGGTTCCTATTAGGTATTTGACCTGGGGGGACCCCTGATGTGCTTGCACTCCATTTATCCTCAGAAAACCTCTCGCGACGCTGGTTTCTGGCGGTTGTTCTGTGGCGGGTAGTGGTTGGGGTCGCTCTGTTTCAGATTGTCTGGCACTGTACGTTGATAGTTCCATACTGGTCAGCTCGCGTTGAGTGGTCTCTGCTCGTGCTGTCTAGAGTGTGGTGGAGACCATCACCTGTCCCCCCTGGATCCACGCTACTTGTCCTGCTGTGGCTTTGCCCCCGCAACCTGCCGGCGGACCGACCCCCCCCCCGCCGCGTCATCCGAGGCGTCGTCTGTCTCATATTCTGAGGCGGGGCCGGCCGCGTTGCTTGATAGCGTGTTTAAGTGGTGAAGTCTAAATCTGCTCCCGCCCTCCTATACGGGAGCGGTTTTGGCCCGGTCCATGATGTCTGTCCTGGATGGAGCACATGCCGGCCTCAGTTTATGAGACTCTGGAGCAGTTTTAAATGCTACCTGGAGCCAGTATGGGATGAGAGTGGAGGGGCTCTGGGGGTGAACTGTATCGTCTTGCTACCTGAGGGTGTGGTGGTATTCATTGTCGGCAACTCTCTTTCCCTGTTTTCCTCCGGGGGCTCTTCCGTTTCTTTCTTTTGCTTCAGTCTGAATCTTTTCCTCTTTCTCCAGCTTCCTGTTTTGTTTCTCTTGTCCGCTCTAGCTCGTGTGGTGTGTATATGGCCAAGGGTAAAGATCTCGTTGGGATGGGGATGCCATTCTGTGTTATTTGTGTTATATGAATTTGTTCAGATTTGTATTTTTCTATGTGTCCGCTTTGTTACGGTGTGGTCTTTTTATTGGGCCGTTAGTTAGCATGTTTACATTGCCGTGTGTGCCTTTGGGAGGGGGGGCGGGGTTGTGGGGGTGTCTGCCGGGGTGGTGGGCCCCCCCTCCCTTGGGGGTGGGCTCTTTTTTTTTTCGGGCGGTGGGTCTGGGGGTGGAGCCCCCCTCCCCCTCTCCTCTCACCTTTGGCCCTTTGTATTTGAACTAATGTGTTGCTTTGGTTTTTGCTGTTTCCGCGCTTGGTCTGGCCTTTCTACTTTTGGCCTGGTGCTATTGCCCTCTATGTGCCATGTGCGCACCTATGTGCCCGCCACCCCCCTTGTTTTTGTTTTTCTTGGCAGGCCTTTCTTCCTGTTGTTTTTTTTGAAAAAAATTTTTTCTTCTTTTGTGGTGTTGATTTTGTTAATTTCTATGTCTGTAATGTTTTATTTGTATGTTAAAAATCTTTAAATAAACAGTTATACAGGAAATGTTGCATCTTAAAGCATAACAGAATAATTGTAAGAAAATGTGCTTGACAGGAGCATCTTCTGCACCATGATTAATGTGAAATCAGGCACCAAAGAGGAGGGGTGCACATGGTGTCAACGAAGATTGGAGCACATACAGTAGTTTCTACTAACAGTGACATATGCAGGGAGTCTATCGCTGTGTAATCTTTATGTATTCAGTGTATTGGTCTACGAGAAAATGGCCGCGGCTGGACCACGTATTACCTAAGTTTTTCCTCTAGTAATCAGACACCAGTGTTTGTGAAGATGTCATCTATAATCGCCGAGAGGTGAGCTGTACCGGAAGTTGTGTGTGTGTCATGCAATGCTCGTGTACAACACATGCTGTGAGTTTACTTGGCTGTGCTGCTTTATATACATAGCTCTGCTTCTAGGGCTTCCTGCTACATTTCACTGTGATGGAAGTTTGACTTGCAATAGTTTTAATATATATGTGTGTGTTATACCTGCCAACCAAATGCAGTCATGGTAAGCAGTTCCAGGGCTCATTTCCACTGCTGCAGTTTATTGGAAGGGATGGTGAATACAATAATACTCCCTGACACACTGAACAATACTTTGCAAATTGTTTTACCGCATGTTGTGGTATCTGTGTGGTAAAGCTGAGTAAGACTATAATTTATTATATTATTTGGCTTGTATATACTTTAATGCACCTGACACATTTACATGTGCTTTTTATAATACTTTAAAAACGTTGAAATCTCTTGTTTTTCAGAATGGAGCAGGTTGTGTTAAGTTATGGAAACTCCCTTTTGCGCACTTCTGATGTTATGCTACTTGATGTCCCACATTGGTTGAATGACAACATAATTGGGTTTATATTTGAGTTCTTGGAATCTTCCTTAGCACCATCTAAAGCTGAGAAAATTGCTTTTCTCAGCCCTGAAGTGAGCCAGTTCATCAAATGCTGTGGACATGAGGCTAAAGAGTTCTTACAACCACTGGAACTTCATAATAAGGAACTTATTTTGCTGCCTGTGAATGATAATTCAGGATCAGAAGCTGGTGGTACACATTGGAGCCTCCTTGCTTACCTCCGTAGGTTTAATGGATTTCTTCATTTTGACTCTGCACCAGGGACTAATGCCCCACATGCCAAATGCATGGCCAAAAACCTAAGAAGTGGTGATCTTCATTACCAGGAGGAGAAATCACCTGCACAACACAACAGCTATGATTGTGGAATGTATGTGGTATGTGTGGCTGAAGCTTTGTGTGAGCAGTATTTTCTTGGTGGTAACAATCTGAATTTCCAGAATATTACCCCCCAATATGTTACACAGAAGAGGACAGAGTGGAAGGAGATTATCAGGGGCCTGAGTTCTCATTCCAAGGACATGTCGGGCTTTTGAGTACAATCAGATTGCTTATGGAAGAAGAGGACATAAACAATCCATTGTGCTATTGATTACAAATAGAAATAAACTCAGATATATTAAATCTAGTTAATGATCATACTAATGTTTATTTCGTGTAAGGGATATATGTATATGTAGTGCCATGTGCATGCATGCACACATAAATATGCCAAGGCTTCTCTGTCATGCGTCTATATCTAAAGCCCAACATATACCTTTCAGTTACTCCATACAATTTCCTTAAGATCTACCAACAACTGTGTAGTATAGTGGCCTCCCTGATAGAATACATAGTGATTAGAAAGTTTAGAAAGGTCATATTACATGGTTTTGGTACAAGAAAAGTTTAAATTGTATGGGGGCCTTAAGTCTGTGTTTTTAAACTCCTATTTATCTGGCTTCATTACATTGAGTCAGACCTTGGACAGGTGTATGTGTCGAAATTCCGTGGTATGCCACAGACTCTAAAAATAATGAAACCAATTTACCTACATGAAATATATGTAAACGTTCACAATGGTATCATTAATTTTTCCATAATGTCAAATTTGCTGGATGCTTTAAAGTGAAGCATTAAAGACCTTCTCCTTGCACCTGCTATTTGATTTAAGGTGACTAAACATTGCTAGAGAGACTTGAAAATCTGAGTGGTCAGTTCCAGCTCTGATCCTAAACATTAACCTAGACCTAGATTTCTCTGTCAGATTTCCTTTAGTTCTTAAAGCTGGGAATAGACGGTACGATGTACCGTCTCTTCCTTATGCAATTCTATGCAGTAGCAGGCAGCGTGATGATGTCATCACTCCCGCCTGCTAGTGCCGAGAATCGGCCAGCACTCTGCATCTGCAGCTCATTAGTTCGGCCGTCCCCAGCTGAACTAATGGGATTGGGCTAAAATTTACCATCCTGTCGGATCTCTGTGCGATCTGACAGGACGGCTGATTTCAGCCCAATCCTCGTCAGTTACAGCCTCCAATGCCTGCATGACCCGATCCTTAAGGGATGCGGGAGCGCGCACGGCATCCGATCGGGGATCGGATAGTGCAGGAATTGGTACGTGTATGCCCAGCTTAACATTGGTATCCACATGGTAAGAGTGTACACAACTGTTTGGTTTAGGCCTTGATGCAATCAAAGACACATCTGTGAAAAGAATGTTCATCTTTTTAACTGGAAGTGATCAAAGGAATAGTCTTGCAAGTTATTGCCTTTGTTATCTACTAAGAAACATAATTTTTCTTTGGTGTGAATTAATCCTCCACATAAAGTAGTGGGATGCCAGCTGTTTATAAGAATTAAACCAGCACATAGGGGTGTCTGACCCGTGCTTGCAATCTACTGGTAACAAAGAATACATACTACAGTCAAAGGCATCACTGCCCCTATTCTCACTGGGGAGCAGTTTCAGGTCTTCTTATTTAACCTGTTCAGTGTACACAAGCCCATAGACCTAAACCTAAAAATAACCTGAATGCTTTCATTCAAGTTCTTAAGAAAAACACAACTCATCGTGTCTTTTGGTACTTCCCTTTACTAAAGATAATTCTTAGCAACTGTGGACATCAAGTATTCTTACCTCAATATTTGAGCGTAGGCTCCACACTTCTAGTTGGTGGCCCTTTCACTCATCAAGATACTGGCCAATTACTGTCCATGTTACCTGGCTTTTATGTGATGGGACATCTGGACAACATCTTGCTGAGAGAACAGTTGGAGAGGTACGTGTCAAAGGGTGTCTCTTTTAACAGGCCAGAGGTCAGTGTAAAACTTCAGATGGCACAGCTGGAACTGACTTACTTGTTTTGTCATTTTTTCTAGTAAAAGCTTTGAACACCTTTGATAGGACTACTACTTTAAGATGTACATGCTTCTCTGAAAGATTTGTCTTATCTTCTCTGCTGAATATAAAGAAGGACATTATAGTATTCCTCCCCTTTCCAGATTGGCCCAAGCAAGTTTGGTAAACTGACTGACCTGTCATGTTGTTTGACATGTGGACCTAACTATCCCTAAAGCCCCCCATACACCACATACAATTACCATGCAACTTCTGTACAACCAACTTTTCTTCTACCAAAACCATGTAATAGGAGGACCTTTCTACACCTTCCAATCACTATGTATTCTATCAGGGAGGTCACTATGCTACATAGTTGTTGGTAGGTCTCATGAAAGTTGTATGGAGGAATCTGAAGGTGTATGGGGGGCTTAAAAACCCTTCCAAATGTGTGTGTGTGTATATATATATATATATATATATATATATATATATATATATATATATATATATATATATATATGGGATGAGGCACTAACCTATACCAAGGGAACTAGATATATTGCTATAACGAATGTTTATAGGGTGGAAGACACCCACAACTAGGTCATCTAGTTTCCCTTCGCTCCCACTTTTTCCCCCCTCCCTACTATAATTACCGATCATTACATGATCGTTAATTTACATACATTTTACTTTTCCATTAGTTAATTAACAACTTGAGAACATGTATTAACTAATCTAAGCCAAATGTTTAACAAACTTGAATCAGAGTGGGTTACCCACTTAACAGTTTTAGCACAGTGGCCAATAAACGTATACATTAACTGGTCATTGTCGGATGTTTTGAAATAACACACACAATGACTATACTACTGTTTGTGACGGTTTAGAGCCAAGCTGTGACTAATACTATTAGAGGAAATTGCCAGCCCACGCCTACCATATATATCAGTTACACTGATATATAAACTTATGTCATTTGGCCTTTATTTAACCAATTGTGGACATCTGCAAACTGACAGCCACAATAATGCTGGTATATATATGTCAGTATGTGGATTATCATACGTGCTCTCCCATCGGGACTCATTAATAGACGCAATTTATACACTGGGAATAACTACCCCACATACTAGTTGCTTAACTTATAACTTAGATCGACATGTTTTATTGTCTTTACATCAAAATTACACTCCATTTACAGTATAAATTTATTACTCTTTGATGGATGCAATGTGATACATCGAGGCCCCCACCGGGGGAATGCTGTGGGTGTGTACTCGTTGGTCTGGGGTCACTATCGGTCCCCATACCTTCCTCATTCTTTTGGGGGGGTGGGGGGCAGGGTTGGCGTGATTCACGGACGCAAAGTGGTCCTAGGACCACTTTTACCATCATCCGCAATCACCCGCACCCCTTTCCGTGTTCCCGCCTTCGTACCCCTTTTGGTGTGCGGAGGCGGGCCTGGGAAATGGGGTGCCATTGGGGTTTGGCCGCTGGGGTTGATGGTGGGTGACGGGTGGGGGATAATTCCTCCCCCGTTCCCCAATGCCGTCGGCCTCTGGCTAATTGCGTGTTCGCGTCTGTGTGTCGCCATGGAGACTATGTGGGCCACGTCATTGTTTAATGGACGGGCTCTTGGTCTCCATGGCGACGGCGGGGGACATAAGGGCGCATGTGGAAGGGCTGACCGTCTGGCGGATGTGACGTGAAGTGTTCCTCACTTCCAGACGGGACGTACAGCATCACTGCCCGGGGAGGCGCGGTTTGCCGTGGCCACACTGGGGCCATCGATGGAGAGTACAGGTTAGATACACTTAGTATGGTTTGCGGTTTCTTTGTTTTTTTCTGTTGGAGGGGACTCTTTTTACGTGTAATGGCTTTGGACACATAATAGGTTAGGGTAGGTAGGTTAGATTGGACAATAGTAAGCACTCACATAGATTTAGGTACACGAATCACTTCTACACTATAACCTACCCTTCATTCCTAGGGTAGTACATAGTCCCCATTTTTTTTCACATACACCAGTTTTTACACACACACACACACACACATTTACACACACATACACAGAGGTATTAGTTCTATGCACCTCACCCGGTGCCTAGTTTACTCACTAATATATTTACTGTGCTCTCGTTGATGGCCCCATGGTGGGAGTGTGTATCTGCTGCTGTCCTGGATATGTAGGTGCTTGACACCCCGCTTTTTCAACTTCTCCATCCACAGATGGTCGGGACCTGACACCGTGTACCCATATTTGGTCCCCCGTAATTGCGCGGCCCTTCGCTCTTCTTTCCCCTCCTGGGAGGGAGGTGGGGACAGATGTGGGACCCTCGGGGCCTCACCCCACCATATGGAGGCCTCGGCTCTATCCTTAGGCATCCACACCACATGTACTATATGTGAGTAAATACACAAAATCTTGACGTATATCTTCAGTGGACTAAACACCTTACTTCATCTTTACTAGACTAACCTCTGATCCTCTCTGATCTTTCATTATGTAGTACTGGGTAACACAGAAATTCTCCTGATGAAGCCTAATGGCGAAACGCGTCGAGAAGATGTTACCCCATTGTTTGTATCCATATGGTTTTTACATATATCCATTATGTGGTTGAACTTTCATATAATCAAAACTGTTTTTACCTTGATGATGTAATACGCTTTTTGAATAATGTATCCACTGTTATGTCTTTGTCTATGATATGATTGCTAGATTGACCATCCGGTATCCTCACTAATAAAACATGCTTAAACCTTCACTCTAGATTAATCATATTTCACTCTCAGTGCCGCTAAAGTCCCTTCGGAGCCCCTAGTCTCCACATTGGGAAACATGGGCCCCATGTTGTTTGACATGTGGACCTAACTATCCCTAAAAACCCTTCCAAATGTGTATATATATATGGGATGAGGTACTAACCTATACCAAGGGAACTAGATATATTGCTATACTGACTGACCTGTAGGAAACCCCTTTGGCTCATACAGATTGTCCGAAGCTCTTCTCTCAAGGCTTAATTTTCCAATATACTTTAGTCACTTTCTTAAGGTTAGGTTCACAAGGGTGTTTGAAAGCACAGAGTTTAGCAGTATTCCTGTGACCTCCACTGTGTGTGAATGCTTTACACACAATTATATACACACTCAAAGCACTTTTGTAAACCCCCAACAATATTTCTGGGGGTAGAATCCCTGTGTACATGCAAATGAAGCTGCTTGTTCACAGTGGAGTTTATAATATTGGTTACTGTTATTTTAAAAGAAAAATTGGCATGGGGTGCCCCCACCAAATCAACAACCATGCTCCCATTTGGCAAGGCTGGAAAGGGGGACTACAAACCCCATGACCATCCCCTTAATACACAGCCTGGAAAGAAGAGGGGAGGAGGGGTGCAGATTTTCGACACATATGCATTATCACGCTATATCGCAAATATCTTTTATTCTCACAGAACCAAAAAATCTAACTTATATCATGAAGAAGTGATGCAACAGTCATGAAACGCTTTTTTCTTTTATGTGTTGAAAATTAAATAGAAAATACCTCTTTTTTTTAATCAAATAAAGGACTTTTTTACCACCATTTTATTTTTCATTATGTTGTTTTTTTTCATATCTTGGAGCCGAACAGAACATGGGGCACAGCATGTGAACATCCATATGAGCAGGGTGAGCAATTATTGTATACTATGTACATGCACATGTCAAGGAAATGTTATGTTTGAAAATATGGTGTACACAATACTGTCACTTAATGTTAAAGGATTGACTCCATAGGCAAAGGTAAGTGGGCTTTAAGAGCGTTCTGAAACTCGAAAGCGGACATAATTATGGTGCAAGAGATTTTTCAGCTACAGGCAATTTTCAGTCTGCATCTAAATATTACCCCATAGTGTATATGGCATCCGCTGGGGTGGGTAAAAAACCGGGAGTTTAGATATTGATGTTTCCTCTTTACCAAATATAGATCGAATCAGTTCCATTGACACCCCCTCCATCGCAGATGAATAGCCTTTCTAGAAGATTTCATCAGCTAATTCGCCTTTACTCTATGACCTATGAAGAGTAGCACATCCCACTACTAAACAATATACATTTTACTCATCTCATCATACATGTAATAGAATAGATAACTTTTTTGGAAACCTGCCAATACTTCCTTCTAACGCATATTCAACTGATAACCTAGTCAAATTACGCTCCTTTAAGCCCCCCATAGACAGGCAGACTCCTCCATGCAACTTCTGTACAACCAACTTTTCTTCTACCAAAACCATGTAATAGGAGGACCTTTCTACACCTTCCAATCACTATGTATTCTATCAGGGAGGTCACTATACTACATAGTTGTTGGTAAGTCTCATGAAAGTTGTATGGAGGAGTCTGCCTGTCTATGGGGGGCTTTACTAATAATGATACAATCAGCAAAAACTGCCCCTCGTTAATGTAATTGACGTTTGAAAGAACAACTCCTTTAACATAGTGTATATCGCCTACAATTGGAAAACACCCTGAGAAAGTATTTTCAGGAAAATGTGGGTACAGTGTCATCAACCCCAGTATTGTGGGAAGCCAGTAATTAGAGGGGAATGTATCTCTATTGCAACAGCACGTAAAAAAATATATATATAGTTGAAAAAGATGGAAGAAGTTATAATGTTGCCCTACAATAACTATTTTGCAACAAGTTGTGTCCATTCGGACTAGAGCTTGATAAGCTAGAGAAAGCAATGCTTTACACAAAACAAAACGTTCCATGGCAAGGGCAATAAAGCAGACCACCTTTAGCTTGTAAACTTAGAAATTGACATCTGGTACTCCACAAGCTATTAAAGATAAAACTGGAAAAATGTATTTATGACCTGCAGAATATGTAAAAAAAAATTCAAGAGTACTATACTAACCTATACTGCCCTTTATCCCCGCTACTTTTCCCTATCTATAGAACCACTGGCAGCACATATATCGGTACACTTTAATGCAGACATTAAGGGTATAGCAATACAAGACAAGTCTTATAAAATCTGACTTTTTGCATATTTTACTCACCTTATAGCAACCTATGCTCACGCTGCCCAACCTAATTATGGAATTAGAAACATATAGTCCTCTCTCAGGGTATAAAATAAAAAAAGTATAAATATAAAAAGTAAAACGGAGGCTCTTTCTCTTTGTTTCCTCTGGGGAATTGCAAACACTACAAACCAGTTTTTATTTAACATGGTGCAACATTGTGATAAAATAACTTGGGATATATCTTACGCCTTCATATAGTACATTGTACTCTCAAAATTTTCCTCCCCTATTTAACAAGATTAATACACTCATGAAGACATAGAGGGGACATTTCTTTATTAGGTAGGATAGCGGTAGTGAAAATTACAATTCCACCAAAGCTATTAAATGCATTTGAAACTTTATCAGTTAGGGTTCCAACATCAGCACTGCAAAAACTACAGATTCAGTTGCTAGACTTTAATGGAGCCTATAAAACCCATCATATTTCCCTTGCCTGTAAGCCCCAAGGAGGACTAGGACCCCTAAACATCATGGACAATGAAGAGTTCTCATAACAAATGGATGGAAATAGAGAGGGGATGGATAGCTCCTACTCATCCCAATCTTATGCTTTGGGGTTCATCACTTAATATACAAAGAAGCAGACTATTAGTCCCCATGAGTTTAAAAAAAATCGATCTGCAGACAGGTAAAGACAGGTATGGGCTGTCCTCTGCTGGATCAAAGTTGACATCTGTGTTATATAATCCTCAGATCCTGGATAGTCTCGATAGAGTAGCAACCTTACCATGGAGTTCATGATCAATATTTATTAAACAGGACAATTTGTTTCCCCAGTCCAGGTTATTTTTTGTCATTTGAAGAGATGAAGGAGAAATAGAATATCCCAAATACAAGATTTTATAGTTATTTACAGTTTAGGCACTGTGCAATTACACTGCCCACCTCAATGATCTTTCCAGACCTTAATCCCTTTGAAAAACTGTGTGAGGCAGGTCCATCAACAAAAGGTTTATTGTCAAAGATATATGCAATACTTAACAAAGGGGCTATGGGTGAGGAAGTTAAACATCTGTACATGCTGAAATGGGAGATGATTTTGGGAAGGGAGCACCCAATTGAATTGTGGCAGCAAATATGGGGGAAGAGTGAGTAAGGCTTCAGTATGTACACCCCAGGTGCCCAACCTGTGGCCCGGGTTTGGGCATTGTTCGGTGGCCACCCTTGGTTCTCCACTTTAGGCCCCCAAAACCTAACTGTTAATGCATAGGAACCCACCTGTTCGACAATCCTCCACCGACGAGTCCTCGTCTGGGATCTTCTTAGAGAAGATATATCACCATGAGTAGTGGTCACATGCTGGCCCGACTTCCCTTATCAACTGCGGCGCTCCTACATCAGTAAAATTGTCACTTGATTGCTCCACCTCCTGCTGGCATCTGTCCGTGGGGGGTGGAGGCTGGATCAGTGTAATGGGCAGCCATTAATTGATGCCAAAGGCCGCACTTGTGGCCCTCCATATCAACTCAGTTGCCCACCACTGGAGTAGACTATATAAATTAAGTCAATATAAAATTCTCTTTTTCTGAAATTACACCCCAAACTTCATTGTATATAGCCGCAAGTGTCTGAAAGATGTTGGCGGTGCCAAGGACACATAAGACCATATTTTTTGGTCATGTAAGGAAATAGTTAAATTTTGGGAAACTGTTAATCATTTACAGACAGAAGTACTGGATTTACCAATTTCAATGGACATACTTACTCATCTTTTGTGTAGTCAATCCCAACATGTGCCCGTGTCGTCCCGTAAATTGAAGTCACAAATACTGACAGCAGCAAAGTGTTTGATTGCCTTGCATTGAAAAGATCTTCAACCTCCTACATTTTTAAAACTTATGAAGAGAATATGGGATGCGCGATTAATGGAATATCTTACAGCACAATTTCATGATATTAAAGACAAGTTCGAGGTGACATGGGCAAGATGTCATTCATTTATCCCTGTAACCCATGTTTTCGTTCACGAACGTACAATTTTTTTATGTCGTTGTAATGTATTTGTGTATTATATATGGTGTATGTTGTTATGAATCAAAACAAAATAAACAGTCAAAAAAAAATTGTGTTTTGTTTCTAGTAACTTCTTGTTATCCCTTTATCCCTCCCCCTTGTTGGTCCTCTTGTTTGTCTGGCTGCTGCCAATCCCTTATTCAGACTTCCTTATGATGTTGAAAAGTTATATAAATCCAGGAGACAAATGTTGTAAATAGTTGAATGACCAAAAGGTGGCTCTATTCACATTGAGAAAAAGCTGCGTCTTCTGTAGTTCCATTCAGATGTTTGGGAAGCCTGGTGTAGTTATCGGATGCCTTCTAAGCATTGTTGGAATGTCTTTAAACATATATAAAAACAGTGACCTATGACTTAGAGTTCAGTATAGAAACATTGTGAAAAATAATGAGATATAGTTTGGAAGGCATTTCCGCACAGGATTTGCAGAAATAGCAATGCTAGGTTGCAGATATCTTTTGATAAAAGTTACCTTCCCCTATGTTGTAAAATTTATATATTACTGTCAATAAATATAGAATGATGGCCAACTGTACAAACATTCGATTTACTTTTTATTTAAAAAAAAAAATTGACAACTATTAATAGAGAAAAAAGTGTGTGAAAACCAAAGTTTTCAGTAGTTAGAATGTTAATATTACAGTATCTCCCAAAAGTAAGCCCTGATATTGTGGTAAATAGTTTAACATATTATTTAATGGGACAACACTGAAAATATCACACTTTAATACAATGAAGTCAGTGTCCGTGTAAATTTACTGTCTCAAAATATTTAAACAAACGGTCATTACTGTCTAAAATTCTAGCAACAAAAGTGAGTACATCGCAAATGAAAAATCTCAAAATTATGTCAATAATTTGTGTGGCACTGCTATAACTTTCTTTGACAGGTTGCCTCTTCCACTCCTTAAAGACATCACAGAGCTAAGGGATGTTAGATACCTAATTGTGTTGCCCCATGAAAATATATTATAAACCATTTATTACAGTGTGAGAAAAGTGTAAGAAACGTTTTACTAAGAAACTATAAGAACAAAAGCCAAGATTTGAATCCGTTTGACAAAATCCAAGATCTTAAAATGGCTGTGTACCGACACTTCCCATCCAACCTGATGGAGCTTGGGAGGTGCTGCAAAGAGGAATGGACCAAACTGGCCATGGGTAGGTGTGCCAAGCTTGTGGCATCATATTCAAAAAGGCTGTAATTGCTGCCAAAAGTGCATCGACAAAGTAATGAGCAAAGGCTGTGAGCTCTGCTGGCATAGGCAATACAGATGGGCAGTACAGATGGGAAAGCCGGAGACCGGCCGGCATCTCACATCTGACAGCTCCTCCAGCTCCCCGGCTAATCTCCGTGTCGGGAGAGCGGGCGGGAAGCCAAGGTGCGACCACCGGCGGCTGAGTGGCCGCGGGGGTCACACATTCGGATGCAGGCACTTTTTGCCCCCAATTTTGGGGATGAAAAAGTGCATCTTATGGTCCGAAAAATACAGTACCCATTTACTTCTGTAAAACAAGAGCTTCTTTACAGTAATAGAACATCTGCGAGAGGCAGTGTTGTAATTGGTTTATCTTTTAGGATGCATTCAGGTAACAGTAGATGGCTCCAATTCATATAAGAAATGTATAATCAAAGGTTTACTGGTAGGAATGAGAAGGCCCATGGAAGTTTCGTAGAATGCTCAGCTGCGTGTACATGCATACAGGTAGGCTGAAAATATCAGCTGCTGTTACGTCCTTGAATATCCATATGTGAATAATAAATGAGTATTGAATAAATATATGTGAGTATGTGAATAATAAATAAATAATAAATGAGATAAGTGAGGGACAAACGAAACAGAAGTGCACAGTAGCATGATTTTATTAAACACTAAACTCCGCAAACTGCTGACAGGTGGATAACACAACGGCAGATGAACCGTCCCCTAACCACACAACAAACTACACAGCTGCCCAGAGAAGACACACAAAGGTTACTCTTACTGAACGAAGTAGAGTGACAGCAGGAGAGGAGTGTGTACACATACAGCACTACAATGTTTCACAAGGAGTAAGCATTACATATGAAGACTAATGAATAGTACTAAAGGGAGTGTAATAAGCAGCAGCAGAACCGCACTATGTACACACACACTTAACGCCTCTGTCCCGCACATAGAATATGGGAGTTGCAAGTGTAGCCACAAGTGTGTGCTTTTGCAAAGGGTAAAACCGTTCTAAGTGCAGATAAAGGAGTGGAGAGAACGAGAACTGCATAAGGATGATCGAGTTTAAGGAACTGGTACCACACGCATAGTGTTAGTAAAACCAGAACCTGGCTGCCAGCCAGTTAGTACGATGACACAATCACCAGTCTTGAAGAAACCACGAGCTTTACCTAGTGAAAAAAAAAAAAAAAAAAAAAAGAAGATCTTTACTTGTTACACATAAATAACTGCAGCTAAACTGCGCCTAATTCTGAGAGGCAAAACAGGAAGACTTCACTGTTAGGAAGCATTCACATTTGATCTTTTCAAGCTGTGGTGCAGCCTGGAAAACTTACACCCCCACCCCCCTATGTTTAAAACATGCTTATTCTGTCACTATTAGGCAAGCACCTAAAAAGCACACAGAAGACGCCTCATGTTGTGTCTCCTCAGTCTCCCCAGCTTAATCGCTTTTTTTTTTATCCAGGTACTGGAAATGAGCTATGTGAATAACCCCTTACTCCAATGTTAGAATAATAATAACAACAAAAAAGGAAACATTATTGCATATACAATAGCTTCCTAAGCTTTCTGGAATTTGATATGAAAAATATTACCTCTATCTGCAGCCACTATTTTTTCTCTTTTAAAAATACAATGCAGTATAGCCTGTTATGGCAAATATGCTCTGTGTTCTTTTATGGTAATTTGGTTTTTCTGTGATTAGATCGCATGTGTGCATGCCCTTCAATAATAAAAAAAAATTGTAAAATAATCCTTAAGCTACTTTGCAGACACTGAATGCTACCTCAGTAGAACAGTCACCATGTTTTCAGCTATTAGTTGGGATTATAACTATGCTTTGTTTTTTCCAAAACATTGAACATAAAATTGAATTTTAAAATAAGAGGTGCTTGTAAATTGCTAGAAGCAGAGCATGATGACTTTATAATCTGTATCTTCTCTTTAAGAATTAATTTCTTGGTAGTTGTACAAATAAATTGGTGCCTGCATTAGGTTTTTGGGTTTTTTATTATTAAACTTGTGTAGTATTATGGAGGCAAAGGAGCATTTTAAAAATCCACTATATGGGAGGTTAAAATCACATATTATGTTGGCAAGAATGTAGTGCGTTTTTTTTATTAAGACTAAGACTGCATATTGTTATTTATGAACCAATGTATCTGTAACTCCCTCTTACCAATCTCCATGGCAAAATTAACTCTGCGGTCCACATCCTCTGCCCAGGCCTGATGTACTGGCTCTTTGTAAAGTACAGGGAATATGCCACGGTAGAGATGTGCTTGACGGGCTGTCTGCCCATTACGAGTCACAGCTATGATTGGTGCGCGTGGCCTATACCTGGATACCAGGTGTGCAGATCTGTAAAGAACCAGGGTAAACACATGAGGAATAGAATAGTTAATCCTGAAAACATAGGTTTAAAAAAAAAAAAAAAAACACAACTTTACTGAGGGCCCATTTTGACACAACACAATATATGATGATTTAAACCGATTTAAAGCACTTTTCCAACAGATTGCACCAGAATATTAAGAACGGAGTTCTGTGCTAAAACAGCCATACACTGAAGTGCATGTTTGTGCCATTTAATGTGGTAAATTAAGTACAATTATTTACTTGCATTGTTCTTGAGCAGTCTCTGTCTTGGCCTCCAGTCTTCATAATGGGAGCTCACACGCAAGTTGTACAGATCTCATAGAAGTTTTAAGATAGCCATACACAGGTTGATTTTTCATTAGATTTTTGACCGATCGATCACTGCGAGCGTTCACGTGTTCGATCAGGTTTTGCTCACCCTCCCGATCGACACGAAAAAATCGGAATCGACTAAAAATCGGATCGGACAATGAACCGACATGTTGGTTTTTTTGGTCAATCGTTTGGCAATCGGAGTACATTGATGGACACACAGCCCTATGCAGCAGCCTTTCCAATCGATAGATTTTGTGGAATCGGCCAGTTTTGAGATCGGCTCATGTCCAAATCAACCACAAATCGGATTCCCAAGGTGGTGTTGCATTGATTCCCGATCCTATCAAACGCCGATTCCTGATCGCCTGGAAAGATAGGATCGGCAATTGATCGCTGGCAAATCGACCTGTGTATGGCTACCTTTAAGCATTTTTCCAATTGTAAAATGAACACGTTACAAAAAAAGTTATGTCATTTTACAAAACAATGACAATGTGATATAAAAATGAAGGGGCAGAACCAACTAAGACTGCTGTGGCAGCTAGGCCAAGCTACATTCAGAGTAATACATCCCTTTTCCCACACCTAACACATCACATGAGGTCATATAATTTCAAAATTATGAATAGAAACCTGTACAAAGAGAACCCATTGTCGTTTTCATTTTCTGTGCATCTTTAGTATAAAACCAGAAGGAAAATCCAAGGGTTGCATAGCACTGAAGCCAGCAAGCATTTTTATACATCTTTAGCCATTATCAAGGGTTTTATATTTTTACCATAGGGTCTGGCAGGACAGACATTAGGAATGGTTTCATTTGGCAGTACCAGGTTTTAAACACATTCAGTAGAAACATATATTTTGTACTGGCAGCTACATGTGAGCACAGATATGCTATTGTTGATTATTAGTCAAACATTCTTCTTAGTTTCATTTTGTTCTTGGGATGCATCTTTTCTTGACTACTCACTGGACAGTAGTCATCATATCTTTTGAGTTGAAAAGCATGATGAAGGAAAATTTGTTGGCTCTTCCAAGGTTTACAATATGTCAATATTTAAACTGCTGCAGTTGTCATTTTACTTTATTTTTTCCTTCACTCTTTACAATGGTCCTTTTTTCTGCATTGTAAAATGGTTATGACAGTTACCTTAAACTTTGTAGGGTTGCATACATTTAGAAATATTCAATATATTGCATTCAAAAAGATCATGGACAGAATATACAGAAAGAAAAGTCATTTTCTATCTGACCCTGTAATAGAAAGCTGTGGGTATTAGCTATAAATACCTGCAAATAAAGGTCACAGAGTGAAGGATCCAGTAGAGAAAAGGTCATCTGAAATAGGAGCAGCAACTTCAGCTGTCTACAGTACTGAAAACGCAAACCAATCATGACCTGCTTCTTTCGGTAATCTCTTCTTAGCCAAAAGGCTGTTCTCAGGAATCAGCGATCTTATTAAGTCAATAATTGGCCTAGTAACACATTTACCTCCCAGACTTCTGATCCAATAGGCAAAGTATACAAAGCTTTGTCACAGAGCTCATTACCGCCCTACCTGCCAGATTTGGTAAGCACGATGATGGCTCCACTGCAACATTTGAAAGATGCCTCAACTGCTCCAACAGCAGTTGCTTCTGTTGGGTCACTGGTTAGCGGGGACACACGTCGAAGCTCCTCAAACAGTTGCCGATGGTAAATGGCTGCTTCTGCCTCACGAGCGATCTAGCAGTAATGGGATAGGACGTGCCAAAAATGCCCAGAGCGGGAAGGTTGGGGATGAATGGGGAAGGAAAACGAGATTGGGATGGGAGACATTCACATCAGTCAGGCTAAATTTTTTTTTCTTTTCATGACAGAGCCTAGCTCATCTGTAACCAACACACAACATTCACACGCGCCGCTTGCCTGAACCATGGAGTAGCAAAAGAAGTCGCAGCATGTTAGAAGCTAAAGAATAGTGGTGTAGACAGAGCCCTACCTGCCGGACTCTGTCAGAACTATCAACGCCTTTGCTAAACATTTAAAAGATGCCTCCACTGCGCCTACAGCCATTGCTTCCACTGGATGCCTGGAGCTAATCGTGAGACGGAAAAGTTCCTCGAAGAGCTGACGGTGAAAAATAGCAGCCTCTGCCTCCAGAGCAATCTGTGAGCCGAAGGAAAGGAGAAAAGGAACCAGGGCAAGGAAAAGGAGGACAAGGAAAGAGAGGGATATATAACAAAAGAAAGAAAATAAAGCAGAGTGATTCTCTGCACCGGTAACTAGAAGTCAAGTGTTAGTGTGAAAGTAAGAAGCACTAGGATTAAAGTAAAGAAACTAAAAAAAAAAAAAAAAAAAAAAAAAAAAAAGGGAGGACAGTAGCTAAAAATCATCAGGCTGTCTACTTTCTAGAAATCGCTAATGTTGTGTATTACTGTCATAGCTTGTTGACAGTAATACACAACATTAGCGATTTCTATAAATATATATATATAAAATTAATATGAGTTTTTGTATTGTGAAAATGTATAAAGGACATTTTTAGCAAAGCCTGGTGATTTTGGACACCAACAACAGCCATTTATGCACCTTGAATAAGTGAAGCTGTTTTAACTTTCCATCTATCTAAAAACCTTTCGTAAATGCCTGCTAGAATAACTTAATAAAAATGTGGTTGTGAAGCTGAACATGAGGTGTAGAGAAAGGTTTCCAAAATATTTTAATATTAAATCTATAATAAAAAATACTCAGTAGGGTGTATTAGGAATTCATGGTTGGTTACATGAAATGCAGTGCAAGACTGCTGTTACTGTATATGCCTAAAACAAGTGTATGATCAACAGTAACATAAAATACACGACTATAGCAAAGCATTATTTGGTGCAAACTATTTACCTTTAAGCATGCAGCATACATGTGTTTGATAGCCAGAGTTGCTATGTGACTAGCCATTAATGTGATTCCCTACTTTAAGAGAAGGAAACGCAAAACCACTTTGTGGTTAATACGGAGTTGATGGGATTTGCTTTCCTCAGATCTAACCAATACGTCTTTAATGGAACCAAAAGAGGAATTAGAGCTGCAGCTCTTGGGAGACAATTTTCCCCCTGTGTTAGTGATCTCATCCTTATAAAAGAGAATTACTTGCGTTACTCCCAAAATGACCAATTACTTATGTGGGTCACATGTACAGTATGCTTCATTGTTCTGCAGCTAGGACAGGCTCATTACAAACACAGAGTATTGCCTCAATTATAAAAAATTACATTATCAAAAACATCCTTAATAGCATGTAAAATATCTTTTTGTTGTTGTCCATCTCCACATTTGTCAAGACAAACTATTTTGTAGGCATGTACAGATTACATTTGTCACATACATGTGATGGAATGACACTCCAGACACCAACATGCAACACACTGCCTCTCTGCTAAGCAAGCCAGTTCAGGCAGCAGAGCATTTATGTCAGGAGAGATAAGGGAGGCAACAGTGCTGAACCATACCTTGCAAATCACTGAAGTGTACATATGGTCTATTGAGACAAACCTGCATATGCGCACAGCAAGTTTCAGGTTCATTGTGGTTAGATAACAATGTATGATGAATCTGCCTAGAATTCATTTCCTGGTTACATTTGGAGGGCAAGATGTTGCATTTTACACATTCTGGAAATGAAGGTCCTAAGCATTATAAACATTGGCCATGGCCATCATTACATATAGGTGCTTGCACATGCTAGAAGGCAAGCATTTAAAAAATATCAATGTATGTTCATCAAATCAATTCACGTAGGCAATTGAAATATCAAGACTTCTGCAAGTTAACTTGCAACGCAACCGAGTTCAGAAAATGCATTTTCTAAACCACAAAGGACCTTTTCACAATATTGTCCTGTGGAGATAGATGTCCACAATCTTGCACATAAGTGTTTTAGTGATGCAGTGCCATTAATTTTAATTTGAGAAGGTAAAATGGTGTCATTTGCACCTTCTTAATGCACTTGTGTTGCAGCAATATTAGCTAACTCACTGACATGCATTTGTTGAATTTTTTATTTTATGTTAAGCAGTGCAATGAAATAAAAAAGGACAATGACCGTGAATCAAAATAAAGTCCCCACCCAAGGCGCATGCTAGCTCCTGGGTGTTACGCACATGGCGCATTTCCTGCCTCCTGGAGGGGAGGTGCCGAACACATCCTGGGAGTCACCGGTGACGCTGGCGACGTGCTCTAAAAAAGGCACCGCCTAACCCCCCATCCCTCCGGCGTCATATCTGATATCATCGGGCGGATACGGAAGCATCAGCGTGTATACCAATGCTCAGAATTTAAGTAGTTACTCGGGGTGAGTTTTATCAGCTGAGTAAAATAAAAAAATTGCCAATATGTCCTTATTTTACCATACCACAAACTGTGAATCCCCCCAAATCATCAATGCAGATCTGACAGACATGCAAAAGAGTCACGTTGGACAAATCGGCATAAAAAATATTGTCAAAATATCAAATTCACCCCATTTGCAAATCAGTACAATCATCCCTTAAAAGTAATCCACCATAAAAAAAGTAATAATAAAACTACAAATAATTCAGTTTTTTTTCCTTTAAGGATGTGTGAAGATGATTGTACATACCAGCATTTAATACAAGTGGAAGCAAATGCGTATGCACGTTGGTGCATGACTAATATGACTGTCTCAGTCAGCATTCTCCCACAACGGTTATAAAAACATACTAACTGTTCAAAAAACAGGAGCAGTCAGGATTTATTTTCAGAGACATGAAGCATAACCTCCCGATGTCCGCCCTAAAACCCATGAAGTGTGAGCTGGCAAGTTGGCATGCCATCAGAGGCCCTTAGGGAAGTGGAAAACAAAGTTGGGACAAGGAAGGAGAAAGTGCTAAGAAGCTGAATTTTCCAGCGCTTACTACTGCGTACTCTCTATCTAAAAGCTGCGCAAAGCCTTTACTATTGCAGGCAGGAGAGCAACAGCGCATGCCACAACAACCGCATCTGAAAAACACAGCGCACTGCACACATCTGTAGGTTATATATTAAACACAAATTAACAAACACACACCACCCACAAATACACTCAATCTAAACATTTATGTACATGTCAGAAAGAAAAAAAAACATGTATGTGAGGTTTTCAGCTAACTTGGAATATTAAATATAAAATAAAAAAAATAAATTTAGGACTACAGTCGCTAAGTGTTTAAATGATCTAACTCATATGTATTAACTGTATTCTAGCAAATTATCTGAAATGCAGGTCACTAGAAGTAAATGTGATGCATCTAGAAATGAAGTTTAGCCTGTTTTCTACAAATACTTACACCGTGCTGCATCCGTACTGCCTCCAGTGGGTAGTCTCCCTTGGCGGTCTCCCCAGAAAGCATTATGCAATCTGCCCCATCCAGCACTGCATTGGCAACATCACTGCCTTCAGCACGGGTTGGGCGAGGCTTTTTGATCATACTCTCCAACATCTGTAGCAACAGAGAAGAATTTCACCAAGTTAATAAGATCCACGTTAGTTT
This sequence comes from Ptychadena robeensis, assembly GCA_036250615.1. Lineage (NCBI taxonomy): Eukaryota > Metazoa > Chordata > Amphibia > Anura > Ptychadenidae > Ptychadena > Ptychadena robeensis. Next base: position 97,535,922 of record CM070034.1, read on the forward strand.
CTTTTTTTTACTTTTAAAACAAATCTGCTATATACAAAATGCACTAATAAAGTTCGTTAATTTAGAAAGGATACCTGTGTCGCACATATCACAGGCTTTCCTGCACGGTTACAGCGTCCAATCATCATCTTCTGGGCAAGGAAGACTTTTTCTGCTGGGATCTCAATACCAAGGTCACCACGGGCCACCATGATACCATCACTGGCTTCTAGAATTTCATCAAATCTAAAAAGATATACAAGGATACAATTAACCCTCCGTTGATATATAGAACAAAAAGATTACTTGTTCATTTGTGTTTTTTTAAATGCTTATGCTCAGAGGTTAAGATACAAAATAGTTTAATCGATTCTCTCCCTTACGGCCCTCTTCAAATTGACTTTTTCAGGTTTGGTTTATTTGACCTTGCTTAGAATGAAAGTTTGGATTGGAACCAAATGACAAGACTGTGCAGCTTGGCATGCAATGTAATACAGTGTGCTAGCAAACAGGTAAGGAGATTTTTTTACTTGCTAGGTTGCAAGGTTGCACTCTAAAGCTTGCCACACACGGCTCAATGAAGTAACAGATTAGAGGAACATCAGGCAGTGTGCGCGCTCACGGCTCCCGATTCTCCTCTAATCGGTTTCTTTATCGGAGCCATCCACGGTTCCTTCAAGCAGAATCCATTGATGGAAGGAACTCGACCAAACAGGTTTCCAACATGCTGTGTGTTCAGCCAGCTGCTCTCTGTGTGTGAAGGGGGTGGCCAGCACAGACCCTGTCAGCTCTGCCAGAAGAGGAGGCTGGCTAGGTGCTACACAGCCAGAGAAGTTGTCTGCTTCTGAGGCTGTGTAGAGACCCGGTGGACCGGGAAACCGGGTGCCTATCGTACAGTAATTGATGTGCCCATGTGGTGCACATTGATTACTGTCTGAGTGATCGCCTATCGTTTGCATGGGAATCTGCCCGTGTGTGGCCAGCACAAGTTTATAGTTTTAGTTTATAAAATGTAGCTGTATTTTTAAAACAACCTGAATGCACTAACACATAATTGATGTATATAGTGACCAACTGATTGTACAAACAGGCAGCAGTACATTCTTTACCAACATATTCAACCATAAAAAATAAGTGGATGCATTACACAATTGTTGTTTTCTTTTTTGTTTCAAGACTCAAGCAAAAACAAAATGTGCCCTCTGCAATGTCCGAATTATGAAATAATGGTTTTGGAAAGGCTAACTTTTAAAGGGGTTAAAATGTTATCTTTATTCAATAATGCTCTAGAGAAATCATCAATCCACCCATCTTGCCTACCTGCGTACTCCTTCATGATTTTCAATCTTGCTGATTATTTTAATATTTTTTCCTTTCTCTCCAAGAACTTCTCTTACAGCATGCACATCAGCTGCCTTGCGAATGAAGGATGCAAATACCATGTCAACTCCCTGTTCTACACCAAATTGAAGGTCCTGAATGTCTTTCTGAGAAACAGCAGGAAGGTCTACCGCAGCCCCTGGAAGATTTACTCCCTTTTTGCTGCCCAGGGATCCACCATTTTCAACCTCAGTTACACAAAAGTTTGGACCTAGAAAAATAAAGCAATGCAAAACATTACTCAACAAAATACTATATAGAACTACAGAGGAATATTTTCATAATCTTTACTTTCAGACAATGTCAACTAACATTCTTAGGGTCCCCATCGGTTCCTGAGCAATTGACCACTTTGCGCATTCGCACCCTTCCTTCAAGTGGGTCGAACAGGGAGCCAACATGTTGGTAAATCCTTGTTTGATTGCTGTTCCTTTGGATGGAGAACAGGGACCACATCCAAAGTATTGATCAGAAATAGATTGGGCAAAGTGGTGCAAATTGATTTGCCGTCCAATCGACAAACTTTGAGCATAGTGTGGTGACTTCATCATGCTGAGCTTGAGCATTCATCGATTGAGCAAGCATCAACCTGAGTATGGGGACCCTTAAACCTCCACACTATTTGATGATTTACTTTCTCCACGGGTAGCTAGTGGCATATCAACTTGTTGACCATTATTATTATAATTTCCTGCATGGAAGGTTTGGGAACCACTGGCTTATGGAACCTTTGTTCCCCATACAAGTAGAGAAATGCAAAAGCTACTTGAAACTGGCCAAATGAAAATCAGGGCAGGAAAGAAATCTGGCAAAAATATTAGTTCTTCCACATCCCAACTTCTACATCTTTCAGTTGCATCTGTAATAGTATGGTCACAGTTTTTTCTTAAAACGAACTGTGCCCATGCCAACATGGGGAATATTTGCCCGTGCTATACGTGCCTGATTCTTTATCACTGCAGGCTCGCTGACCCGTTCCGACACCCTCATTGATAATGCCCAAGAGGTGGGGGAGCATCGCCATAGACCTCGTTGTTAATGGAGGGGGCACAGCTTTTCCCAGCACGGATGTGTAGAGGGGAGGGCGGGGAAAAACCATAGAGTACAGTGGGAGTGCGATCTCCCATACAGCGCAGTGCGCCGAACAAAATGGCCGTAACGCCAGGGAGGTTCATAGACTGATAACAATAAAATTTTTAAGCAATCAAGATAATATACTAACCAATCTCCTTAACCAGCAGGGAAATGAGACCATCATCTACATAGATCTTGCTTCCAGGCTGAACCACCTTAGTAAGGTTTTTGTAATCAACCCAAAGCACAGTTTCATCACAATTTTCCTGGAAAGAATCATCCAGGGTAATTTTCAGGGTTGCACCCTTCTTCAGCTCTACTTCAGCTGTGCCACTCTATGTATAAAAAAAACAATTGTTACCAAGGCAAGAAAATACAGTGAGGCTGCAGCAACAGTTAGGGCTTGTTTCCACTAGTGCGGCCAAGCTGATGCCTGCGGTTGTCCGCGGCCGCGCCCATAGGGAAACAATGGATGGGGACGAAATCCACGCCCTGTTCTCTGCACAACCGCGCCAATCTGCGCCCATTCATGTCAATGTGTGCGGATTGGCACGGCATGCGGTTAAAAACTCGGTATGCTGCGTTCACAACCGCATCCGTGTCCGACCGCAACCACGCATAACCGCATACATGGAAACTGCCACTTGCATTTCCAATGTATGTGGTTGCGGGCGGACGAAACCGTGCGGTTAGAACCACACCTAACCGCCCAGTTCCGCGCTAGTGGAAAAAAGCCCTAAGGGTTCTTTCACACAAAAAACATGAGTTAGACTTACCGGTAACTCCTTTTCCAATAGTCAGGTCCAGGACTGCACCCGAGAGATGGACTCCGTCTCCCATGGGAGGAAACACCAAGAACCAAAACCTTTAAAGGCCAGCTCTACACTCCACTGGTCAGTCTGTAGAGACCCCATGAATGGAACTAAGGAAAAAACACACCGTAGAATGTTAACCCAAATATCAGGCAAACAACCCCCCAAAAAAAGTAAGAACCAGATAGGGTGGGAAGGCCTGCTGTCCTGGACCTGACTATTGGAAAAGGAGTTACCGGTAAGTCTAACTCATGTTTTCCCAAAACGTCGGTCCAGGACAGCACACGAGAGGATAATCGAGTACTCACCAGCCTAGGGTGGGACCACTGCCTGAAGTACCTTCCTGCCAAATGCCTGTGAGCGTGCGGAGACTAGGTCCAGCCTGTAGTGTCTGGAGAAGGTGGACAGCGTGGACCAAGTAGCCGCTAGACAAATCTGCTCTGGCGATGCTCCTGCCTTTTCAGCCCATGAAGTGGCTGCAGCCCTAGTTGAGTGAGCGTTCAGCTTGAGCGGACAAGGAAACCCGGAAACTAAATAGGCCTCCTCGATGGCCTGGCGGAGCCACCTTGCAATCGTCGCTTTAGAGGCCTGGCAACCCTTCTTAGAGCCTCAGTGTAGAACAAATAAGGCATGCGACCTCCGCCACTCCTTGGTCGCCTCCAGATACGCGAGAACCGTGTTCCTAACGTCCAATTCGTAGAAACCCCTCTCCCCGTCATTAGCAGGATCTGGGCAGAAGGAAGGCAATACTAGATCCTGTGACCGGTTAAATTTGTTAGCTACTTTCGGCAAGAAGTTGGGGTCCGTCCGAAGAGAAATCCGGTCTGGAAAAATCTGAAAGAAAAGGTTCCCAGGTGGAGAGTGCTTGAAGCTCGCTTATTCTCCTAGCCGTTGTAATCGCAACTAAAAAAGGCTGTCTTCCACGTGAGCCATTTAATGTCTGTTGTCCCTTGGAAAGGTGGCTTAGTTAGTGCTTGGAGAACCACCGAAAGATCCCATTGAGGGAAGGGCAGAGACCGCACCGGACGTGCTCTGGCCACACCTTTCAAGAACCTGCGAATGAGAAGTTCAGATGCCAGTGGACGATCCAGGTAAACACTAAGAGCCAAGATTTGGACCTTCAGGGTGGCCACCGCCAAACCCATGTCCGAGCCGGCCTGAAGGAAATCCAGGACCTGAGGCAAATTCTGGGAGGAATCCCTCGTCTCACAGAATGTGCAGAAGGTTTTCCACACCTTACTGTAGATTGCCCTTGTGACCGGCTTTCTACTAGATACAATAGTTCTTATGACCTCCTGCGAAAGCCCTTTGCTGGCTAATAAGTTTTCTTCAGAAACCATGCCACCAGCTTCCAAGATGGATGCGCCGGGCAGCTTACCGGTCCCTGAGAGAGTAGATCTGGTCTGTCGGGCAGGAAGAACGGATGGTTTGTTGCCCATAGAAGAACCTGTGAGAACCAGGCTCTCTTCGGCCAATATGGTGCTACCAGAATTAGGGACGTGTTTTCTCGGTTGAACTTCTGAAGTACCTGTTCCTATTGCCTATTCCTGCTTGTGAATGGTGAAGAACCTGTCCACCTTTGCGTTGCATGCTGCTGCAAACAGATCCACTTCCGGTTTGCCCCACTTGTTCACCAACATCTGGAAAACTTCTGCATGGAGACTCCAGTCAGCCTCCCTCAATTGGTGATGGCTTAGAAAATCTGCCTTGATGTTGAGTTCTCCTTTTAGATGGACTGCAGCCAGAGAGTTGATATGTGCTTCCGCCCATCTGCAGATTGTTGCGGTCAAATCCTGAAGTGGCTTGCATCTCGTTCCGCCCTGCTTGTTGAGGTAGGCCACCGTGGTGGCATTGTCTGATAGAACCAGAACATGCTGTGACCGTAGTTGTGAACTGAAATGGAGCAGTGCACGCCATACCGCTAACAGCTCTCTGAAGTTTGACGACCTCCTGGATTCCACACTTGACCAAGTGCCCTGGGTAAGATCTCCTAGATGGGCTCCCCAACCCCACGAGCTTGCATCTGTGATGAGTCTGACCTGTGGAGCACAAACCCAGGAGAGCCCCTGTTCCAGATGAAGAGGACTTCTCCACCACCATAGCGATCTTTTGACAGAGGTGGGAACCTGAATCAGTCGGTCTAAAGTCCTGGTCTCCCGATTCCAGGCTGCCAGAATATGAGCCTGAATGCCCCGTAGATGCGCCTTGGCCCAAGGAACTGCGGGAATGGCGGCGGACATAAGTCCGACTACTGCCATAGCCTGACGAATGGAGACGGGACTCTTTGTTTGCAAATCCTTTGTAGCCGATATCAACCTGTGCATTTTGTCTTGTGTCAGCAGGATACTCTGGGCCCTTGAGTCCACCGTGTACCCCAGAAACAAAATCCTTTGTGTAGGCACCAGTTGTGACTTGGCCAAATTGAGGAGCCATCCTAGGTGTTGTAGATGATTCATAGCTCTCCCTAGAGTGACCTGCAATAGGGCCTGCGATGGAGCGAAAAAAAAGGAGATCGTCCAGGTAAGGTATAACTGATGTGCCCTGACTTCTGAGGGGCGCCAAGGATTCTGCCATGACTTTTGTAAAGATTCTCAGGCGGAGCTTAATCCAAAAGGAAGGGCTAAGAACTGGAAATGCAAACCTGTCCTTGCCAGGATACCGCCAACCGTAGGTATTGCTGATGTTCCCTGCAAATAGGAACGTGTAGGTAAGCATCCTTTAGATCTAAAGTCGCCATGAAGCACCCTGGAGTGAGTAAACGTCTGGCAGAATAGATCGTTTCCATCCGGAAATGTTTGTAGGTTACCAGGTTGTTTAGTAGACTCAGATTGAAAATCCACCTGAACTTCCCCATAGGCTTTTTGACTGTGAAGACATGGGAGTAAAATCCCTTTCCCTGCTCTACCAGAGGGACTGGGCCCAGAACTCCCTGGTCTACAAAGTCCCATAGAAGGGACATAAGAGCTGAACGTTTCACCTGGTCTCTGGGGGGAGTGGTGAGAAGAAAGCGCTGCGGGGGAAGATGGGTGAGCTCTATCCTGTAGCCGTATTCCACCAGACGCAAGATGTAAGGACTGGGACTTATGGCTGCCCATGCGGGAAGGAAGCGCCCCAGCCTGCCCCCTACCCCGGTTGGAACGTCACTTGGAGGTGGAAGATGTTCCTGGAGCATTAAACAGGACACTTCCCCTACCTCTACCCCTGGTCGGATGCCAAGGTCTTTTGTTCACCGGCTCTTTCCCTTTGTACTGCTGTGGTGGAAAGGAACGAAAGGGCCGCTTCATTGGGGGGGCTTTCTTTTTCTTCTCTGGAAAAGACTTCTTCTTATCTGCTGTACGGTGTAGGATCCTATCCAACTCCTCTCCAAACAACAGGTCCCCTGAGAAAGGGAGGCTACAAAGCCGAGACTTAGAGCCTGTATCCCCCGACCAAGCTTTTAACCATAGGGCTCGCCTAGAACAGTTGATAAGAGCCCCAGTACGCGCTGTGAAGCGTACAGACTCCATCGAGGCATCTGCTAGGTAACTCGCTGCTCTCAGAATCATGGGCAAAGAGTCCAGAAGTTGTTTTCTCAGGGTGCCAGCTGCCATGTGAGATTGAATCTGCGACAGCCAGAACTCAAGATTTTTTGCCACACACGTGGAAGCCAGGGCAGGCTTCAACCCAAATGAATTAGCATCCCAGGCCCTCTTTAGTAAGACTTCTGAGCGCTTATCCATTGAGTCCTTTAGCACTCCCATGTCCTCGAAGGACAGATCCGTGGACCGCGATACCTGTGAGAATGCGGCATCCACTTTGGGATGTTTATTCCAAGTGCCGAGTCCTCATCAAAAGGAAATCTGCACTTCAGGCTACCGGAAAAGAAAGCCTTTTCTGGCACCTTCCACTCGGCCAAGATCATATCCTTCAGAAGGTCATGCACTGGGAACACCTTTCCCTTGTGACCCCCCAACCTGTGGTACATTTAATCATGTAAACTGGAGGCCACCTTCTGTTCCTCAATACCCAAGGTAGTATGAATATCAGAAAGGAGTTCTCCCACTTCCTCCAGGGATAAGCCATACCGGGGCGAGGACTGTGCTCCTGATGGACCTTCCCCTGCCTCATCTGCTGAAATATCCGCGAAGGAATCCCTAGCCTCCTCCTCGCTCTCCTGGACCGAAGCAGGAGGAAGACTAGCTCTACCCGCTGACCGCCTCTCAGATTGTCCGCTGGGACGCAACTCCTCTAAGACACTGCTAAAAGCTAGAATGGTAGATGCAAGTTCCTCTTTCACAGATGATAAAAGCTCTAACCCGGCTGAAGTAGCTGGGACTGCTCCCTCCTCCTGTATAAGCCGCTCTATACACTTTTTGCAGAGGGGTTTAGAAGGTAGACACATCCTGACAGTACAGCCTGCACATTTCTTTTTTGCAGGTTGGCCTGATTTGTCAGAGGTTTTAGCCTGCTTGGTCTGTGGAAACATAAGGAGAGAGGAGACACGGTCACCCTCTGACTTCATATGCTCCAACAATAGTACAAAAAACCAGTCTCCCTAAGAGACACAGTACACACAGACCCCCACCGGAAGGAGGCTCCCTGAGAGAAGGAGAGAGGAAGAGCCCATTATTCCTATCCAGGAATACACTCTAATCCGCCCCCCCCTGGGGACATTAGTCAGAAAAACATGACTTACACCTCCCAAACCCAGAGAGACACGCAGGAGGAAGAGCTCCCCGTCTCTTACCTGAATTGAGCTGCCACCCGCATCCGCGCCCGCTCCTGCAGATGCTTCCGACTCCATGCTGCTCTGTATCTGCGCCGTCAGCATCACCACACTTATGCGCCCGTCCGCGCCAGGAGCACTTCCGGTTCAACCTGGTTCACTACTGGGAACCGGAAGCGAGGTGGCAGCGCGAGCCTGTCCCTTCTCCCCGCGTCAGAGCCCTGCGCCTGCAGACCACGTGACACCCTCTGCACTTCAGCCGCACCAGGAACGCGCGCGAACCTGGAGGAAGCCCTCTCTCCGCCGGCCAGAGAGAGAAAGCGCCTGGAAAACACCACCGCCAGACCTCCTCAGCAGCCGCCGATGCAGAGTCTAGGAATCTCGCCGACCATAGAACCAGAGAAGGGACGCCGGTACGCCTATTCCAAAAGGTACCCAAGGTGGACCGGGACCCGCAAAACCCTAACTAATTCCCAGTTGGGACAGACAGCGTCCAAGAGCAGGACACCGCCTGAGGTTCCTGGCGTTCCTTACCCGTGGAGGAAACACCAAAGACTGACCAGTGGAGTGGAGAGCTGGCCTTTAAAGGTTTTGGTTCTTGGTGTTTCCTTCCATGGGAGGCGGAGTCCATCTCTCGGGTGCTGTCCTGGACCGACGTTTTGGGAAAATGTAATACAATGAAGAAACACCTAGGATACAGTTAATGGCAGCACAAAAGCACAAAAAATGCAAAACCAAGATGTACAGGAAATTAATGTACAAACTTATGTTCATTCTTTTAAGGAAAACTTCATTTTACAGTGCAAAATAGCACCAGTTATCAAAGACATTTCAGTACTTACACCTTTGATGAGACCTGTGCGGATTTCTGGTCCCTTGGTGTCCAATGCAACAGCCACAGGTCTGTAGAGGATAGGGTTAGAAGCAAAGCTTTCTGTGGCTTCACGGACATTTTTGATGGTGTCAGCATGATACTAGAACAAAACAATGTAAAATTAATATAAATATGTATACAATGATTGTAAATCAATAAATAAGATCCCTGTGATGTGCCCTTGCTTAAGGCTGCCATACACACCCCAACGGGTGCAGACAGACCAGTCCCGATATGCACTGGGATGCAAACGTGATGACGTCATCACGTTTGCACCCTGGTGCATTATGGGGCCCCTTCAGTCAGCAGGCACCCTTTGTGTGCCGGCCATTAGCTTCAATGAAGACGCCGGCTTCCATTGGCCAGAGATTATCGGACATGTCCGTTCTCTGGCTGGCCAAGCTGTGGGGCGACAGCGATCTGTCGCCCCATGTGGGCACATACCGATAAGCGGCCGATTTTTCCGCTGATCGACGGCGCGAGTGCGCACGCCCGGTCAGGTAAAAAATCGGCCGCTTATCGGCATGTGTACGGCAGGCATTAGAACGCATAACAAGTAAGCTTTTTTTGGTTCCCTGAGGCAACTCATCAGTAAAGAAAGCAAGGTTGATGAGTACGAGAATGCATGCCTTCAGATATAAATGAAATACGACACTATGAGGCTGCCAGCTGCAAAGCACAGGGTACGCCCAGTCATTACACGTGCCAAGTCTACAGATTAAGTCATGACATGTGCAAGAATAAAATAATTTTTTTTTTTTTTGTGCCACTAAAAGTTACTGCAATCAATATGCCTTTTTACAGAATAAGATCACCCATGATATGTTCCACAGTTAATATATCAATTACAAGTAATTTACACAGAGCATACCATATTTTCACACTATAGGACGGCCCCCCAAAACGGGGAAGGGACAAAATCTGTGCATCTTATATTGAATACAAGACCACCCGCTGCCTTCTCATATACAGAAACCTGCAGACAGATTACCCACTTGCAAAGCCTCTGAACAGGTAAAAATCTGATGGCTTCTCCTCGTCTATTAACTCCTGCTCTGCCCGTTGGAGCATCAAGTGCCAACCAGCAGAGCTGTAGTTCCTAGTATTTTGACCGCAACAGGTAAAATAGGGTGCGTCCTATAAAGCAGACAGTCTTATGGACAGCCAAATACAGTAGCTTACAAATCAAATGTTATAGCAAATGTTATGTGGTGTTGATATTCCAATCGATCATAGATTTTTGGCAGATTAAAAATTTATAGAAATGTAATTCAACAATAAATTCTACTTGTATAAACATGATTTCTTCACTACATTGGAAATGACAATCAGGCAGGGAATATAAGATGTGGCACCTAAATGTAAAAAAAAAAAAAAAAAAAAAAAATCAAGACCAGCAGAGTTTTCTAAGAAACTCTCTACAAAAATTGTGGATTAGATTAGACAAGAGCAAAGGGCAGGAGAGTGACAAGTAAGGTAGGTATTTCATAAATACCCCATAAACAACCATAGCAAAAGGAAAGGGCGCCCTAACCATACCACTGGATAGAATACAATTTTTTATGCAAAAAGCTTCATGAAGCAGATGATTTCAGCAGTGACCTTTTACTTCACACAGCCTGATGGAATACATGGGATATAACCCTCACCTCGTGGGTCCCATGAGAAAAATTCATACGAGCAACGTTCATCCCAGATTTTATCATCTCTTTAAGTGTTTCAACTGAGCGAGATGCGGGTCCTAGTAAATAAAATAAAAAAATTTAAGTTACAAAAGTTTGATCTGCCTTCATATCCTTCAGGGTATGTGTGTGTAAAACCAATTTTACATTTTGCACAATAATTCATATTTTACTTCCAGAAACATCACTAAGCTTACATTCTATTAGACTTCAACAGCAGTATGGTGGATCCAAGGCAGCATGTTATGTAGTGAGCATCCCTTATAATCAGAAGCAATGCCACTTTCTATACTTCTATCTCACAGGTTCACTGTAAGGTTATCTTGCCTTTAGGTAGTCATGGCATTCTTGACACTAGGAAGGACTACAGCATGAGGATGGATGAGAAATGTACACAAAGTACCAGTTTTGTGCTAAACAAAGGGATGACAAGCAAAATGATAACATCCTGATGTATTCTACGCCTTGAGAAACAGGTTGTAGTGCAGGTCAGTTGCTGCGAGGGATCAATAAATACCAAATGTAGTTTAGAATACAGAAGCTGGATTTTTATTTATAGTTCCAAGCAAGATTTTGTACGGGGCATTTATTGTGAATCCAAGTACTGTGACCTCCTACACCCACCAGGTCACAAGCTGGTGCCAGTTCAGTGTAATTTAACACGTTTGATATAATTCCAACCTACCAACCGAGAAAAGCAAAATGCTAATCTAAATGTTGACCTGCCTACCTGAGGCGAAAGATGTCAGCATTGTTAGAGCTCCTAAACAAGGCAAACAGGCTTAATGTAGTCTAACCTATTCTACAATATTTTAAAAGTGTATGTTATACAGAATGCTTCCCTTGCATAGAAAAACATACATACCAATAGTGCAAATAATTCCTGTGTTGCGTGCCACTATGGGCTCAGAGTCTATGTCCAAACGGCACATGTGTTCCAAGAAGGTGTCCGCCATTGCAGCATGCAGCTGCTGCGTCTGGATGAAGGCGCTACCGGCATCAGATACTGGAGATTTCGGCATTGTGACCTACAAGAAAAGTAACAAATATAAACCTCAGTATAAAACTTTTTTTTACCCAAATGCATTATGCCCTCTAACCTTGTACTATCTTACATTTACATGTGTATACACTTTATAGATTTAAATATGCATATATAGATTTCATAGATCATCTGTCAAATTGTTTTTTCACATCTGTCAAATTATCAGATCAAATGTTATGTGGAAACTTGGGAAGAAAAGATTCTCATCAATCATAATACAATTTAACTGCAGGAACCATTACAAAACAATTAACTTCGGACAAGCTGTTAGTGTTCTCTTAGGCTCCATTCCAGATACTTTCCTTTTACTTTTTATCTTGGAGATGGCACAGTACAATACGTTAGACAAATCTACTCTACAGGGACCTCGCAATCAATGCAAAATGTCATACTTTTGTAGAGCAGATGAAACTTATCAGTCTTTGGGGCTTTTTTTGCTCCCTCCCTGTGTGGTTCCTAATTGGGCAGCAGAATTCAGAACCTTTCTATTGCATTCAGAGCTTAAGGAAGAGTTCTGGACTGCATTCTGCGCTACAAATAATTAGACATCCTCTCATTTCTTTTGTGAAGCTAAATACAAATTTCAGTCTTCAGGTATATAAAGATGGAAAACAAACATTTTCTAAGAAATCTACCTGTAGTTTCACCATTAATTTTAACCAAGAGAGCAGAATAAACAGCCATGAGCCATGCCTCAAAATCTATCAAACCAGGAATACATTACCATTCAAAAATGTAGTGTTGACCAGATAGAAGAGTGTGTCTATCCATAACCTTATAATGCAACAGTACCAGCTTGTGTAGATACCACATTATAGTCACAGAGGACGCTTTTGCCTTAAGAAAGGATTCCTTCATTTCCCCAACTTTATGTAGCCACAAATACATCATGCCACAACACCAATAAAACTATACTACAAGTATACAGTGTTCTTTTCACAGGGAAATAAGAAAAAAAAAACTCTGCTCCTAACCAAGAATTGGAACTAAAACTACCACCCACACTCGAACTGTTACATATGACTACAGAATGGTCACAGCAGTTATAAAACTCATTCTTCCACTGCCTAGCATTAGTCACTTCCTCAGCATAAATCACTGTAAAAAAAAAAATCCCATCTACCACAAAATGATTACCTGTACCAAGAAATGACAGCGAAAATTTCCAATTTACAACAAAAGGTCCTCATATTACAAATAATGGTCACTTTATTTCTGAATATTTAAAACTTATCTGGAATAGAGCTACAAACCATTATATAATATATTAAGCCTTATGATTAATTTTCTTGAGCATTAACAGAAAAAACTTTATTTAAGGGATATAGAATATAAAAGACATGCAGAAGCTTTGAAATGGATACAGGGCATATCTGCATACGGTAGTATGAAAAATCTTATAGGATCTACAAATGTGAATAGCATAGTAGGATGTAGCTTACGTAACGCGTGGTGCTCTCTCCTTCAACAATGGTAAAGGACTGATCTAAAAAACCCTGCTAGCATCTCATGAGCTGCTGCATCACTCCTCCTCTTGTAGGACATGCCACCATGCCGCTCCTCCCTGAGTCTGTAAGCCCAGACTCTACGTGCAACTGCACACGAGACTATCCGATATACAGAATTACACAGTTCTGCTTTATTCATCCCATACATATCAAGGTGGCCCTCACACAAACCACTATTAGTTCTCATACTAACTGAGGCTTCCTAGTATGTAACTTTACTACAAACATCTCCAATGTAACAGTTATACACAGCTCATATTTATTTCGGAATAGTTTTACATATTCAGAAGGTTTTTCCCTGGACAATGATGGAGAAAAATTCTGCCTTGTGTTCTCACACACACAGGGAACTGCTTCAGTGTCTAGATTATAACTTTTATGGAACAGCATAACCTGCAAATAAATTACAAGATGGGTATACAACAATATACCATAAAGTCGAATCCATAAAGGTTTATAGTTTGTATAGGTTTTCTGCCTGCAATATAAAGTATGGAGGAGCCATTTGTGATATGTTGTTGGAACAATCACAAGTGTTTCTTTTGTGTTATTATGTACTTTCGATGTTAATTGTTAACCCCCTGTTTAATATCTGGTTCAAAATAATAAAAGTCTATTGAAAACAAAAAAGTATAGAGGAGCCACAAAGACTTAAAGAGAGTGCTAGTACTTTCCTCTCGGTTTCACGAATAGCAATACTACACATGCATAGCCGGGGAGGTCCCTTCCTCAACATATCTGATACAGCAAAACTGCTCAGTAGGATATTACTCAGCCGTTTCGTTGGATTTCAGAATACGGGAAGTCTCTGACTAAGCAGTGAGGATGTAAAATGGGGGATGTAAAGGGGTCGGAAATATTAACAAATGAAGCTGGACAGACAGACAATAGCACTTAAACATGCACGCTGCCCTATAGCGCAGGTATATACTTTAGTAGTAAATTAACCATTTCAGGAGGATCATTGACAACATCATACAGCTGAGCACTTCTTCACTGTCTACATGAAATAAAAAGCATAAAATACTCTTACTACTGATAAACTGTGATGAGGTATGAAGAGATGTACTTAAGTAGGTACTTAGCCATTTATGACCACGTCCTCTTTAAATGTTAGGGGGGGGGCTTGTTCCACTATTCGGGCATGTTTCCACTTAGGCAATCACCTGCGATTCTAAACGCCGAACGGTGATTGCTAGTGCTTTTTCTGGCTAGCGATTGGGAGCGTTCTTGCAAGGCGATTGGGGCAGACAGCATAGCACCTGATTGCTCCCATAGAGAATGAATAGGGCACATTTATAAATCGTGTCACAATTCACTGAGATTTTAAACCATAGACATGAATGGGCGCGATCGGCCGCAAACTCCCACGGCCAAAAAAGCGGTTAACTGCGCTTCAGATCGCGGCCAATCACAGATGTGGAGGTGACCCCATTCAAATGACCCTAATCACCGCAATTAAAATCGCATGTGACCGCTAATAAATCGCTTAAGTGGAAACAAGCCCTTACTGTTAGGAGGTTTGTAGTAATAACAAGAAACTGACATGAATTTGTGCTAGGAGGCTTAAGTTAACTGGGCATTTTGTTTTTAATATATAAAAAGTCTGAATAAAGTTTCTGAACACTGGAAAAGTAAAGAAAACGTACACAGAAAGCCTAAACTTCCACATATTCCATTTAATACTAGAATTGCTCCTATTATAAGAAGCGTATTTATAAAGCCATTAGTCAGAAGTTTAAGTTAGGTTTTTGAATGGTTTTGGTGGTCTCTAGCAGAGAAAGCAACAGGAAACCCTATATATTTAAGATATCAAGATCTTGCAATTGGGAAACATTTTACTGACAACCAAGAGGAAATGTCCCCTTCCTATGGTCTTTTCTTCATTATTTTTTACTTTCTGGTGTTTTGTGGACAAAAATAGCAAATTAGAAACATAATAAAACATGGATATAAACCATGCTCTAGGTTAAGGTACACTTTGCCTATATTGCCATTTGACAGAAATGTGTGTGGTCCAATGTAATAATGTGCAAAGATGACAGATGGGATACTTTACTGCATCACTTGAAGCAATGTTCAGCAATGACTGTGCAGCAGGAATAACTACTGGAATCCACCCACATGCTGATAAGGACTGCAGGATACCCTCATCTAGTAGGGCTGATGAAATAGCTAACCTAGCCTGAATAAGGGCTGAGCTGCTGGGGCTGGCTTAGATCATCACTTCTCTGTCCTGCGGATGAGATTATTGACCTATGCGTTTTTTTTAATCAAATGGCTGACCGGAGTAGCAAATGCTTTAGCTCCCGACTTCCATGACCTTGGAAAGGGCACAGTGCATCACACAGTATGATGCTTAATATAGAACTGCCACGGATATCTGAGACGCCACATACCACAGACTCACTGGTAGAAACGCGTGTAGTCATAATAGTACAGGGCAAATGGTTTTTGATGAACATGTCATCAAATGGTGAATATACCACAGATCTGAATTATTTCTGCAAGTTACAACAGACTATGTACAGCCTGTTCCAGGAAGTTGGCTTACACCATCATTTTGGCCAGCTGTATGTGCCAAGAGGAAACAGACATAAAAAGAGAGATTAACAGATCTACAGCCTCATAAGACCAATGACACCTGACCCAGGAGTAAAGGAGACATGCCAAATGTACAGGAATACAATGACAGGATTTCTTACGTCATCACATTATACAGGAGTAGAATTACATACACTCTTGGTGTGGCCCTAGAACACACAATGGTCCCCATATATGAGGACACATCCCCTCGTCTCCCTGGTAACCTCTGATGCAGCACTTTATAGAAGGGGAGCCATGTTTAACCTGCCATGATGTTTCACAGGGATGTGCAGCTGGTATTTGCCATGGCATGGAGTGTGATTCCATACACACAGCTCCATTATACTGCAATGTAATAATGTCAGCCTGCGCCTACAACCACTGGAAGCCTGACTACACTCACATAATTAAGGTCAATAATACAGTCAAGGGATCACTTCAGCAACTCTCTATTCTGACCTACGAGCGCCCCGTCCTAACCATGATAAACTTCTGCAGGGAAGTAGCGGCATGTTACTCATTACCTATAGGCTGGGAGTGTCCTCTCGCTCCGTTCTCTTCTCAAGCAGTCGCCCGTCTGACAGGAGACGGCAGCTATCCAGAAGCAAGGTGATCCCTGCAAAACCGCTTCACTAGTCTCCACCTGCCGCACAGATCCCTCCGCAGCCTTGACTTTTACATGAATGGACGGCAACGCCTATGTCAGAATGCCGCTGTACCTCACAAGTCACGTAATTAGCGCTTGTGTTATATCAATGAACACAGCACAACGAATGTGCATTCATATATAATGAAGTGGATAGAGAAGAACTATTTCGCGGAAAGATCCATTTTGCAGTTCGCAGTGACTGACGCATTTTCTTTCTCATCCAATCAGCATGCGGGAGTGTGGCACATGCCGTGTGCGTGGAAGAGGAGATGAGGCGCGCATGGCTGAATTGCATCATCACGCTATCTTCAGTCACTGTCCTGGGTGGTGGTTCAGATGTATAGACAGTCACTGTCCTGGGGGGTGCATGGTCTGTCACCTATGTAGGTGGGGGTCCATAGCTGGTTGGGGGTCTTGCTGTACTAAGATCATGTCCTAAGTGGTGGTCCACTGTAGTGTCGGTCACTAGCCTGGGTGGGGGTCCACCTGTATTATACACTAGATTGTGCAACTCAGATTTAGAAATAAGGCACCTGTCTAGAGGCAGCAAAAACATAGCAAGCTTTTTACCAATATAATCTTGTCCCACCTAAATTAAACTGGCTGGTTTTGTGAACCCAGCTTTGGGGTGTTATTAATCAGAAGTTACAGGCTCAAGCTTGATTTAACGTGAAACAGTCACTCTTATGTTTCAATAAAGTACCATCTAAAGACAAAATACTTGTCAACTGTCTTTCACACTTAAATCAGATGACTGGTCCGATGATATCAGAAGCTGGTTCCACAAATGTACTACACATGGGTTTTTTGTACTACACAATATAGGAGTAAATGTACCATTGTAGAAGAGGAAATCACCAGGTTTCAGCATATAACTCTCAGCATAGAGTAACGGTTTTCATCAGCATGTTCAACCAGCTCTTTAATATATAAAGTTCATTAGTCCAGTGATGCGGTTAGTGTAGTCTGTTTTTCTGTTTTGTTGGCATTTGCTTTAGGCACAATGCACTGAAATCAATATTTTGTTATTAAGGTAACTGACAGCAAATTGATCAGATTCTTTGTAGCTGGATATAGTTGGATGCCGTCCCCATCCAAAGTAATGGAAACAGCCTACCAACATGTCAGATCACGATCTGACATGCAGGAGATTCCTGGTCGATCTCGCCATCACCAAAAGAACACCACACCCACAGGAAAGCATGGTGGTGGCAGCATCATGCTTTGGTGATGTTTTTCTTCAGCTGGAACTGGGGCCTTAGTTTAGATGAGGGAATTATGAACAGTTCCAAACCAGTCAATATTGGCACAAAACCTTCAAGCTTCTATTAGAAAGCTGAACATGAAGAGGAACTTCATCTTTCAGCATGACAAAAACCCGAAGCATACATCCAAATCAACAAAGGAATGGCTTCACCAGAAGAAGACTAAAGCTTTGGAATGGCCCAGCCAGAGCCCAGACCTGAATCCGATTGAAAATCTGTGGGGTGATCTGGAGAGGGATGTGCACAGGAGATTCCCTCGCAATCTGACAGATTTGGAGTGTTCCTGCTAAGATTAGTGGGCACATCTTGCCAAGTCAAAATTTACCATACCAAAAAATCATAAAATCAAAAGGTGCTTCAACAAAGTATTCATTTAAGGTGTAAGAAATATGCCTATTATGGAAAATAATAATCACGCCTAATTAGGATATGAAT
>CM070034.1:97554015-97589310 GCA_036250615.1 Ptychadena robeensis
TCTAATAACCAACAAAATACAATTATAATATTCTCCAAATATAACTATCATATTCAACAAGGGTGTGCACTCTTATGCAACCACATTATTTATAAATGATTTATCTTTGTCTCATTTTTGTCCAGCACAGCAACCTGACATTTTACCATACCATCTTTATATCCACTGTACCTTTTTCTACGGAAACCTGTGTACCTTGCCTTGACCATAGCTGTAGTACTATACTATATGGCAGCTGCAACGTATGGGAGACACAAGCGCAGTGCAAAATGCGTTGTTTTTGCTGGAGCTCGTTTAGAGAACACAGTAACGTTACCACCAACGCTTCTGTTACCACCAAAGACCACATGCGCCTAGTGTAAACAAGCCCTCAAAAAAGCTGTGTAGGGCCAATTGCAGCATTATAGGAGCAAGGAAATGAGGAACACAACCTAGTGCAACAAATTAAAGTACTTTAAATGATTAAAGCGGTTGTAAACTCAAAAAAAAAATCCCCCACATACATTACATGGACATATTACACACCTGTCACCAGTATACATCTGTGAAAACTTGCTACACAGAAAAAAAAAATTGAAATCAATAAATACTGTTTTGAAATCTTTCATACCAAATAAGTATTCAAGAGATTTAGGCTTTGTTTCCATTGCGTTGGGACCCCTCCGCTAAGCATACACGCTTAGCAGGGGGTCCCAACGTAACAGGTAGACTTACCTGCTCGGCGGAGGGTCTGTCTTAATTGAGCCGATCCGCCGGTGTCAGGCTGAACGTAGTCCAGTACGTTCAGCCTTTACACCGGCGGATGTGTAAACAGACCATCCGCCGGCAGGCTGAGTCTGTGGGATACGTCGGGACCCCTGCTAAGCGTATACGGAAACAAGCCCTTAAGCATTCAAATGATACATTTCATAATTTTTTTATGTACTTTTTTTTATAATAATTGTGTGTTTCAAACATTATTATAGTCCGGATGTCTATTAGACCCTTGTACGGACAGATTTTTGGAAGTTACAAGCCTACAACACAAAAAAAATTCCATTCCGTCTATGGTGCGCTTCTGGTACAGAAATCTGGACCTCAGCAGTGCGCTAGGGAGGTTAATATTGGCATCCCTGACAGCAAGTGCTGGTACTGGCAGGATCTACAAGGCTAAAACTTTGGAATATCACCTCCATGTCATCCCATTATTTGTATTTTGGAGATGATTAGAAAAAATTAAATTTATTAGAGGGATTTTCACTCACTTGCTCTAAAATGGAACATAGTTTACCAAATCGGACATGATATAAATTCTAACAAATGCAGCAAACAATTATTCACAAAAAAAATGTTTTAATAAGAGGGAAGACTAGAATGTGTGTATACCGGTTTATGTAATTATATAAAAAAGTTATTTTAAAAAAAATCATTAAAGTTACACCAATATATACAGTACTATTGATTTCCTTTAGATTTGTGCCTATCATTACATTATTATCAAACTTAGCTTTCAGTATGGACTTACAATTCTGTTAATGTTTTTTCAAGGAAAGAAGATAAGATAAAATATGATCATTATTTGTTCACATATCATTATTATGTGTTTGGCTGTGTCACAATTTCAAGTTATTTGTCTTCGGGAACAAAGGCTATAGTATAGACTGAACACAAGGCTATTGTATTAACACTTCATATGCTACTAAAACTCCCTGAAATACAGCATCCCCTTACATTAGTTATGCTATGTAAGACAGTTTACTGTATCTTAATTAATCTTCAATGTCCCTCAGCAAGTTAATGAATACTGAGGGGCTTGAGATAAATAAAAGTGGTAAAGCTAGGAACACACGGCTCGATTTAAGCATACAATCGATGTAGATGAATAACCTCGATTTTGGTACTTTATCGATTGTACCGTGTGTGCTACAGTGACATACAATCGTAGTACAATATCCATGTAGAAAACATAGATTATTGACTAAAGTCATCGATGCCATTGATGCCCTAAAAACAGTAAACTATCACTTCATCGAATACAATTGTACGATGAAAATAAACATTCCACGGAAGTAGTTCGATCATGGTACAATTCAACGATTATTTTCCAACTTGTCCGATCACTTTTCAATCGATGTAATGTTCTTCATCGAACTATTATTGTCGATTGTACCATGTGTCCGGGCCACGATTTTGGTACTATCGATGTAAATTTTCATTGATTTACATCGATTGTATGCTTAAATCGAGCCATGTGTTCCTAGCTTTAGAAGGACTTGTTATTTGGTACTAAATGTTTTTCATTTTGGTATTCTGATCAACATGTACATAGGCAAAAAAATGGACTTTATAACAGCAGGAACCATATTGGGACAAGAATTTATTGGATAAATGTCAAGGAGTGGTGAAGGGCTGACTGATGGAAGCCTGGCTAGGTGGGAGCCTAGGGGATACGTGACCTAGGTCACCAGGTGCAGCAAAGTCTCTTACCCTTCTTCTTTAGTTGGTGGCCATCTTGGGCCTACGTGTGGAATGGGACACTATTGCGGCTTACGGTGAGAGACGGGCACTTTGGTCCAGACAAGTAGTCAGCGGGCTCTACTTCACAAAGTTAAGTTTGTGATGGGGATAATCACAACGCAGCACTTCATGCAATCATTAAGAATATCCACACACTAGTTGCTGTTAAACTGGGGGCTACTTTACTAGATGGAAGGATGTTTATACACACAGCTCTTTCTCTGGTCCCAGAGAAAGGGTAAATACTTTTGGGGAAAATATGCGGTTCAAACAGTAAATGAAATGCTGTAGCCCAATTCCTCAAGATGTGTCTTAGATCCGCAAAGGACTGTGAGTTTCCCAGGGCGATGAAAGTAAGGGTATCAGTCCACTAACTACCCTAGCCCATTAGGGGAATAAAGTTACTCACATAGCAGCCGAAGGTTCCTGCATACCCCAGGCCTGTCCCATGGGGTTCTGGCAGGAAAGCTCTGCTGTAGCTGGCAGGCTGTATCCCTCTCCAGGCGAGACTACATGGCCCCTCCTATAATTTCAGGTAATATTACCCCTTGGGGATGGAGACACCTCCCTTGGGATAGGCTGGCAGACAGAAAACCATAGAAATACATTTAACCATTTCATGGCTATTTTCGTTACGCTACATAGCCTGCTTATGATTTTAACCTTCTGAGCGTTCTCCCCGAATTAACTCGGGCTGAGTTTCATGCATCATGAAACTCAGCCCGAGTTAGCCGGAGGAACGCCCGAGGTCTCGCCGTCTTCTGACGGCGGTCGGGAGCATCGGCATGTATGCCGATGCTTCCGGGTCCGCCCCCGATCGCGTCACCGGTGACTCGAAGGGGGCGGGGGTAGGCGGCGCCATAGACCTCCGTCAAACTGGAGGGGCGTCGCTTTCTGTCAGCAGAAGTCCGGCGTCTCCAGCGACGCCGGACTTTTGTTTACATCCCTCAGCTGAGCTGGCAATCACGGCGGAGCACAATGATTGCCCGTGGCACGGTTATAAAAAAACCGTGCCACGTGGCAAACGCTCAGAGGGTTAATCATAAGCTGACCAATAGACAAAATGTGAGAACACTGAGGGCCATTTCACACTATATGCGTTGCGGTGCATTTTAAAAATGCATGCGTTTTTTTACTGCACACGTTTTTACATAGACAACCAATGTTAAAAACGCAGCGTTTCCACATGCGTTTTTAAAAAATCACTGCTGTATGCATTTTTGATACATTTTGCTACATTTTTCATTCATTTGTTCGCAAACGCAGATGTAATGTCAAAAGTGCATGCGTTTTTGTATATATGCATAAACACATGCCTATAAAAAAAAAAGCATGCTTTTAAAAAACGCATATAGTGCAAAAATGGCCCTCAATGTTTTTTAATGAAGTTTATTACTTTAACATAGTAACATATTCCAAGGTTTTCTTTGTGCTTGGGAAGTTCACAAAAACCGTGCGGGGTAGAGAATGTATTGCACTATACAGCCAAGAGAAAGGTTTCCTGGAAATTTTTACCATGATTGGCTATCTGTATTTTCTTTCCTTGGACTGTGTGTTTACAATGAGTGGACAGCATTGTTAGGAGTAGAGCTAGCCATCTATACAGTACATCACCTTTGTTTTGTTTTCAGTTCATATAACTACCATTTCTCAATTGCTTTCCAGTTATGAAGATAAAGGTGTGTGCACATCCTCTATAATACAGCTGCATACATGTCAAATATTTGTATAGTTGACTGACATTTTCCAATCTGATGGATTATTGCTATTTCGATAATTTGCCTGATTTCTATCACATTTAGTTGATTTTAAACAATCCAATTAATTTACAGCTTGATCAAACTAAGAAACTGGCTACCTCTGCAATTGAACACAGATAGACTTGATGGTTTAGAAAGTCCCTCGTATTGAAAAAAAAAAAAAAAAAAGTCCCTCAGATTACATGGTTGTGGTAAAACAAAACAAGATCTATAGGAAATCTGACACAGAAATCTAAAGGTGTATGGGGACCCTAAGCCTAGAGCAGAGGTGGGCAAACACTTTGACTCGTGGGCCACATTGGCTTCTTAAATTTGATAAAGGGGCCAGACCAGGAGCCTGTAATGGGTGACCCGCCATAGGTGTGCCAATTCCATGCATCGTCGGCATCACTAATAAATGCTCATTCATTGCAATGAGCAGAGTTAGTTGCTAGAGGCTGCCTGTTGTCACCATGAGGATGCATTCACAGCATCATCACATGATTACACCACTGCACCATCCCCAAGACAACATTTGGACACCTGGACTAGAGCCTTAACCTCCCTAGCGGTTGAGACAAGCCCAGCTCGTCCGCTGTTTAGGCTCGCCTCAACCGCAGGGGAAGCCGGCATTGGGTCCATCCGATGCCTCCCTGGAAAGCTGCAGCGATTGTCTTCATCACTGCAGAATTTCCGGGGTTTCGGCACCGCCCCGATCGCGTCACGGTGACGCGGAAGGGGGCGGAGGGGCCGGCGCCATAGACCTCCATGTTAATGGAGGAGCGCTGGCTTTCCCGCTCACGCAGCTGGTGTCAATAATGACACCGGCTGTGTGAAGAGCAGCGGCGGGAGGGAGCGAGTGACAAGCAGTGTACACTGCCTCGATTGCCCGTACCGATACGGGCAGTGCACTAGGGAGGTTAACAAGACAACTCAAGAGAATATCTTATAATGCTTTCCAATGCTTTCAGTGGCTGAAGAGAAAGAAGGTATGTATTGAAATTTGCACCTACCTACATACCAAAACCCTTGTAGTACATTGCCTTCCTCTGCATATCCTTGTACCCTCAAAATAACATTTCAGTAAAAACACAGAAAAAAAAAGTACCGAAAGCTTCACTGCCTGATCCAAAAAAAAGTCACCACCAAAAAAATGTCACACACTCTAATATTTAATTGAACAGCCATAAGCTTTGTTTACTTACACACATTGACTTTGGCACAATACACATACTGTTATTGAACCTATACCTGACCAATTGCAGCAACCCCAGATTGTAGCACTGCTCCCACAGGCTTGTACAGTAGGCACTAGGCATGATGGGTGCGCCCATTTCTCTGGAACAGCAATGATAGATCTTTTCCAGATATTATGCATACAGTTGTTTCAGCATTGTCAACCATCTTAAGTGCATTCTATGAAGCAAGCCTTGAGTGACCATCACAAACGAAAGAACAAAATGTTATGGCAGGGAAGGGCTATGATTGGTATCATCTTGTATTTATATAGCTCCAACATCTTACACAGTGCTTTACAGAGTACATAGTCAAGCAGACATCAGTAATGAATTAAGGTATGGTAAAGAGTCAGAGAATTACGCTTAATAACAAAATCTGACCTGTATGTGTGTCCTCTGGACTTTCACATTCAATATTACACTTTTATACCAGCCTTACCAGCTGTTCTGGATGTACAGTTGCTAACAGAGTGTAGAGCCCAGGTGCCCAACCTGCGGCCCTGGGGCCACATGCGGCCCTTTGGGTGTTTTTTTTGCAAGCCTCCTGTGGCCCTCCACTTGCGGCCCCCCGAAACCTGTTATTGCATAGGGTATAGGAACTCACCTGTTCAAGTTGGAAGAGGAGGAGAGGCGATAAGTGACCCAGATGGTGTCTGAGAAAGTGCCTCACCTCTCCTCTTCTCCTCTAGTGTTGGCAGGGAATCAGCATCAGCCTATGTTCCCATTATTCCACCAATAAACAGAGGGTGATTGTTAAATATATATTGGGGCACATAACCTGAAAATGGGGGCATATAACCTTTGAAGCAAAGGTTATGTGCTGCAAAGATATCATCAAAGGCTTTGATGATATCTATGGGGCATATAACCTTTGACGATATACATGACTATGTATATCTTCTAGCTATGCCTGCTGTCATTATTTCATTAAAAACTGCTTATACAAGTCTGTATAATTTGAAAATGTTATGTGTGGCCCTTAAGTGATGCTGAGGGCCACACCATGCCAACTCAGGGTCGTTTCTAGCCATTTTGGTGTCCTAAGCAGATTTTCTTTGTGGTGCCCCACGTCATTTGTTGTTCTCAGCCTGGCAGCATGCAGGAGACATGTACGCAGCGCCAGCCCAGCCAACACTGTCATTGGCGCCGGGCGCTGCTCTTAAAGGGCCCGGCCAGGCAGGTGGCCTGGTAGGCGTAGGTAGCGACGTGGAGCTGAAATAAAAAATTATTATAAAAACAAATCAAAGGATGGAAAAAAAAAACTTATTTTTTTTACAGCTGTCTACTATCCCAAAATGGGGAATAACCATGTCATTGATGGGATGTATTCTAGAGACATGCAAAATGCCTTTTAGAATAAAAAGGCTTAACTGTGCTTTCACAAGTACATAAATTAGAGACTCATAAAGTTGTAACTGTATTTTTAGCCATCTTCAGCATGTCTGTAAAGCTAATTTGAAATTTAACAACTGGGTCTGGCTACACATTTTCCAATGAATAGGGGATATGTATCATAAAGCCAAACCCATATATTACAGACTGTTCCCTGAATTAATTTTCTGGTCTAGTAAAAAATCAAATGTCATGCGGTCTTTTCTGGTAACTCTTCAAAGACATCAGCTCAGCAAAACTATTATGTAGCATAGAAGCACACATGTAGCATAGATCTCCTTTACCCTCAGTTTATAGTATGTTACGGGGTAAACATTTAGCTTGTGTCTGGTGGTGGTTGTAGCTTGAGCTACAAAGGTTTATAATACCACACACCTTTTATGTTTTCATGTTTTTTATTGAACATAACATGTAAAGATTCACAGTGCAGGGTGGAAAAAGTATGTGAACCTTTGGACTTAATAACTGGTTGACCCTCCTTTGGCAGCAATAACCTCAACCAAATGTTTCTTGTAGTTGCAGATCAGACCTGTATAACCATCTGGAGTAATTTTGGACCACTTCTCTTGACAAAACTGTTTCAGTGTAGCAATATTCTTGGCATGTCTAGTGTGAATCGCTCTATTTAGGTCATTCCACAGCATTTCAATTGGGTTGAGGTCAGGACTCTGACTGGGCCCCTCCAGAAGGCGTATTTGGTTTTGTTGAAGCCATTCTTTTGTTGAATGACATGTATGCTTTGGGTCATTGTCCTGTTGCATCACCCATCCTTTGTGGATCTGCAGTTGGTGGACAGATGGTCTTATGTTTTCCTGCAAAATGTCTTGATAAACTCTGGAATTAAATTTTTTTATCAATGACAACAATCCATTCAGGCCCTGAGGCAGCAAAGCAGCCCCAAACCATGATGGTCCCTCCGCCATGTTTTACAGTGGGGATGAGGTTTTGATGTTGGTGTGCTGTGCCTTTTTTTCTCCACACATAGTCAGTTTTTTCCAAACAACTCAATTTTGGTTTCATCTGTCCAAATAATACTTTGCCAGTAGTGCTGCGGAACATCCAGGTGCTCTTTTGCAAACTTCAAACGTGCTGCAATATTTTTTTGGGACAGCAATAGCTTCCTCCGTGGTGTCCTCCCATGTACTCCATTCTTGTTTAAGGTTTTCCTTATTATAGATGTGTCAACAAAAATGTTAGCATGTGCCAGAGATTTCTGTAAGCCTTTAGCTGACACTCCAGAATTCTTCTTTACCTCGTTAAGCATTCTGTTGCAGTCATCTTTATAGGATAACCACTCCTAGGGAGCGTAGCAACAGTGCTAAACTTTCTCTATTTGTGGACACATGGACATCAAGGCTTTTAAGCTGGGCATAGACATTCCGATTCCTGCACGACCTGACCTCCGATCAGATGCCGTGCGTGCTCCCGCATTCGTTAGAGATCGGCTCGTGCAGGAATCGGATCCAGCAACTATAAGGATTGCGATAAAATCAGCCGCCATGTCGGATCGCACATTGATCCGACATGACAGGTAAATTTAATCCGATCCCATTCGTTTGGCTGGGGTGCCGGCCGATTCTCGACACTAGCGAGACACCCGCCCCTAACCCACCTTTAAGGCCCCCATACACGTTCCGATTATTCTCCTGACCGATTTTTGGTCCGATCATGTCACCCGATTTTCACCTAAAATGTTATGGTCGGTCGGTTGGCACGAAAAATCTGAATTTGAATTATCACCGATCGATCAGCCTGACACTATTTATTAACAGCAGATCGACCAAAAATTACGGACAGGTCCGAAGCGGTCCCGACCGATTTTTCAGCCGATTTTGAGAAATAGGGATCGGTCGGGTACATAATTTCACATCCGATTAATCTCCCGATCGATTAATCCCCGACCACGTTGGTCGGTCGGGCAAAATTCGTACGAAAAATCAGAACGTGAATGGGGGGCTTTAGAGATACTTTTGTCACCCTTTCCAGCTTCATACAAGTCAACAATTCTTGATCGTAGGTCTTCTGAGAGCTCTTTTCTGGGAGGCATGGTTCACATCAGACAGTGATCCTTGAAACCATTAACCCTAAGGGCCATTTCACACTATATGCGTTATGGTGCGTTTTTTACTGCATGCGTTTTTTTACTGCACGCGTTTTTACATAGACAACCAATGTTAACATTCACACTCAATGCTTTGCTTTTTTAAAAATGCAGCGTTTCCGCATGCGTTTTTAAACACTCACTGCTGTATGCTTTTTTGATTTATTTTTCCTGCGTTTTTCATTCATTTGTTCAAAAACGCTAACGCAAAACGCATATGTAATGTCAAAAACGCATGCGTTTCTTTATATATGCAGAAACGCATGTCTATAAAAAATGCATGCCTTTAAAAAACCCACATAGTGTAAAATTTGTGTTTGTGTGTTTTTTCATCACAATGACTGGACTCAAGGTTGGCTCACTCCTGGCTCCAATTAGCTCTTGGAAAAGTAATTAGGCTAGGGGTTCACATACTTTTTCCACCCTGCACTGTGAATGTTTACATGTTATGTTCAATAAAAACATATAATGTTTGTGTAGTATTATTTTAAGCAGATTGTGGTTTTCTATTGATGTGACTTATGTGAAGATCAGAGAACATTTAAACTCCACATAATCCCAAAGGGTTCACATACTTTTTCTTGCCACTGTATGCAAACATAGTGTATATGGGGTGCCATATAATTTTTTTATTTGACATTTTTTGTTTTCTATGTTAAGTCTTCTTTTTTCTTTTGCTAAAAGGGGATGTAAGGAGACTAAAAAGATAAAACATATTTATTTACGTTTTTTTCACATTTATTTTTGGTACATGATCCTTATATAAACCATAACATTGTAAGTACATGTAACACCAATATATACAACAATGTACTTTTGTTTTAGACACACCAACATCACACCTGATATATGATGTAGCAGCTTTATTGTAAACAAAGAAACATGAAGTGGAAGACGATGCTTTAAATGTACATATAGGATTATCCGGTACCATTTTTCCCTGCTGTACAGGAAAAGTCATGTGACCTGCAGAGGATAATCTGCACATGCGTAGTTCAGCCCTCAGCTGCCATCAGAACATGAATAACAAAGGCTGGAGCAGCTGTGCCCGTGACAGCCAGAGATAACCATAATCTCAGAGACCCATCTATATATATCTGTGATGGAAGCGTGATCCTGACACAGAGACAGCCTTCACTTCAAAGAGACTACAACATATTGCTGTCCCCGAAGAGACATCCATATATCTGCTGGGAGATATTCAGGAAATTCATTGACAGCTGTCACCTTAGACAGAGATCCAGAGACAGTCTTCAGGGAAAGCCTGAGACCTCCAAATCAGCTGTTTAGGAGATATCCTCTTCTTACAACGACCATCCTTGTTGTTCAGCACCTGTCTGCCCTTCCCAAGATCTGTCCCTCTCTCCCACACACAGTGACAGCAGCATCCTAGGTCCCTCAGTCATCCCCCCACCCTCATTCCTCCTGTTCCCCTTTCATTTCTGCTCACTCTAAGTCATCCTCCTCCCCCATTTGTTTGTGATTGGACCTGCTCCTTTTGTCTGACAGTCCATTCTATTATCGTCTTTACCTAGGCATTCTATCTATCTATCTATCTATCTATCTATCTATCTATCTATCTATCTATCTATCTATCTATCTATCTATCTATCTATCTATCTATCTATCTATCTATCTATCTATCTATCTATCTATCTATCTATCTATCTATCTATCTATCTATCTATCTATCTATCTATCTATCTATCTATCTATCTATCTATATCTACATACAAATAAACAAAATACAGACACAGAAATATTTCTTCCGATTACAGCACCATACATATACACGGTGGCTATTTTTTCTGGCTCATTGTGACAGTGAAGAGTCTGGAAGATGTGAGTATACAGAACAATGTGATGTGTTTGGGTGTCCTTTATATGTACTGTTTCTCTATATATGGCTGTGTTTAGCATTTATAATGTTTAAGATTTACAGAGGCAGTAAGAAAATAGGCAGACATTGTCTATAGTATGGTAATGAGCACTCCTCCCTGTAAGGCCTTTACCAATACACACAACAGATACAGCGAATAAGCCTGATGTATTCTCCTGTGTTTCTCCGGGAATGGCCTGGATGGTAACATCCCTTTTATGTTTATAGTGCATCATCAGAAGATATCCTTTCTGACATTTCCTTTCTTTGTTGTGATGTTTTTACAGGTACAATTTTCTTGTAAAATAAATAAAAATATCAGCAGGGTTGTCTTCCTATTTGTGTAATTGGGATATGTACAAGCCAGTACCTATATATCCTCTATTAGTTTCTGCTTAGTTGAATAGCATGTCATCCTTGTGAAGGTAAATAAGGGAAGATGCATGGACAAATAAAAATATTAAGTTTTATTTACAGTAAACATGTAACATAATAACTGCAGGACTGTTGGACCATAAGTGTTTTCTCATCCATAGTGTGAATACCATTGTGTTTTCTTTTACTACCACTGTGCATAGTTGTTCTTTGAACCTTTTTTGCTCTTTCTCTATAGGGGGCAGTGATCCCCTCAGTCTGGTATCCCAGCATGCCGCTTTATTTGATAATGATAGGCTTGCTACATGGGGCATTGGCCCTCCAGCCCTGAAACAGCATCAAGGTGAATCTCCACTACAGCACAAATGGTGAGAATCCACAAAAAAAAGTTTCAAGAGCACTTCACTTTTCATTTTACTGTCTTTTCTATGTCATTTCTGAATGCAAATTCATGTGACTTGTTAAACAATGCTCATACAAGTATAGAATGCATTTTTTATTACTATGATCATTTATTTAGTCACAAACAGGGCTGTTTCTCCCACAATGCAGAGTATGGTGCCAGCTTTTCTGCTAGTACCCCCCCCCCCCCTCCCACAAATCAACAATTTGCATAGGGCCCACCAAATGCTAGAAATCCACGGTCAAAAAAACCATAGAGCCTTATACAACATTTCAGGTTGTAAGCATGTGGCCTACCATGTAACATTATAACAAAACCCACTGAAGTAAAAACTAGCCAGATAAACTTTTAAGCTAGGGAATACATTTGGATGAAAGCCTTTATCAAAAAAAAAGTATAACGCTCAATGTATTTTCCTAGCATACTGCAATTATTTAATAAGTAATTCCCACCATGGTAGCACTGCTACAAAAGGTACAGCCTTTAGTGACGAAGACTATAGACCCCCACCACCTGGGTCAACGTCTATTAAACCCCTCAATAATAACTACGCATTCTGCCTGACATTACCTGTAAATTAAACAAACATGACATTGTTTCAGTGCCACAATAAAATAATTGGAGCATGCTGTTAGTATCAATATAGTACCATGGCCTACCCATCACCCCCCCCCCCCCCATCACACACCCCCCCCCACCCCCCCCACACACACACACTGAAATGGTTTTCAAACCTCTTTCGGAGTTTGTGGATGTGGTTTCCTTCCCCAAAAATTTTAAAATTAAATTACATTCCATGTATCATTATGGTACTGGGGCTATGGGCTATGATTGCCATCTTGAATTACTGATAGCTTGGTATGAATCACCCCTCATTTGTGGAGTGTGGAAGTGGATATGAATAGATTGCAGAGTTTCCACGGTCCAATAAAAAATATATTATACTATTCACATCTTGCATGAATTAACTTCACCTCCAACCGAATTGGCTATATCAGTGGTTCCCATACTGGGGGTGGGAAATTATCTGGGGGGGGGGGGGTGACACACAGCTAGGGGACTGAGGGGAGGAGACAGCAGGAAGCACAACTATGGAGGAACTAATCAAGACAGTAAGAGACTGCAATAAAGTGTTGTCTCGTGAATATAAACGCCTGTATTGAGACTAGTTGGTGATCCTCTATGTAACTGATGAATGTTCTGTAATTGGTGTGAAAGACAAATAAACTTGTATATGCGTATTTAAGAAGGGTGAGGGCCATTTCACACAGTTCACCACACTGCAACGCAAAATACGGCTATTAGAAAATGGGCCCTCAACATGACAACTGTGTATTATATCTAAAAAGAAGGCCCTGTAGGGAAAGTTGGGGAACCACTGGGCTATATCAACACAATCATCATGTATAAAACTAACCATGACCCTATAAAATGCACGATAAGTGGCTTCTTGTGTGTGGGACGGGTAAAATCTTGTCATTAACTCTGTTCCACAACATCTCTTTCGCTGGCCCAGCAACCGTCCCACCCACCCCCAGTTCTCTACCCAATGAAAACAATGGTGAATTAGAGAGCTCCGACTGTACATGTGATGGCCCTAACTCTCCACACTACACTGCCAACAAACTTAGAGAGCCATAGCTTTTTGTCATGTGAAAAATAATCTAAATGGGAAAAACATTGCAACAATGTTAGAGTTTACGGTCTGATTTAAAGACTCATAAAATATAGTAGATAGGACAGAACTTCGCAAAAAAAAAATCAGTCCTACTACCAACAAAGACATGACAACAGAATACATTGTTGGCCTCCGTCGTTTGGGGTCAATTGCATTAATAACATGACACACTGATAAGTAATTTAAAAATATAGACAATACATCAAGTTATTGAAAAGGAATACATGTACAATGAAAACAATATACGTCCACCGATTATAAGCTGTCTGAAGAAATATAGGTGTAATTAAACAACAATAACTCTGGTTTAGAGTTGTACTGGTATACAGGTTGGTTGCCAATGTCACATTGAAAGTGACTGTGGAGACTTAAAATAGAGGAAACCCCCTGTTTTCTGATGGTCTGTTCTCCACATCCCATCGCCACCACTGAACTGACAGAAATAGAAAAATGAAATCAATAGGCACACTGTACAGACGGGGATTTCTTTGCTTTCAAAAGATTACTCTGTGTATAATTGAAACAAAATCCTCCGATGGACAGCAGCAACACCAACAACTTGATGGACGTTAAAAATCTGTTCCATTCAAACGAGGAAACAATATAATATAATATTGGAGGACGTTCAACACCCCAATAAATATATAAATCACGAATTCCTAATCACGAAATCCTAATCGACAAAATTTTTATTGGCGAAATATCGGCACTTGAGTCAACTATTCGAAATTTTGCATAATACCCAGAACCCTACCATGCATTGCGTTGCAAGTATGCCGCAGTACAAGTGGGATTGCGTGACTTAACCATCCCTAGAACGTCATAGGACAGCAGCCCAGCTCCCAATGAATCTGGCTTATCCTGCAGCAATTTTCTCAGAGCGGCCAAACAGCATTACCGGGGGTGCGCCTAAAAGTCACCAATCACGGCAACGGTGACGCGGAAGGGGACGCAATATAACCTCCATTTTAAAGGGGACAGTTAATATGCCGGCGATGTGGACAGATGCGGGGGGGAGGGCGAGAATTGTATGCAGTGTCCTTGTAGTACACTGCATGCGATGTCCCATACCCCTGTGGGGCAGAACGCTAGGGAGGTTAAGGTAATAATGACGGAGATCACTAATTCACAAAATTCTGAATTACTGAGAATATTAGGGAAATATTTTTTGATATTTTGCGAATATGGATATTACCTATGCGGCTTATCACTTCTACCTAAGAACAGAACATCTAAAATTAGAAAGGAACAAGTTAATATAAAGCTTAATTAATCGATTTTAGGCACAGTGGTTGGTACAAGCACGCAGGTCAGCTGCAGGATAATACATTCAATATCAGGTTGGTTCTGACAGGCTTTAGTTGCAGCTATCTACTTCTGTTGTTTTCTTACAGAATGCAACAAAAGCAACTCCAGTGCACCACATGGCTTTACCTATTCCAAAGGAAATACTGATGATATGATGAAATTGGCATTTCCTCTGAGATAAAGACAATCTGTTCACAGAAAGAGCACTAGCTATTCTAGGTGACAATGGGAATTAATACAATACTGTATAAAGTAGCAAATGTTCAATAATAGGTATAAGAATCTGCAGATAACATGATTGTGACTGTCACATAGGGATTATCAGGGACAATATGATGCTTTCCAATAGTCCACCCAAGAGGTACAATTCTTAAAGTGACAGTTCCAGAAGAAGAGCGAGGAACTGACAGCAGATGCAGTCTGAATTATCCCTTGCTGGTACACACAGGTTGCTGCGGTTTTCAACTATGTAAGAATGTGATTCAAATAATTCTGAGCAACACAAAGTTTAATTAGGATTATAGTCCTGTGTTTTGCGCAATTATTTTGTGTATGACCAGGATATCAAGGGACCAACCTGGACAGAGGACAGACTCTGATGGGAAAATGAATGTGGGGAGTTCCTTTATTGAGTAAAGGGTATTACTACTCTTTTCTACAACACTTTGTGTTAACCATTCACAAGTGCTACATGCAGTTAACAATGCAGTCACATTCATACATCACGCTTTTTACAGAATTGTGGGAGTTCAAAAACAGAAGCCAGTGCACCATAGTGCTTGGTAACAGTGCCCATAGACAAAGGAAGTGCCTTATGAGCTTATCTGTGAGCAAAGGAACACATGTCAGCAGCCTGCTCATGCAACATAGTTGAGAATTCTAAAAGCATTGGAAAGGGTGGCCCTTGGCAGCAAACTAGCCAGCATTCCCTACTTTATGTTATTGAAAAAAAGTTTTCTTTCTACTTATAACAATACAACAAGATGTGTTTTCATTACAAAAAAATTGCAAGAGCTTCCTTAAAGAAATAATCTTTGGGATGTCTCAGAAGCCTAAACAAAGAATCTAAGACACCAGTTATGCCAAAAAAGGATATCACTTAAATCACTTAAAGTCCTAACTTTCTGAATTATCAATATGGCTAACACTGAAACTACATTCTACTACAACACAAATATATCAAATAATATGACCTTATAGCTTGATTTTACCAGGGTGTGGAGTCGGAGTCGAGGAGTCGGAGACATGTTTTGGGTCCCTGGAGTCGGAGTCGGCAAAAAATGGGCACCGATCCGACTCCTACTAATATAAAAAATTATTAAAAAAAAAAGAAAAATTACTTCAAATGTGCAATTAACAAACACAGTCATATGAACATAATGACTCTCTGCTGATGAGAATAAATGCGTGCAGCGCATAACATACAAGCGCCCACTGTGACCCTAGCCTAAAGGCCCCCACCACACGTCTACCGAGTGGGGGCCGACAGACCAGCTCAGATGAGCTATAGGTGCAGCAGTGATGAGGTCATTACTCCGCTCTCCAGACTGACAGCAGAACGCCGGTCTACATTGAGACTAACACATCGGCCAGAGCATATCGACATTTCCGGTTGCATGGGAGTGCGGCTGTGGGGGCACAAGCGATCTGTCACCCCATGGGGCTCCCCCATCGCATACACACACGCCCATCGGTCGGCAGCACAAAATCCGGCCGCCAGCTCGGTTGTGGTGTGGCAGTCTTAAAACTATCGCTGATAATGAAGTAAATGTTTGTTGTCAGATAGAGACCTTGTATAAGGGAAGGGAATGGATCGCCAATAGTTCAGGACTGAACTGTAAACATTTGGAAAACCACTGTCTTCAGCTGAGCGACAAAATACTTAGATGTTAGCTTCACTTTACACATGACTATGGGATGTCCAGGGGAATCATGAATCATGTTTGAAGTGCCCCCTTCGCCCCTCCCTCTTCTTGGAGCCTTCCACTGCCTATCTTCAGCAGAAGATCAGAACACTAAGCTTGGCCAACCACGGTAGATCTGTAACAAGATTTGAGTACAATCAATTAACTTGCGCGCTTCACGGTGATTGATTACTCTAATCTGTTTACAAACCTACCAGTGTGTGCCTCCTTCGGGGGGGATCAATAGAGCCGGCTCGGAGGAACTTGATTGAACGGGGTTCCAACATGTTGACAAGACCCCGTTCAATCTACCAAATATTTCAGTGGAGACACTTCATGGAAAAGTATTAAAACAGCTGCGGCTCTTGCCTCCTCCAAGCTGTCGGCTGTCAGTGGGAAGGGGACCGAGCCAGCACTCCTCACTTGAAGCTTGTGAGACAGGCTGCTTCTCCCCAGCTTGTGGCGGTTTGTAAATCACACACTGCAAGCTGGGGATAAGGGTCCCCATTAAACAGAATCGATGTGCCCATGTGGTGGCACATGATTTCTGTTCAATTGATCCCCGATCACAGCGTGGGTACTAGCTTAAGGAAAAAGCAGCAGCATCTTCTGCCTAACTCCCTTTCTCTGCTTTAATTGGCCATTACAGTGTGGTTTTCTGGCCAGTAGTTCTGTGGTTAGTGTATGTCGCCTTGCTTCTTCAATGGATGGATACAATACATTAGGCATATAACACTACAGAGGAGTCGGAGTCGAGGAGTCCGGGAGGTCGGAAGAATCTGAACGAGTCGGAGTCGGGGAATTTATCGACCGACTCCACAGCCCTGGATTTTACGATAATTCTTGCATCCCTTGCCATGATAAAATTACCAAGCGTACTGGAAGTAAAGGGCATATATAGTGAAAAACTTTCACATAAATAGAATCTAATTATAGCCAGGAAAAGGAATTCTAATGTCATTTTCTGAGTTACTTACAAAGTTACTGATGAAGGGAAAGAAGTATTTTTGGGAATGTATCAAGTCAAAACTAATACAGTTAAAATAAAAGTCTTAGCATGTCTATGCTGGGACATTATAATATGTTTAATTTACAATATGTAGAAATACTGTATCTTGTGTTCTCTTATGTCCTATCTATATATAATGCCCATAGAGTAATGTGGTTTATTGGTGACCCTGGTACTTCTGTGGAAGCATTGACACCTAGGGATTTCTTCGTTTTCTGTTTTCTGTCTTTGTAACTTTTGTATTATTTTGTTGGCTTTAATGTCCATATACACCTTTTCATGTGTTAATGTTTGTTGACTTATCAAAACATCAATTCTATTGTTAATTGCATCCCATGTATTAAACAATAGAGACCAATGCACAGTGCACCACAATGGATAGACTGAGTAATGTGCTTATTTGCAATTTTTTTTATTTACAATTTTATCTGATGAGAAGCCCCAACAACCTATTCATTATAAATAGTCTGTCATATTCATATATGACTCATGACTCAGGTGTATTTGTCCAATGCAACAGAATCTGCTCCTTAAATAAATTTAACTGATAAATTGTCTGCTAAAATTTGCCTCCACAATGCACTCTGCTTTACAATTACTGAAATGAGAACAACAGGGCATACATTTCTGATTTTTGTTTTAAACATTGTTTTTTTAAACAAATGGAAACAAACAATTAAATTACAAAGATTCCTGAGCAATTATTATAGGCAAAAAAAGTTGTACTTTCCGTTTTTTCTAGCGATCATCTGGTACATTTTATATTAACCTCACTAGCGTTTGAGACGAACCCAGTTTGTTCGGTGTTTGGAATCGTCCCAAGTGCTAGGTGACCGCGGATCGGGTAAACCCGAAACCCGATATATCCCCAGAAAGGGTTTGCGGCACCGCCGTGATCGCGTTACGGTGACATGGAACAGGCGGGCGGGGGGACCGCACCATAGACCTCCATGTTAATGGAGTCAGTCTCCCAGTCCACAACGTGTACAGTAGAGGGCAGGAATTTTAAGCAGTGTACAGTGTACACTGCTGTGATCGCCTGTACCGTGCTGTTAAAAACGGTGCGGCACAGGCAGAACACTAGGGAAGTTAATCACAGTGTTTGTTGAATTAAACCTTTGTATTATTATACATTAATATAATCTGATGGGATGCTCTTCAAAACTACAGGGTACTTGCTGTGCTGACTTGTACAGACACCCTCAGCTAGATGCAGACATTGAAGCTGTAAAGGAGATATATGGTGAGAATGCTGTATCTGTAAGGTATGTAAAGCTGCCACTTCCTTACCTTATTCTTTTAATAAATCTATTATTGAAGTAACTGTGCTTATTTGCAATGCAGGTATATTCTGGTATATTAGAAGTAGAATTCATCTACAGAGAATACATGGTACATCATTCTTTAAAGATACTGTACATACTCTGATTGGATTTGAAGTATACTTGCCAGTAGAAATCTATGGTAAAACTAGGTATAGCTAGGTATAGCACATTCTCCTGGGGAAATATCTCCTGCAAGAG
The DNA here is from genome assembly GCA_036250615.1 of Ptychadena robeensis. Taxonomy (NCBI): domain Eukaryota; kingdom Metazoa; phylum Chordata; class Amphibia; order Anura; family Ptychadenidae; genus Ptychadena; species Ptychadena robeensis. Next base: position 97,573,061 of record CM070034.1, read on the forward strand.
AATACATTGATAAGCATATGATCAAATTGATCAGCTGATTAATTACTACTGTATTGTTTGTCTAATTGTTTTTTAAGCAGGGTACAGACAGCTCAATATTCGAGCCGTCCGATGTACCCTGCAGCAGCGTGATGACATCATCACGCTGCTGTGAGTTATCGGAGAAGCCGGGGAGAGCAGAACTGTCTCCCTGGCTCCTCCTCCATAGCCAAGCTTTGCCTGGAGACCCAGGCAAAGCATTGGACATCGCCGTATTAACGGTTATGTCCGATAAGGCTGTTTTCGAGCAGGATTGGTTTGTCCCGCTCGAAAACAGCTATAGGGACAGATTATATGGGTCAGATAGATGGCAGTGAGCGTGCACAGCGCTCGAAATGGCCATCGATTTGACCCATATGCCCACGTCTGTACCCTGCTTTAGGAATACCAAACTCTGATAATAAAAATGAACCTAAAATTCTGATCCTTTATCTAGACTGCTTAAGTCAATGACCTAAAACAGGTATGATGATAAACAGGTTCAAGACAAATTATCTGAATGCCCTTTCCAAGTGGTTTAAGACAGCATGTGATGCTCAGATGGTCATTACTGGAATCAACAAACTAGAATTTCTTAGAAGGCAAGTTAGAATGCTAGCATCTGTATCTCTAAAAAGATAATAAACATACATTATCCATTTTTTGGACAATTTCATTAAATGAGACTTCTTCCGAATTTGGGTGTTTACTGTATATTATGGCTTTACTAGCAAAGTGCTACAACAATAAACAATAAATCTGACATTGTAAATGCTGTGCTTCACTGTTAACTTTATCATAAACCAGTGGTTCCTAAAACTGGGGGGTGGGAACATATTCCAGGGGGGGCGCTGGCCCTCATTCTGAACCTATGTTTGAATGGGGGCTCAATAATGTTCCTAAATAGTAAAGGGGGGCCATGCAAGGAAAGTTTGGGAAATACTGTCATAAACCAAGTACACGTTTGTAGGCTCTGAATTAGCACAGTATAGGCACTGTGTTTATAATCAACAAATCATTTTTTTTGTCACTTATGACTTACTTATCCTTTTCCAGGGAGTATGGGACCATTGATGATGCTGACATCGACTTGCACATTAACATTAGTTTCTTGGATGTAAGATTTTCTCCCTTTCTTTTTGTATTGTGCACCTCCCATTTTTTCACTGCATAAAAAAGATTTTACCTCTTATTATTATAAATTAACTGTTCAGTTGTTTCTTTACTTTCATATGCATTTTTATACTTTGCCTTGTCTGCAGGAAGAGGTAGCCACTGCCTGGAAAGTAATCCGCACAGAGCCCATAGTCCTCCGTCTTCGTTTTTCACTTTCTCAGTATCTGGATGGTCCTGGTGAGTGGTATATTTATTACACATATGCAGATATGTAAGTTATACTTCTTCTTTATATCTACATTTGATTGCAGTGTAAGCTATAATATTATTATGAAATGATAAGTGACTAGCAAAGGGTAGGATGGATCGTTAAATCAGATACATCCATTTAAGGGACAATTTACATTAGTTTGCTGTGTCAGTGCAGGAACATACTGTGAGGTTCATTAGGGCATTGCCTTAGTGTGTTGTGGTAACATGGTAAACTGTCATGACAACAATGTGATTCAGCTTTAATCTCCGAATGCAAGCATATTATTTCAGAGAAGGCAAGATAACAAGGACCCTATAATGTTAATTTTGTAAAGGTAAAAAGTGTTCTGGGGAAAAAAATCCCTTCAATAAATAAAAAACTTAAATGCTAAATTCTGTGCATTGATTTTTCTTGTAGAGCCTACCATTGATGTCTTTCAGCCATCGAACAGAGATGACTTTGGCCTGGGAATACAGCTAAAAAAGTAAGTGTAAGTGTGTAATTAAACATCTTTAGATTGGAGGCAAGTGGCTGTTGTTTTGCCTTGATCAGCAGTCAGGTGCATGCTTTTCTTTTCAACCTTAAACATATCTAGGGATTTAAAAATTAGCATTATTTTTTAAAAATTTAAAAAATAAAATGTTCAGTCTGCCTTCTTTTTAATAGAACACTCTCTGTTCTCCTCCGTCTTTATTTTCATCTGTGTTCCTTCTTTCCATTTCTTCAGGATCTTGTCCCTCTTCTCGTCTCATCAGTGGCGGTATCTCAGTAATGAGGTCTTACGCTCACAGCAGGAAAGAAGGCTTCGTTGGCTTAGAGTCAGTGGTAGTATTAAAAGGTTTCGAGCTGGGTTGAGCATCTTTTCTCCAGTCCCTAAGTAAGCATCTTCAGCATTGTTGTTTTCTCGCACCCATTTTCTTAGATGCTGTAGTCTTTTCATTTCTTTCTGTTGAACTTAAAGATGTACTATAAAATATAGAATCATAAACATATTTTAATTATGAGATCTGTAGGCAAATTAATCTATTTGTGTTTTAGTTTATTTAAATACCAATTTTTAAAAAGTCATACTATGAGAGATGGGGACAGTTGTGTATACCAGAAAGGACATTTCTTATTTACTTCACTAACAAATAGCAGTAGTGTTATAACGTACACCATACACACATCAACCTTTGCTCAATTGTTCTTAGATTTGGTTGGCTTGTGCACATAAAAATGGGCACAACAATCAAAAAAGTGGCTACAAGGTCAGATTCCTGATGTTCTTAAGGAAGGGGACTTTTCTTTCAAATTATAACCACTCTCCACTTCCTTTTCTCTTGCTGAAGCCCAAGATGTCAAATTAAATGGCAATTACAAATTTTTCTTTCTGACAGCTAGGCTGATTTTAACTTTTTGGGAACACTAGGAAAATGGTTGGTGTTTCTAATAAATTACACATACAGTAATGACCGAAATTGTCACCCCAAAAATTTCTCACAGAAAAGTATTGCAGTATCCCTTTGTATGTATTGAAACAAAACTGAAAAATGGAGGAAAAAAAGCAAAATTGGCATAACTTCATGGGCTGGACAAAATTTTTGGCACCCTTTCAAAATTGTGGATATATTGGGACCCTTTCAAAATTGTGGATAAATAAGTTTATTTCAAGCATGTAGATAAAAAGGAGAGAAGCTCACTTTGCATTGTGTTTCTGCCACACTAAGAATGGATAAAAGAAAGAGGAGAAGAGAACTGTCTGAGGACCACAGAACCAAAATTGTGGAAAAATATCAACAATCTAGAGATAGAGACCTATGTTTGCCTTTGTCCACAGTGTGCAACATTATCTTGAAGTTTGCAACCCATGGCATGTAGCTTATCTCCCTGACCGTGGACAGAAGAGAAAATTGATGAAAGGTGTCAATGCAGGATAGTCCGGATGGTGGATAAGCAGCCACAAACAAGTTCCAAAGAAATTCAAGCTGTCCTGCAGTCTCAGAGAGCATAAGTGGCAGGGGGGAACGATCCGATTAAATTAAATTAAACACTATGGCAGGAGACCAAGGAGGACCCCACTGCTGACACAGAGACAGAAAAAAGCAAGACTACATTTTGCCAAAATGTATCTTGTGGACAGATCAAGACCAAGATAGAGATCATTCTGCTGTTTACCGAAAATGTAATGAGGCTTGCAAAGAAAATAACACAGTACCTACAGTGAAATATAGGTTCAATGATGTTTTGGGGTTGTTTTGCTGCCTCTGGCACTGGGTGCCTTGAATGTGTGCAAGGCATCATGAAATCTGAGGATTACCAAAGGATTTTGGGCTACACTGTAGACACCTTTCCAATAAGAGAGACCTGGAGCAGTTTGCAAAGGAAGGATTGGTCCAAAATTCCAACTGAGAGGTGCAAGGAGCTTATTGATGGTTATAGGAAGTCATTTTTTCCATAGGGTGTGCAACCAAATATTAAGTTAAGGGTGCCAATAAATGTGTGTATAGCGAAACATGTGTTACTGCAATACTTTTCTGTGAGAAATACTTGTTTTTTTGGTAGAAATTTCTGGGGTGCCAACAATTTCGACCATGACTGTATTATACAACACATTTATTATGGAAAGATTAGGTAAACTGTGCTTTGGAAGGTTCAGAATACATTATGGATAGTTTCTTTATTTCTTATGGGAAACATAGTCTTGACTTACAAGAAACTTGACTTATAACCAACCCCTGTTTCAATAGTTATTCTGTATTTCTGCACCAAATAAACTGCCTCTTAAGCAGTTGTCTTTCTATATGTAGACAGTTGTGTTATTTAGAAATATTTTTTTTCTATTACAGGTCTCCTAGCTTTCCAGGTGTTCAGGACTCTGCTGTGCGGAGTAGCCTCACTGGGTCAGATCTGAGAAGTAGTCTTGCAGGAACAGACCTCCGAGGTCCCCGTCTTATGAATAGATCGGTATCCTGCACTCTAAGAAACCCTAAGTCTGAGCTCTATGGCAGTCATACCACAACACAGGTGATGCACTGATAATTAAAATGGGCTTCATAGGGCATTACATTTTTTAATAATATATACGAACACAGTTCTGTTAATTTGCTTAAACGAGCCAAAAGCAGTATATTGTATAGGAAATCAATTTACTAGTTAATTTCTGTACAAATGCTAAGGTGGACATGGCTTTATCCTCTCCTCCTTCCTTCTGCATGGAACAGAACTGTCTACTTGTCACGGAATCCAGTAGTCTGTCTGTCTGTGTTTGTTTCAGCTTACATGTAGCCATAAAAATAACATAAGACATCCCATCATAAAAATTAAGCATAACACTGTAAAACGTGTATTACAACATAACAACTTTATTTTTTTCAAATTTTAAAGTTTATTAAAACAGTTTTTCAGTACAAATAAAATATACATTACAAAGCTCAAAAAAGGCACATTTGGTAATATAACAAAGTCAGTCTTAATGCAGCAGTAAAAATTGTTCCAGACTAGAGGCGATGATAAGAGGCTAATTATGAATAACATCAGCTGAGCTGGGTCTCTATGTCATTCCCGAGCATATAATATATGAGCAGAGCAAAGTGGAAACTGGTTTGCCTCAAACGTCAACAACTTTCTATTAACTTATATGAACAGTAACTACAAATGCAAAGACAAAGCACCAAACACATATAAACACACATGATTTTAAAAAGTCAATAGTATGCACATATGCAGTAGAAAGAGAAAAGTCCAAAGTGCCGATAATGTTTTCGCAACATCCCCATAATTCATTTAATTTTTTACGTTTTCCTTTTGTGGATCTTAACCAAAGATTAGATGGCCAACCTCTAGGGACTTTAAAGGTGAAATAGAATGGAGTTCCAGCCAAGAAATGAGGTTTACAAACTTTACTGTTAAATCATGATGACATACTTTAAAAAAACACATTGAAATTATACCAACCACTGATTATCTCAATACTGCAAAACGTTTGTTTACAATTCATCCAAATATGTATAGCTGTATTTTTAGTTCCCAAAAACCTGTAAATAAATAATTAAAAAAGAACAAATGTCATCACTTGCACCAATCTGGTCTTAAGTAATTATGATCAGTCAAGACGGTGGCTCTTGGTTTCTTTTCCAACGCGTTTCATCCAAGCAGGTGGACTTCTTCAGGGATGCTCTTTGGTTAAGTTCCACTAAAGTAAAACTTTAAAAATCGAATGCAACAGAAACAGTTCTAAATAGTACAGAATAAACTTAGAGTAATGCTCGCCATAGATGGGTCGATACCCGTGCAATCGAACCGCAATCGATCGTCACCAGGCTGCACACGATCGTGGGTCAATCAAACAGAAATCAATGTGCACCACTTTACACATCCATTCCTGTTTGATGTCCTGATCCTCTACCAGAAAACACATGGTACCGATAAACCCATCTTCTCATAATGCTACAGAGCAGTTAACCTATAACAAATCAAAGCTCACATTTTTACCTAGCTCCCGCAGAAAAATTTAATTGTGCTTTCAAATAAACTTGGGTCCTGTGCAGAGTGGTGACAGTCATCTGTTGTGAAAAGCAGCTCATCTTTTGCCAATTCATTAATGCACAATAGAATTTTTGTAAATATTTATAGTCACTAGTTTCCAGCACATTATTACAGCAATCTATGTGCATGTTGGGGGTCAGAGTGGATTAATCCAGTCTGTAAAGTAAAATGTTAATTTTATTGATATTGTTTTGTCCTGCTGTCCCCTATTTCTAGCATCATGCATTTCTTAAAATGAGGGCAGTATCTTTTACTTTTTGCAGGTCAGTGGACACTGTAAGACAGTTCCTACTTTGGAATATGGCTTTTTGGTGCAGGTGAGTTATATGCATAGATCTAAGATTACCTGTTATAAAACCGTAATAAGGTTTCTTAACAATTATTAAATGTTACATTTCCTTGACTTCTTGTTTTTGCTTCTAATTTATTTCCATTTTTATCTTGTCTATGATACCCAATTATTGTATTTTTTGTGTAGATAATGAAGTATGCAGAACAACGCCTCCCCACTTTAAATGAGTATTGTGTAGTATGTGATGAGCAGCATGTCTTCCAGAATGCATCCATGCTAAAGGTGGGTCTTAATTGACAACCTTACTTTAATATTTTTTAAATTCAAAGCACTAATATTGTAAATGGCTGCCCTTTCTTTTATTCATTCACTTTTCCACAACTCCCATCTTGTTTCTTGCAGCCAGCAGTGTGTACAAGAGAGCTCTGTGTTTTCTCATTTTACACTCTGGGAGTGATGTCTGGGGCTGCTGAAGAAGTTGCTACAGGAGCTGAGGTAGTACTCCTTAAGATGTCACCATGTCTTTATAGGTTTATAGTAGAGATGGTCGAATTCGACCATTTCAACGATTTCGAGTTAATTGCAAAGCCCCTGAACATGGTATCATCACCAACCTTACTGGAGATGTAGAGAAGGGTTGGGGGTACACCACAAAACAAAAGGTATGTCTCTAACACAAATAGTTTTTGCACAAATTAAGTTCAAAGTCAGGTCAAAATTTCAAAAATCGGAATTTCGACTTAAATTTGAACTTAATTTAGGCAGAAACTACATGTGCTAGAGCAAAACCTTTTTTTTTTCAAATGTTTCCCCAACCCTTCTCTACATTTCTAGCAATTTTGGTGATGACACCATTTTCAGAGGCTTTGCAATAAGCTCACAAAATTAGCAAGTCAAAATATTCGACCATCTCTAGTTTATAGGCCATGGTCCAGTCCTATGCTAAACATAATGTTGTGTCTTTACAGGTTGTGGGTCTGTTGGTTGCTATGTGTCGAGCAGCCCTGGAGTCACCACGGAAAAGTATTATATTTGAGCCATACCCTTCTGTAGTGGACCCAAATGACCCTAAAACACTGGCCTTTAACCCTAAGGTAACCTGGAAAAATGTACTGTAGCACTGTGGAATTGTTTTCAGACATTATATGTAGTTACTAGTATAAAGTTTATATATAAATATAAAAATATATATGCTACAATAAGAATTTTTCTTTTTTTAAATGAAATTATATAAAAGATTTAAATATACAAAAAAATTACAAAAGTAAAGTAAAAGTACAAAAAGTACAAATACACATAAAACAGAAAAAACTGATCAATAACAATACGCAAAAGGAGCAGGCTAGGTAGCCAAAAAAGGCATTACTTTTTCCTATCTCTAATAATCAAACAATACTGTCTTGTAAAATATAATAGACTACTAGACTATACTACATTAATTCTGAAAATACTTTCAACCATTTAAAAAAAAAAAAAAGATATTGCCACCCAGACATGGCATAGAACATTAACTTCCCGTGGTTTTTTATACATTACTTCATGCTATATTTTAAAATCATCAATTTTACTTCATAATTATGCCCTAAATGTTCTCAAAGTCATGTCATAAATCAGAATTTAAAATGCAACAATCAATTAGGTCACACTGAATTGTCATTCTGGACAGTTTGCCAATTAAATTAAACATAAATTATCATATGGCAAAGGACAATGATACATATAGCTAATCATGTTTTAAAAAAAAATGGTAACATGGATTAGATGTATTTTCAGGCTGATCGATTTTTTGAAGATAAAATGTTATCTTTAATGACCTCAAATGTAAACTCAGCTATGGCAGCTTACTTTCAAAGCAGTGCTCAAAAATGTTGACCTTTCAATCTGCAATTGCTGGAGCAGTACAAGGATGCTTAGCTTAGCTAAAATGAGCCACAGAATGTCAGCACAGTAATAACTGCGGTCAATGGTGTCAAAGTGTGTGACCTAGTGATTCCTGATATACCCTTGAGTTAAGGTGACCTTACCAAACACCAAAAGTGTAATCCTTATCCTTTTAGTTGTGCTATATGACATTTCCTAAATGTGATGGTTTGTGAGTTTACCAAGATGACAGACATTGGTTTTGGATTTTAACACAATTCTAAATTGGTCAAGTGCAAATGTCTTTAGAATTGTATTCATTTTTATTGCATTATTCTGCTAAATATCTTTTATATGCTATTGTTTAAATCACTTAATGAAAAATTGGTATACAGTGTAATAAAGGATACTGAAAAATGTCATATAGCATGTTTTTTTAATTGCTGATGGACTACTGTGTTATAAAAGAAAACATATAGGGAGGATAAGTTCCTCAAGACATGGAGGTACTGGGATACATTCACGGAAACTGCTTATTATAAATATCTAGCCCAGCCGGGCTAGGTGACCCGCGCATGTTGGGACGGGGGAGTGAGGGAGGTCTGGCGGCACACACAAGGGAGGCTCTACTCTGATGGGTGCTTTCATTACGCACCTTTGTATTGCGCCACAACAGTGAAGATGAGGAACTGTACTGTTTTTTTTTTCTGTGGTTTTTATTTTCTGTGATGTATACCCCACTGTATATTTGTATTTGTTGTTGTCTTTTGTTTTGATTTATGGGGCGATGGCCCTGATATTGTGGATTTGATGTATGTCATGTTATTGTAAATCTCAATAAAAATTGATTTAACACAAAAATAAAAGAAAACATGTGTATAACATGAATATTCACAAAATGATCGATTTCTTTTGATTTTCTATTGCAGAAGAAGAACTACGAACGTCTCCAGAAAGCCTTAGACAGTATCATGTCCATAAGAGAGATGACCCAGGTAAACTTATAGAGGGCATACATGCTTTTATGAATACTTACCTTAACCATTTTGATGCTAACAATCACATACTGTATTCTAGGGTTCATACTTGGAAATAAAAAAACAAATGGACCGCCTTGACCCATTGGCTCACCCATTGTTGCAATGGTACTGCATATATTATATTATTATGATACAATTTAAACCAAAATGTTTTAAATAACACAAGTCAACCTTTCATAAGACTAAATACTGTGCTAGCTATGACCATTGTCATCACACACAATGCTATGTGAATTATGGACAATTATGATAATCCCTACCTAAAGTTCTATTTACATTCATGTTTCAAATTGCAGGATCATTTCCAGTAACAGATCCCATATTGTAAAGCTGCCTCTTAGTAGGGTAGGTATATCATCATATCAATGACACTTAAATATGTACATGAAATGATGGAAGTGAATGTATCATATAAAGGGGTGACATAGATATTAGTTTTGGCCATATAAGTTGTACAAAAGATTACAGGTAGAGTACCAATTTAATATCCTATGGAAATATAATTGAATATAGTATAAGTTAGTCACCATAGTTAAATATGATTGCTTATGATCAGCAGAATACCAGCTTGATTTCCTTGAGATATGTCTGTATCCTGTTCCCTCATTGAAAACAACAAAAAGGCCATAGTTGGAACCTGCAGCATTGGGTAATACAGAAGTAAAATCTGGATGTTAGTTTTTTAAACTATTTGTAATTGATTACTTACTAAGGCAAGAAATGTTTAAATTTCTTTGAAAGCATATCTGTGTTAAAAGAAAATATATTTAGTGTGTTATACATCATATGCTGCATAGATTTTCCTCTCTCTCTCTTCTCTCTCCTTTCTTTTACTTTTTTTGTTTTGTTTTAATCATTCTCAATCGATCCGTCTCATTTCACACATTTCCCAAACACTAAAATTAATTTGTAACCTGTGTTTTTATCTTTGTCATCTGTGCATGGTTGCACTTTTTTCTGCTTTGCTCACATGTATGACTTGCTTCTGCTTATAAACCCCACTTTATATACATGTCTGTCATCTTTCTGTCATATCCATTGTCTCTGCCTTAATCCTGCGATAGCAGCTGAAGTTCATGCACACCTCTCATCAGTTTTTGCTGCTTAGTAGCCCCCCTGCCAAGGAGGCCCGATTCCGAACTGCCAAGAAACTCTACGGAAGCACATTCGCCTTTCAGTGAGAGACAAATTGGGGCAAGCGGTGGGGACAATAGGGGTTGGGGAGGGGGCTGAAATTGTTTGTCACACAATGGGGTTATAAAAAATGTGTAGCAATTGAAAATAAAGAAAGCAGAACTAGAGTAAACTAATTGTATATCAGACATGACAGCTCCAATTAACTATTAAAGTAGAGCGAGAGAATGGCAAAAAAGTTGTCATGCCAAAAAACAACAACATAGCAGCTTTACTTTGGAATGGAAAAGCGATGAGTGTTAAATTTAAGTTACTGTAAAATGTATTTACACTGATCTGTAGATAGAACCAAAATGCAATTTAATGTCAGATACAGTGGGTATGGAAAGTATTCAGACCTCCCCCCCCCTTAAATTTTTACTCTTTGTTATATTGCAGCCATTTGCTCAAATCTTTTAAGTTCTTTTTTTCCTCATTGATTTACACACAGCACCCCATATTGACAGAAAAACACAGGATTGTAGACATTTTTGCAGATCTATTAAAAAAGAAAACGGAAATTTCACATGGTCCTAACTATTCAGACCCTTTGCTGTGGCACCCATATATTTAACTCTTTTTCTTCAGATCATCATGGTTCTACACCTTCATTGTGTCCAACTGTGTTTGATTAAACGGTTTGGACTTGATTAGGAAAGCCACACACCTGTTTATATAGGATCTTACAGCTCACAGTGCATGTCAGAGCAAATGAGACTCATGTGGTCAAAGGAACTCCCTGAAGAGCTCAGGCATGGATCTGGCCAAGGTTACAAAAAATTACTTTGGCACTTAAGGTTCCTAAGAGCACAGTGGCCTCCATAACCTTTAAATGGAAGATGTTTGGGACGACCAGAACCCTGTCCGGCCACACTGAGCTATCAGGGGAGAAGAGTCTTGGTGAGAGAGGTAAAAAAGAACCCAAAGATCACTGTGGCTGAGCTCCAGAGATGCAGTGGGGAGATGGGAGAAAGTTGTAGAAAGTCAACCATCACTGCAGCCCTTCACCAGTCAGGGCTGTATGGCAGAGTGACCCAAAGGAAGCCTCTTCTCAGTTCAAGACACATTGAAGCCCCCATGGAGTCCGCTAACAAACACATGAAGAACTCCAAGATAGTGAGAAATAAGATTCTCTGGTCTGATTAGACCAATGAGGCCTTAATTCTAAGCAGTATGTGTGGAGAAAACCAGGCACTGCTCATCACCTGTTCAATACAGTCCCAACAGTGAAGCATGGTGATGGCAGCATCATGATGTGGGGTGTTTTTCAGCTGCAGGGAAAGATGAATGCAGTCAAGTACAGGGGTATACTGGACAAAAACCTCCAGAGTGCTCAGGACCTCAGACCAGGCCGAAGGTTTACCTTCCAACAAGACAATGACCCTAAGCACACAGCTAAAATAACAAAGGAGTGGCTTCACAACAACTCTGTGACTGTTCATGAATGGCCATGCCAGAGCCCTGACTTAAACTGAACTGAGCATCTCTGGAGAGACCTAAAAATGTCTGTCCACCAACGTTTAACATCCAACCTGACAGAACTGGAGAGGATCTTACAAGGTGAAATGGCAAAGGATTAAAATGGTGCTTCTACTAAATACTGAGCAAAGGGTCTGTCTACTTTGGACCATGTGATATTTCAGTTTTTCTTTTTTAATAAATCTGCCAAAATTTTTATTCTGTGTTTTTCTGTCATTACGGGGTGCTGTGTGTACATTAATGAGGAAAAAATAGAACTTAAAAGATTTTAGCAAATTTCTGCAATATAACAAAGAGTGAAAAATGTAAGGGGGTCTGAATACTTTCTGTACCCACTATAGGTCAAATGTAACCAAAATGTACTTTAGAGAACAAACAATGAAATAAAATATTGTATTCCTAATCCTAAGTGTATAAATACAGTATAATGCCATTTATTTTACCACAAGTTTAGAAACAATTAGTATTGTTTTACTTCATGCTAAATCTGCTAATATTGCTCTCATTAACATTCTAATAACATACTTAAATATGACCAGGGAAAGTTTTATTTACCCTTGTAGAAGGACAACTAGCTTCTGTCTCTGATAGTAAAGGTAGCCATACATGGATCAATATTTACATGCGATCGACCCAAAAATGGAGCATGCGCACAGAACTCAGGAAAGGAATCGATCATGTGTGAATTGTTCACACACTGTGGTGATACAATCCATGTTCAACCGACAGTCGATATTTAAATCGCACAAGACGATAGGATCAATGCACTATAGTGCAAAAAGAATGGCACTCTGAGGCAGTGACTTAGTTAACTACAATGCATCCTGGATTGTAAAGAGACATAATGCCCATCAGTAGGCCATAGTTTAAGATAGAGGACAGCATCTGGAGCAAAGGTTTAGTTCAGTAAATATCTTTTCCTGAAACTCGTCATACCTAGATGATCCTTTAACCTTTGCAGTAGGGAAAATCTCCACTTTTTCCATACACTGTTTTTTTATGCCCAATGAGATAATCACTGGGTATAGGAATATACAAAAAAGCAAGGGGAAGCATGAGCAGGTCATGCAGTAGTCATCCCACAGTTACTTTTGGTATGTTTGGATGGTACCTACACCTCTGTTTGAGAATTAAAGAAATGGGAAATGGGGGAAGGGAAAGCAGGCTTCTAAATGGGTTTGTGTGGCGTATAACACAGCCCAGGGAAGACAAAAAATGGGTGAGGCTTTCAGGGTACCGGGATATCTCATATCCATGAAGTAACTCTAAGGTATTAGCAAATTTAAAATATACATCATTTTATTTAGACAATAACATGATAAGTATTTGTACACAATAACACACAGTGATCATCATATGTTTTAAAAGGAACCAAAAACTTGTTACACCAGAATCGAGCAATGTATGTACCCCCTGTATCTCCAAAAAGGGGAAGAGGGGGGTTTTACATACGGTCCGACGCGTTTTGTCTGCAACACAACGGACTTCTTCAGGGACATAAAGTGCATTCAGTGTATCTACATAGAAAATATGGTTTTAGTACATCTCATACATTGACATACATGGGGGATCTGCATTGTAGGGCATGGGATAGTCTATGGGGGCTTACTTGTTAAAAAGAACCGGTAGTTTGTCATCAAAGCACGCCAACAATTTGGGTGGCTAGTAGTATGTTTCCTGGTTCTGAGTAGGTTGGGTCAAGCAATGATGCTTGTAGGCTGGTATACAGGGGGGACCTGAGGAGATGATTGTGGGACTCCACCTTTCCAGTCAACACATGATGCAAGATTGTTGTGGTCTGCAAAATGTAAAATACAGTAAGGGAAAGGTATGGGGGTAACTTATTTGTCTACAAGGGACAGTAGTGGCAGGATCAAAGACAGAAGCAATTTGGTAAACAGAAAGTACCTGTATAGCCAATGCATTTTTTCACTGGGGTGTATTTCCAAAATGTATTTGCAGCCTAGCAGTGCTGGAAACAGCATAGTTCCTCAGCGGTACCTCTAAAGTAGCAGAAATATCCATCATAAGTATGGCATGAATCTAGAGAGAATATACATTTCCCATCAAGGTTAGGGTTTAAATATGTACCTTTAGGGGGATCTCCCCTGCTGACCCTGCTGCGATCGGCTCCACGTGTGCGGCGGCGTGTGCTGCCAACCCGCACCATGGCCATTTTAAATGTTATGTTCAGGCCTCCGTCTTGCATGGGGGCGGAGCTGACGTGACGTGTCAGTGGCGCGCGTCAGCCCGCCGGATGGCAGGCGCGCTCTTACACTGACCGTCGCTATGGGAACCCAGTGACGTCACAGCTGGGTATCCCTGCAGGTCCGTCCCCGTTTGTGGGCGCCCTGTCTGTGGAGTGATAAAATCACTGTAGACATGTCCCAACTGTGTCCACTCGCCGAGAGGCACAACCCAGGCTGTGGATGGATCGGGTAGCCCTGCCAAAGGGGCGTATCAGCCAGGGAGCGGTCCCGGCTTTGGGTACAGAAGGGAGTCCCCAGATAGAGCGAGGCCAAATGTGGCCTCACGGGGAGGCGCCCAATCTGTGTATGATCTGGGAAGGGAGTCGCACAAGTCTCACTGGTCCCTAGAGGAGTTTGATGAATAAATCAGAACAGGAGAAAGAAGAGGATATTGGTTGAACGTATTAGGTCTACCCCACAGAGTATACCCAAATCCTTTCTCAATGCGGATCCCATACATCAAATGGCATCACATATTTAATACATTTCTGAAGTAATAATACATAATTGAAAAAACAGTATATACACAAACGATGTGGACAGGCAATACAAAAAATTTAAGCTGTGTCTAAATCCCAAGTTCTGCTATTGAAGCAATGAAAATGAAAGACCAGAACTACTGGTTAGGGGGAGAATGGGGATTAAAGAAAACATTTAAAGCTAACGGCCTCATTGAGGCCAGGTGGTTTGGTGGCTTTAAGGTTGTAGATCCACCTGGACTCCAACTGTAAGATTCGCAACATAGACAAGCGAATCTTACAGTTGGAGTCTATATCAAACTGGAAACAGCTTATGAGCCACATTATGTGAATCTGAATGTGTGCAGCTAAATCAGAGTAAGGAATTTCAGTACAGGAGAGGAGCCTAAACAACTGTGTATGATTAAAGATAAGGTTCCGCTATAAAAAAGTAGGAGAAGATACACAAAAAATTCCTTTATATCCTTCCAACATTCCATACAGATTTAAACAGCCAGCTAAATGGAGAGAGGCCAACATACAGTCACAGACTGCCTACACATACAATAGAACCCACTTAATCTAAACATGTAGCTGATGATGATTAAATTATATTTTTTACATGGTTCTTACCACTAGTATTAAAGAATAAAAGGAACCCATTGTTCAATGCATTTAACATTGAAGTAATCACATGTTTTTATTTTATACTTTACAGACAAACAGTGTCCCAACAATGTATCAAGAATTTCCACATTTGCCAAAAAATTTATTGGATGTTTTCCTCCACACATGATTGCCTGCCTGCTTATAAGTTAAAAAAAAAAAAAAAAAAACCTCAGCCTTTACTATTCCTGCCTGACATAATTAAATGAAATACATAAAGCAGTAATACCATTAGTAATGGTCATAAAAAAACACTGACTCGGGACTGGCACCTTGGAACGGTTTCAATATGTGACATGTGACATGTCTTCTCTTTTTTTAGTTTTCAGTTTGTTTTTTTTTAAACATTGTGTGTATAAAGGCACAGTAGTTTTGTGGCCTTAACCTAAGACCACAGCATTTTTCGTATTCCCTTACAAGCTTTCATTTACCTTTCTCATGAATAAAATCATATTATTTTCTAATGTTTAGAGCAAAAAGTGAAACCTACACACATATGGAGAGGAATAAATTGTAGTTAGTTATCACTAATAAAATCAAAACTTTACTCCAAAACTTTATAGTTTCCATTGTCAGTTTCTCTCTGTAAGACGACCTCTGTTTTACTTACATTTGTTCCTGTAACCAGTAAATTCAGTAAAAAAAATTTGTAATGGGTCACACTGATCAGTCAGTGGGTGGTGGCTTGATTAACAACCTGTAGAAGGGTGACTTTCCAAAATTATTAATGTTTTTTTTTTATATATAAGCGCAGTTCCCCTGGCAAAATCCTATTTTTAAGCTGAAAAACACTGTAAATGTTACTAAATATTACTATTTCTTGCTGTCCTGTTTTCAACATTGATGTGTGTGTTGGGGAACACAAAATGACTGACAGGCACATACAGTGAAAGATAATTGTCAATGAAATGTACTAAATGTTTGGAATAATTAAAACTCTTATCTTTTCTACCAGCGGCTCTCATATTGAGAACTGGCACTCTATTCTGAGGAATGGGCTGGTAAATGCATCTTACACTAAACTGCAGGTAAGTTTCTATAAGTTTGATTTTTTAAGTGGGCCATTAACCTCCCTAGCGATATGCCCGAACCCAGTTCGGGCAAACTGAAGCTGCAACT